>CM076577.1:981977296-982308966 GCA_034641835.2 Pinus albicaulis | reverse complement strand
CGATTATGAGGAGTCCTTTGCACCTGTCGCAAGGTACTCTTCCATATGGACGATCCTTGCTCTCTCAGCGCAGATGGGGTGGCACATCCATCAGATGGATGTGAAGACTGCGTTCCTCAACGGAGTCATTGAGGAGGAGGTGTACATAGAGCAGCCTGAAGGTTTCGAGATCTTCAGCAGTGAGTCGCATGTGTGCAGACTCAAGAGAGCACTGTATGGGTTGAAACAAGCACCTCGTGCTTGGTACACACTGATAGACAGTTATTTCACCGGACTTGGATTCTCCAAGAGTGAGGCGGATCCTAACCTGTACCAGATTGTGGTGGAGGGGAAGTTGCTGATCATTGTACTGTATGTAGATGATCTGATTTTGACGGGTGATGAGCCGTTGATACTTTCATGCAAGGAGGATCTTGCTAGAGAGTTTGAGATGAAGGACTTGGGCCTCCTTCATTATTTCCTGGGATTGGAAATTTGGCAGCGCAGTGATGGACTGTTTGTTTCTCAGGGTAAGTATGCCCGGGAAATACTGGAGAAGTTCAACATGCATGGCTGCAAGCTTGTTGATACTCCTCTTCCTGGAGGTTGGAGGAAGGAGGATGCTACTTCAGCAGAGGTAGTGGATGCCACTGTCTATCGACAGTTGGTGGGGTCGCTTATGTATCTGGTCAATACACGACCCAATATATGCTATGCTGTTAACCAGCTTTCGCAAGCTATGGTTAAGCCTACCAAGCTCTTTTGGAAGGCAGGCAAGCATGTATTGTGTTATCTTAGTGGCACATTGGGATATGGTCTATGGTACAGACAGGAGGATGGAGCGAAGCTTTCTGGCTTCACTGATGCAGATTGGGCAGGGAGCCCAACGGACCGGAAGAGCACTTCTGGAGGAGTTTTCAGCATTGGGTCGACAGCAGTTTCCTGGTACAGCAGGAAGAAGAGATCCGTGGCACTCAGTTCAGCAGAGGCCGAATACATGGCAGCAAGTTTGGCTGCATGCGAGGCTATTTGGATGAGGAAGATCCTCGCAGGTTTGTTCAGGTTGCATTTGGAGCCTACAGTGATCTACTGTGATAACCAGAGCTGCATCAAGCTCTCAGCTAATCCAGTATTTCATGATAGGTCCAAAAATATCGACATCAGGTACCATCATATCAGAGATTGTGTTCAGCGGAGAATCATGATGCTTTCATATGTTCCCACGGAGGATCAGGATGCCGACATCCTGACGAAGGCGCTCACCAGGAGCAAGTTAGAATTCCACAGAGGAAGGATAGGGGTTGCAGATAATCCATATCTTGCTGAGAGGGAGTGTTGAGAATGCAGCAAGATGATGGAGCTTAGTGAAATGAATTCGCCTTCACTAAGTGGGCCCGCAGGCAAATTCTGGCGCAAAGTCTATTTTTAGACTATGTCTATTTTTAGACATATGGAGCATGGTCCAGGGGTTGCAGTATGTTATTCTTGGAGTATTGGTCATGTTGGTAAAAATAGATGGACCTCTATTTTTAGCATTTAGGTCGAAGTCTATTTTTAGACTGCCTATCCTAAAAATAGGGAAGTCAAATATTATTTACCCTTAATAATATTTGGACTCTAAACTTCAGTTTACTCTCTTGGAGCACTTCAGTTTGACCCCCGGAGGTGGGGCATGCAGCTTCCAGAAGGATTTACACTTTTCCTATGGGTTAGTTGAGCTAATGCATGGTTGACTTCAGTTAGAGCTCAAGTGGCGGAGTTCGGTGGAGTTGATGCGATAGTTAATGGAGATGGTGTTCTGGTTAACTAGTTGAACTAGTTGTATTTAGTTTAACTGGCTAATACACTAGAGATGAGTTGTGTGAATTAAATATTATTTAATTTACTAATTATTAACTCATTATTCAACTAAAGAACACATCAGTTTAACTCAGTGCATGGACAGTTCAGTGGCGACAAGTGAAAGAGGTAGATGAAAGGGTTGAGATAGCTATCAGTTGTGACATTAGTTGTGCATGAGATTTGCACCACACTTGGAGGAAATTACCAATGAGAATTGCACAGTTGGAGCTAGTGAGATTCGAACTTGGATCTCTCATTAGACCAGCCTTGATTGCGCAATAGAGGCAGGAAATTAGTGGATGAGTTTTGAACCTTTGACTTGTTCAAAACCAATCTAGTTTGTGTGTAGCTTTGTGAGATAGTACTGAGTACTTGTGAGGAGTATTGTGCTATGTATTTTCTGCATGTTCTCTCCATATAATATACAAAATAGCTTAGGGGTTTTCAGCTATAAGTTTTCCCCATACATACTGTTTTAATGTGTGTGATGAATTGATGTGGAATCGCTTCTATTCTTTCCGCATGTGACGATTAATTGTAGAAGAGATTATGTGTTATGCATGCAATTCGAAATTGATGTGTGATCAGGTTAATCTCCATTGAATAAGTGATTTATTCAGCAAATTTCTACACCTCTTTGGTTTCACAGTCACGCTCCCAACCTGAAATGAGTTATTTTACTTGAGAAGGAGTACCTAACATGTAGATATCAAAAATATTTTCAATAATTTCTTCCCCTCCTGTTTGGGCCCTCTTTGGACTTACTCTTGTTCTTATTTCCTTTTTCCTATGCAAAATTTTACACTGCTTGACCTTTCACCATTCTGTCTTACAGGTGGAGTACCAATCGTTGGATTAACTGACACTGTCGAGGCGAGTACGAAACCATGGCTAGACGAACACCTATATATGATTTAAAAATACCTGTGAAGTGTAACATAATTTCAATAATTTATTTAGTTAAATAATAGAGGAAAAGATCCTGATTACCGAGAGTAGCATCCTCATTTTTAGCAGTGTAATGCATGTCATCATTCCTTATTCCAATCATCCGTAGAGCTATGAAGGTTGCAATAGGAAGGCTAGGAGAGGCTATCATTTTCCAAAGAAACAGAAATTTCCTTAACTATTGCGAAAAATCATGCATGGATAGAGTGTTTCCATTCTCCTGCATCGTGTGTACTAACACATGGAAGGGACTCCACTTAATAGGACTGAAACCCCACAGAATAGGACAAGAACCCCACCGACCAGACTCAAATCCCATAAAGTTGGACAAGAACCCCTAGAAATTGGACCGAAACCCAACAAAACAAAGGGATTGACAACAATCCAACCCTTTCGAGACCAGACTTTAGTAGTTCCACCATTACAATTAGGGCCCAAACCCCTCCTCTTTGTAACATTGTAAAAACGCTGAATAGGAAAAACCCTGGATGGGGTATCTAACAAAGTGCTACCCGTGAAAATGTCATTGGAGGCCATACACTGAACTTCATAGGATTGGCAAGCCAAGCTGTGAAGGTTACAGAGAGGGCAGAAGGCCAGTCTAGTAATGGAGATGGGGAAATGAGTAATAGGATAAGAGATGAGGAAATTCAAGATGGGGAAAAAGCAACCAGAGCCGATAGGAGGCCATGCAAAGCCAATTGAAAGACATTCAGATTTAAATTGGGTAAAATAAGGGTCGAGGAAATGAGCGACCTTCGTAGAAACTGGGACGTTAACACCAAGCTCCTTAACAATAACTAGAATATACTAGAAAATAGAAAAATAAAAACCCTCAGCCCCCATATAGAAGAGGTAAGTAGGTTTAGAATAAAAAACACAGAAGAGGACAACAAGAAAATTTTCATATACTCCCCAATCCTTAATACAACAATAGTTCAAAGGCTTAACGACTGTAAAATTCCCCATTAATTTCAGTAAGTTGTCCCAAAATCCATGTACATCAAACAAAACCCCCATAATTTTTTATATCTTTCATACGCAGAAAATAGAAATGAGGTGAAGACATGAATTATGTTTCCTATCGCAGCAACAGACATGATACAAAGGCTATGAACATACCCGAATTTAAGCACCACATAACCATCGTCCAGCCCTTCAACTGCTCGCCGACTTCCTTTTCTAATCTCAACTTCACGTTTAACTACCAGACCATATTACCACCTTCAACATTACCACCTTTAGCCTTCGTAACATTCCTTACATGCCAGCCCTGTTTCCAACACCCTTCTGACATCGTGAGTTTTCTACCACCCGCATTTAATTCCATCATTATTTGACGTGGGCGGTAGTACCCACCATCTTCTCCTCATGTCCACATCAACTATCCATGTGGTACGCACGAGCTCGTGCCACCTCGTCATTTGAATTAACCAGTTGGCACCCCGATCAAGGATCCCGAGTATCCTCGCTATCCCTATCAACAATTTCCTATAGAGATTGTAGCTTCTCCACCTATACCATTTTGGCTTGGTTGATGTCCAGTTGTCACACCCCCGTGAGTACAACTCTAGTTCTCCAAGTAGTCAGTTGCTTCATTCCCTGATTTGCGAATATGTGATGAGATAAGGTAACCAATGCTTGGAAGAATATCATTTATTTCCTGAATTAGACAAGTTGTTCACCAGCTTCGACCAATTTTCTCCCAACCTGTCCCCTACTACAACTTCTACAGAACACTTGTTACCATGGCTGAATCCCCCTCTACTATAGTCCTCTGATATTGTTCTCTTACAACTATCAAAATGCCTTGTTTTACCGTTGTGATTTTGGCTTCGTTATTTGTAGCGAATCCAAAATCGGTCACATAAATTCTACTTACTAAACCCTTTGAATCGCGAAATATACCTCTTTCTCCTGCTTGACCCAAATTACCTTTAGAGGCCCCATCATAATTAAGATTAATAACCTTCTATTGTAGAGCATTGAATTAATCGTGCGGATGTCTTCCCAAAGGTTTTTGTTTCCATGAGGCTGGGGCGAGCATTTGGGGTTTCAAGTTAAGCATAGCTAAAATCCTATCCTCATGCCCATTAGCTTTCTAGCCAACTTCATGCCATTTCTCGGTGAGGACAGTTTCTCTGATATTCTCGAGAACCACTTTCCATATCTCTTCAATTTGTCACTACTCATCTCTGAATGTTCTCCAATTTCTTTCTTTCCAGGCGACCCATATGAGAAATCCCATAAAGAGTCCCCACGCTATGTTAAGAACAAGGCTTTTATACCCTCCTTTTCTCCAGACTTCAATTGTATGCCCGAGGCTCTTGTTGTCCCTATCTGTTTATTGAAAGAGGGAGGAAAGGTTTTTCCACAAGGTCTCAACGACAAAGAAGTTATTCAATAGGTGTTCCAATGTTTCTACATTCTTCTTACACATAGTATATGTCAGTCGGCCAGGAACTTTTAATTTCCTTACAATAGTTAAGGAAATTTCATTCTTCTGTTCTGAGATTATTTTCCACAAATCTCTACCCCATTGTATCCATATTTACCAGAGCTTAGCTCCCATAACTTGATTTAGCAAATATGGATCTCCTAACCCCAAGCCTCCGGTCCTTTTTATTTTCGTAAGCTTATCCCATGAAAGGAGAGCCCATTTACAGGCATGTTGAGATCGTTGCCATAGGATGTTTTTAAACGTCTTAGCCATATCATTACAACAGATTTTAGGCGTTTCCAATCCAGAGAGTTGATAGATGTGAATGGATTGTAAGACTGTTCTTAACATAACAACTCGACTCAGAGCATTAAGCACCTGAAATGCCCAATTTTGAAGTCGAGCTTATATGCGATTAATGAGATATTTCCACCCAGAGACCCGAAGAGAATTTAGATTGAGAGGGATTCCTAAATATTTCATAGGGAAGGATCCGATGTTGAATCCCAAGGTAGGCAATAGGAATCTTTGGGAGAGAATATTAGTATTAAATATAAACACATTTTATTTGTCATTATTGATAAGAGTTCCGGAGGCTTCCATGAAATCTTTAAGAATGGATAGAATTTCCTTAGATTCTTTTAGAGTGGCTTGACAGAAGAGCATAATGTCATCTACAAACTATTGGTGCGAAAGTTTTAAACCTGCCCCCCAAAGATTAAGGCCTTTAAGTTGACCTCCCTGGATCTTACTTTTAATATGTCAACCAAGGCCTTCTGCTGCAACAATGAAAAGGAAGGGGGAAAGTGGATCCCCTTGTCTTAAACCCTAGGTAGCATTAAAGGGAGTTGAAGGAACTCCGTTAAGAAGAATAAAGTAATTAAGAGAAGAAATAAAAGGCATTATCCAATAGATCCATCTTAAATCAAATCCAAACACCTCAAGAATAGCTTTAAGATAATTCCACGACCTCCAGACAGGGCTCCTCTGCACGACAACAACAAATGGATAAGGTTGTGGAGGAGTACGGGGACATCTTCACCCCACCCATAGGGGTTCCTCTGCACTGTCAGGTCAAGCGCCCAATTGATCTGACCCCAGGTGCACCGCTACCCAATGGACCGATCTATCGGCGCTCTGTTCTGGAGAATGATGAAATCAAGAGGCAGATTCAGGAGCTGTTGCAGAAAGGTCACATCAGACCAAGTTCATCGCCCCGTGGGAGCCCGATCGTGTTGGTACAGAAGAAGGATGGGACGTGGAGACTCTGTATTGACTATCGGGCGCTGAAAAAGATCACTGTTCGAAATAGGTACCCAATCCCACGGATTGATGACCTTCTGGACCAACTCAAAGGTGCAAAATATTTCAGCAAGATTGACCTGAAGTCTGGGTATCACCAGGTACCAATTGAACCCTCTGATGTGTGGAAGACTGCCTTCAAAGCCAAGGAAGGCCTTGTTGAATGGCTGGTCATGCCTTTCGGGTTGACAAATGCTCTTGCAACCTTCATGAGGATGATGGATGACATCTTGCGGCCATTCACCAACTCATTTGTAGTGGTGTACTTGGATGACATTCTGATCTTCAGCCAGACTTGGGAAGAGCACTTTCACCACATCCGACAAGTCCTCCAAACACTGCGGCAACACAAGTTGTGTGCCAATTTGGAGAAGTGCACTTTTGGCATGACCCAGGTTCAATATCTGGGATACATTATTGATGAAAGGGGTGTGCATGTGGATCCAGCCAAGATCCAAGTCATTCGGGATTGGCCAGCCCCAACCACTATAACAGAGCTTCGCAGCTTTCTGGGTCTTGCTAATTTCTACCATAGATTCGTGTTGGGATTCTCTCATATCACATGGCCCTTGAGTCAAGTCACCAAGGGAGGAGCGAGAGAAAAATTCTTTTGGTCAGAACCTCAACAGAAGGTGTTCACAGAATTGAAAAATTGCCTCTGTTCTGCCCCAGTGCTCACATTACCAGACTTGCAACAGCCATTTGAGATCGAGACAGATGCCTCTGACTATGCTATTGGGGCAGTTCTTACTCAACAGGGACATCCAGTGGCATATCACAGTGAGACATTGTCTGAGACAGCTCGCAAGTATCCCACCTATCACAAAGAAATGTATTCCATTGTGCAAGCCTGGCGACACCTGGTTTCACCTCCATCTCAAGAAAGAACAAAGGGGAGAAAGGCAAAAAGCCTCCGAAACCATCCACCAATACAACCCCCACCAATACTGCCTCGACCCAGCAAAACAACTTTGAAGTTCTGAGCAATCTTGACTCATTGGAGCACCCTATAGTCTCCCAGGCCCCCACTGATCAAGATCCGTCATTATTAAGTCAATCTTTGATTACAACCAACGCCCCAAGCACAACCTAGGATTCAATCCACGCCCAGGCACCGCAACACAAACCATAATCCTCTCCCATTCAGATTAATACCAGCCACACCTCACTGCAAACCCCTCAATCCACAGAAATGCAAACAGAGCAACCATCCTCAACCACTTCAAACAATCCTTTGGAGGAGATCCTCGGCGATCTAGATCTCCAAAAGGTCAATGAGCAATGGTCCAAACTGGGAGTCGATGCCATTCCCCAAGAACACTTGGAGAAGATAGAAATGGCATACCTGCAGCTGGAATACATCAACCAAAATGTAGCCAAAAGGCAATGGGGAAATAGCAGCCAAACGAGCATTCAAGCAAACCTGGATTTGGATCAATACGAGCCACAAGGACCAGGAAGAAAAAGAGGGCGCAAATCCACAAGACACCAAATACAAGAACCAGGCAGACGCCTAATCAATGAAGGAAAAATCAGGGCCTTGGTCCTATCTGCTCCAAAGGTAGCTCAATGAAAATCACAACCTGGAAAATCAGGGGGCTCAACGACACCACCAAAAGAAGGATCTTGAAAAACCGCTTATTCTCGCTACACCCAGAAATCATACTTCCTCAAGAATCCAAATGCTCTCCCAAAGGCACAGAGACACTCAAAAAACTCGTTTCCAACAGTCATCATTGCAAAAACCAAAGTATAATTTGTTTTTGGTAATGTTGACCATGTCACTCAACCTCACATGGAAATATTTAATGGGTGAAACCTTGGTTTCACTCATGGTTTTTTATTTTCATCACCTACAAGAAGAGCTACATGGATGATATATATCTCCCATTGGTTGTGGCCCCACTATTGACATATGCTTCCTAACTTAGGTCAACACTACTACACAATACAAAACTTGGCATACTTCTTCCTTTTGGTCTGAAACACCTATATAACTGATTTTAGCCTTTACAAAATCCTATTAATCTTATGTAGGCCTCAACCAAACCTATACCTCTTCCTGCACTAAAACTATTGAGCATCAAACAATCCCTATAGGTATCAAGCAATGATATTGTGATGAGTCCACAAAACAATTTGTACTACAACTATTTCAAATTTTTACCATCAAAAAATCCATGCACGCATCAAACAATCATATTTTAATGATTCCATAAAACAATTTTCACTACAATGGTTGACCATCAAACAATCCATTTTGGCATCAAGCAATTGATAATTCCATCAAATGATCCATGTACACACCAAACAATCATATTGTGGTGAGTGTATGTTAACATCAAGGATCACACATGATCCCTTATGTCAATAGGAATTCCAAAGAGGATCACAAGAAATAAACAAACCATTTTTATATGTCTACCAAGATTCCTAGATAAACCTTCTGAAGAAAGATAATAGTTCTCAAATGAGGTTATTAAGTAGGAGGTGGTTGGAGTTGCTCCTATTCCCTGTCATCCTTACGACCTTCATTTACATATCCAGTTCATTCCATACGTCTTCCTAGGATTTGGTCCTCATTCTCGAGGATGATGGGGTTGGATGTTGTCAAACCTACTTTCTCACCCCGTCACTAGTTTATTTCTCAATCTCTTTTTAGTGCTACCCAAAACCTAATGCAAAACCCATTTACACTTTATTTCGAAATTTCCCTCAAAAATGATAATTGTGTGTAGGGTTCCTTCTTGAAATTCCCATTTTATTTCAATCAACTAAACCACTATGGTCTTCATAAACCAATAGGTATCAACGGTCTTAAATAATATTGTTTCCCTTGTATGAGAATAAACTAGGTTAGATTCCCAACCCTTCACTTATTCTAGGATCTAATCCTTTGATAAATTATTTATCCTTTGTCAAAGCCCCTTCTCTAATTCCTCCCTATATATTTAAGCTTTAGTTGAGAATTATTAGTACATATATTTTTATTCATATATAAGATAAATATTGTAATTTTACAAATCATTAGGATATGAAATTCAATTATATTATTATTTCTATATCCTTTAAGGTTGCCTTAGGCATATACAAGCATGATGTGATATATGTCCTCCAATGTTGGTGAGGTCATGGGTTTAACTCTATTAATCCATAAGGCAATTTGCTTGGATCATAGTTGTTGATTATTTATCATTTTTACCACTTCAATGGTGGTGAAATATCCAAGGGTATCCCATGCTTGGTTATTATTTATAAAATATATTAATATTTTAATAAATATTTATTATTCCAATTACTTTTTTTATGTGTTCAACTTACAACTATGGTTATTATTGTTCTTATTGCTACTACTATTATGATAACTATTAGTTTTATTATAACTATTTTTTTAATTATGTAGTCAATAGTATGATAATAATTATAACTATTGAAAACTATATTATATTTAATGTCCATGTCGACTCGTATTAATGATATTTAAGAAACACTCACACAAGGTTGAAAACAACATGATGTCAATAAAACTATTCCACACATGTCTACTACAATATTTTCATGTTATAATAGTAAAAATAGGGAGGGTTGGAGAACTCTCGGACGAGAAATGGAAAAACTCTCGAACGAGAGTTGGAAAACTCTCGGACGAGAGATTTTCCAACTCTCGTCCGAGAGTTTCTCCAACTCCCGTTCGAGAGTTTGTCCGAGAGTTTTGTGACCACAAGTCTCGGACGAGAAAATGCGAAACTCTCGTCCGAAATATTTAAAATTTCTCGGACGAGAATTTTGAAAACTCTCAGCCGAGAAATTTAGTTGACTTTTTTCTCGGCCGAGAAATTAAAAATTTCTTCCGAATTCTAACCATCCGTCAAAAACTGTTTCCCAACTTCGCGATTTGACCCTTCTCGCTTTTCCAGTCAACTTCGTTTTTGCTTCCTTGCATTCATTTTGTTGGATTCTATTGTAGCATTGCGTTGGTTGAGTGATTGCTCTCTTTTTCATTCAAGTTTTGCTTTGTCTCATTTCGAGCCTAGATTACACGATTTGTATGAGTCGTTTGGGATCCTTCTTCAATTTGAGGGATTTCTCCATCAGTTTGAGTTTTGATTGTGTGTGTTTGAATTGAGTGAACTCGCTTGTTTCGACTCTTCCACTATCATTTCTTGAATTGGTTTCTTCATTAGTTTTTCATTTCGTTTGGTGCACTTGCTCAAAAACATTGAAAAATACAAAAACAAAATCTCTTTGCTTTTTTATTAGTTAGTGAAAATTGAAAGCTTTTCCGCATTTTTAGTGTTATATAACTCTAAGAGAAAAAGTTTTTTGTTTCATTAGCGTGCATTAGAGACAGTAGTGGATGTTTTGTGATCATTTTGTTATTGTTTGAAAAGCTCTCAACCTTCCCGTAGTTAGCTCTTCATCGAACAAGGTGATATACTGTGGCATGTAGTGTGCATTTAGAGGATTTTTTAGATACAACATTCGATGGGGCCTTAAATTGAAACATAATTAAAGATCAACTCTAAAATTTATTCAATTTACCTTAAGGCAACATTGAAACATTAACGAAATATCTAGATGTCTAGGCTAGTGACGTGTTCCGACATCATTAAACCTAGTAGCTGTCGTTTGCCTCTTGGCTTTAGACAGCACTAGTACGGACTTGTGCTCCCCGTACCATCGCGTATATAAAGAGAGACCCCACTAGGTTACTATGCTTTATCTGTAGGAAGCCGAGTCTGCCGCCTTATACCCGTGATACACTGGACACAGCATTCAAGGAGATTACTTGCACGTATGTCAAGTCCTTGGTTGATTTCTCTTTCATTTTTTTAACCAAGGTGTATATGGCAGTTCACAGAAATCTGGTACACCCATCTGCCTAGATTACCAGAGCAGTCATTTCGATCTTTTCTGACTCATTAAATTTGAAAATATCATCAAGCGCTTGTCCTTCCACGCTTGTTTCCAAAATGAAAGAGATAAGAGTCATATTTTACTTGTTTCTAAACTTTCAAAACATGAAACAATAAAATTTTCCAGTTTCAATGTGGTAAAATTAATCACCTACGATCACACGCCCATTTAGAGATTGTTTTTCGATCGGTTGATTGTTTGCCTTGGTTTTTTCCCATGTGTCTTTGTTTTGATCTCTTCCTCTTTTTGTTATTGTCACAGTGGCGGAACCCTTAGTTTCATCTACTAGTAGTCCTTACACAGACGATTCATTAGAGGTCTCTCAGTCTTCTACTGAACCTCAGCAGCCTATTGTATCCGAGTTTCCCGATGGGGGACCGGTTATATCTGAGCTTCCCTTTGGCGGACCAGTTGAATTCAATTGGCCCTTGTCCAATGCTTGGTTTGGATTTAGAGTAGGGGAATACTTCCCTCCTCTTACATTGAGATCACCTTTCTTGGCTGCCATTATACCTCCTAGTCCTCGTCATCTTTTAGAAGATCTAGCGGCAGGGTTAGATATGGACTCACCTAGTCCTTCTCCTAATGAGGAAATTCCTACATCTGGTGAAGATTACCAGCTTTTTCCAGAAAACATCCCAGAGTCTTCTGTCATGTCTTCACCTGGTCCTTTGCTTCCAGCGAGATATAGGTCCTTAAGTCAGGTCATGGCCACTGTGGCCTCTATGGGAATATTGACTCCATCCACGAGGTCGGTTATTCCTTCGTTAGGGATGTCACCATCGACACATCTCACGTCATCTCCTCATGTCACATAAATACCTGTTAGGCCTACTGTCTGCGTAGCTGCGTCTACACCCGCTTTCACTACTCAGTCCACTAGGACCTCGTCACTTCCTGAAGACATTTACATAGCATTTGTTATCCCAGAGAATATCTCTCCTGAGGAGTATTGATTGTCTTTACAGCTGTCGAACTCCAAGGTTGGTCAATCCTCTCAAGATCCCAACCGTCCTTACTTTTCCCACTATGTTTCTTTATCAATATGATGAGCAAGATAACCCCCTTCGTTTTACTGCTCCTGAGGCTTATTAGTATGTTCATGGTTTTCTATCTGCCCAGGCTGGGCAACCTTCTAACCTGCAAGGACAACACTTCCAGGGTCAAACTTCGAGCTAGCCTAGTTATCTATACAACCCACAAGGACAACCCTTACAGGGGCAACCTTCGGGCCAACAGGGGTTGTTGTACTGTCCGCAAGGGCAGTCCTACAACCCTCAAGGTCAACCTCTACAGCCTCACCCTGAGGTCCAACTAGGGCAACCTCAAGGACCCACAGGTCAACCGAGGTATCAACCTGGACCGTTGTATGGTCTTGGGGGGCAAATACATCCTTCTCAACCTATGGTGCAACATGTGCAACCTCAGTTTCCTATTGGTCTGAATGTTGCACAGCCAAGGCCATCTTATGGTCCTGTCACAGGTCAACCTGGCCCTCTCCCGCCATCAGGCCAACCAGCTCAGCCGGGGTAGCCTGGTGTCTTCATCAGCCAGGCCAACCTGTTCAACCAGGACAAACTGTTAACCCAGGCCAACCTGTTCAACCAGGCTAGCCTGCGCACCCAGGTCAACCTGTTCAACCGGGACAACCTGCACATCCAGTTAACCTTGCTCAACAGCTGATTTATTCTATTCCACAGCCGAACCCGCCTGTGCGCCCAACTTATCAGGCTCAACAGGGCCCCACTTACCAGCAGCCCGCTCAACCCTAAGGCGGTTATTACCTTCAAGGTCAGTCTCGACCGATTTACATACCGCCCCAAGGTTCTGGTTATTACCTTCAACAACTAGGCTATACCTATACTCAGCAGTCGAATCCATACACTGTTCAAACGGGGCCTACATATAATCAAGGTCAGTACCCTGGTTATCAACCCCCTTACACTGGTTATCAGTAACCGTATCAGCCTAATTATACGACTTATACCCCTATGGTCAGAATCCTCCAAGACAAAACCAATGGGGGGAAAATTATGCTCGACCAGGTTGGAGTACAGGTACAGGTCCTTATCAGGGACCTGGCATGCCTTTTGAATCCTCAGTTGCCTTTCCTCGCCACGTTGGAATTGCTGGATGTATCTAAATTGACCAATGATCCGATTCTCCATAATCAATATTGGCCTCCGTTTCCGACCAAGGTTCCTGGTGACTGTCCTAAATTTGAGGGTAAAGCTAGAGAAGACCCCCAAGCACATGTCATGACCTACCATCTGTGGTGTTCTTAGAACTCTTGGGTTGATGACTCGATCCGTCTACATCTTTTCTAGCGCACTCTTACCAGCGCCACTACTAAGTGGTATATAGAACTACCTCGCATTGTTTTTCAAGACTTTAATACTCTAGCTATGGCTTTTCTGACACATTTCTAGTTACCGGTTCGTTATGAAGCCGGGATGCATCTCCTGACATCTTTGAAGCAGGATAAAGCCACTCACATATCAGATCATATTCATGAGTGCAGATGTCGTCGTCATCTGATCAAGTTTGATATTCCTGATCAGCTTCTAACTCACTGGTTCAGTACCTCCTTTGTTAACAAGATCTCTCAAGATATTGCTATGGGGGCATGTGTAACCAAGGAACAAGCCATCGCTCGTGGCCAGTACCTCGATATAGTGTACTCTCAGTCCGGCACGTTATATGATATCTTGACTGATGCCTCGCAGCCAAGGACCTCTAAAGCACCAGCAACCCCATCAGTAGATGGTGTTATTGGTTTTGTCTCTTAGACTTCTCGTAAGTCTTCGAATGGGAAGCAGAAGTCGAATTCTTCCAATAATTCTGCTTTTCTCGCCACTCTAGATTCTGGTAAGACTGCGGAGGTCCATGCCGTTCAGGCCAATCCTATGGAAAAGACCTCCAAAGGGAAGAAGAAGGGCAAAGGCAAATCCAAATCCGATGCCCTGAAACCAGAATCCTCTAAACCACGTGCTGATGATGGTTCCCAACAAAAACCGAAGTACTCGTGCCTGATCTGTGATGGAGACCACTACACCAAAGATTGTCCCCGACAATCCGAGGTTAGTCAACTTCTAAAAGGCTCTAAGGGAACTCCGGCAGTTCTTAAGGAACCTTTCCCATCTCAGCAGACCCAGATGGTCGAGCAGCCTTTACCATCTGCACCATTTGGGTCCCAAGTTTTTATGATGAATGGTGTTGCACCTGTTTCGATTGCCACTCGCTCGAAGGATCACGCCAGGTAGCTGGAAAGGAAGTCGTTGATGGCCCGCCTCCCCCACCTGTCTCTGGTCCTTTACAAAAGTTTGCTAAATATACTCGCCGATAGAAAAAATGAGATACACTTGAAGGTGGTTGGGAGAAGTTTTATTTATTGTTTTTTTGTTTTTTTTTTTTTTGTGAATGCATCTAGAAAAGTGGATGGTGAAGAATTTGAGATTGGAAGTAAGTAGAATTTTGTGTTTTTTTGGTTGCTGAAAGGTACGCATATTGGGAAATAATGTAGAAAGCAAGAAATGAATAAAGCAATGTGAAACTAAGTTTGTAAAGAAAAAGTGTAGATCCATACCTCTGAATAGGAAAAACAGAAATTGCAAAAGATAAAGAAGTTGAGATCTCTACCTCATGAGAGGGATCAACAAAAGATATCTTGCCTAGTCAAAAAATTCAATTGTAAAAGACATAAAACACATTGACGAAAGTAAAATTTCAAACTCTGTTTTGTCAAATTTTTAAAAATAATATGGTTTATAACATCATAGATATTCAATGTAGTCAATTTGAAACATCAATTGTGTCATATTCAGGAAGAAGTTAATGGAGTGAAATAATTTAATTTTAATGAAGTGAATAATTTAATTTATTGTTTATCAATTTTAGAAAAAAGTCATAATCTCAAAATTTTCAATTTATGAAAAAATTTTATCCATACAATCATTAGAAAAACTTAAACACATTCAATGAAATAAAATTTGAAACCTTATAACTTATAAGAAAAAACAAACTCAATGAAGTGAAATTGTTTATGACAAAAAAAACCCATTGAATAAAATAAAATTAAAATCGTAAAATGGCATGAGATGAAAGAAGCATTCATTGTTGCAATTTTAAAGTTAGATGATGGAAAGAAACTTTTTTTTTTAAATTTGGTATGTACACACACACAACATTTGTAATTTGAAAACATCAGTAACAAAGAAACCTTCATAACGAAATTTATCAAGATGTAAGGAAGTTGTTTTTCGTTTGTTGCTGTCAGACAAATGAAATACAAAAAAAGTCCAAGGGATTTGTAATTATGAATGCTTAAATACTACATGCTTACAAAATCCATGCTTCATGCAGGGTAGGAGCAGCCATCTCGCATAACTCCAGCACGTGTAAGTGGTCAATAGTGTCATCATTTTGCAGTGAAAATTGTACCATAGAAATATATTAACCAGGTTTTATAGATTAAAGCCTATGGTCACTGATGTATTAGGATGGAGTGGATTCCAATGGAGTAGGCATTGTTTGCAGTAATTTAGTGGGGATTTTGGGTTTGGGTTTTTTATGGTGGCATTGGGACTTGAGCCCAGATTCAAATCACCATGTTTTTTACTTGATTATAATTAGCTTTGGTGATGAGTTGGGATGTAGCAAGGTGCCCAATAGGCCACTGGTATGATTGGATCATATGCTCCAAGCCCAAAAGCTTGCAGTATCAAAATGAAACTTGAACAAGGGTATGATCATGGTTGTGATATGGGAGTATCAATGTTTTCTTTAAGATCTAGACCAAACTGAATTGCTAGATTTATATCCAATGATAATACAGTGTAACATAGGGGATTCTAGATAAGGTTTATGTTGACAGATTCTTGAGCATTTTTTGTTTGTTTGTTTTTTTTCCTATGTAGTGTTTGAAGAGCTTAGGAGAATAGGAAATGATATTAACATGACAAACCCAAGCTCTAGTGCCTTGGTTATGGAGAGCATAGACACAAGAGAAGAAAGAGGAAGAGATTACAAGAAGGGAATATGGACTCTTGAGGAGACTCTAATCCTTTTGGAAGCAAAGAAGTAGGATGATGAGAGGCGAATGAGGGGTGGGGATAAGGAGAGGGGAAACACTACAGAGCTGAGATGGCAGTGGGTTGAGAATTATTGCTTCAAGCACGTATGTATCAAAAGCCAAAACCAGTGGAATGATAAGTGGGATAACTTGCTCAAAGATTACAAACAAAACATAAATTGCAAAAGATAAAGTAATTGAGATCTTTACCTCCTGAGAGGGAGCAACAAAAAGTATCATGCCAGGTCAACAAATTCAATTGTGAAAGACATAAAACATGTTCAATAAAGTAAAATTTCAAACTCTCTTTTGTCAATTTTTTAAAAATAATATGGTTTATGACATCATAGATATTCAATGTAGTCAATTTGAAACAACAATTGTGTCATATTCCTGAAGAAGTTAATGGAGTGAAATAATTTAATTTTAATGAAGTGAATAATTTAATTTATTATTTATCAATTTTAGAAAAAAAAATTATAATCTCCAAGTTTTCAAATTCTGAAAAAAAATTATCCATACAATCATTACAAAAACTTAAAGACATTCAATGAAATAAAATTCTAAACCTTATAATTTATAAGAAAAGACAAACTCAATGAATTAAAATTGTTTATGACAAAAAAAAACCCATTGAATAAAATTAAATTAAAATCGTAAAATGGCATGAGATGAAAGAAGCATTCATTGCTGCAATTTTAAAGTTAGATTATGGAAAGAAACAATTTTTTTGAATTTGATATGTACAAACACACAACATTTGTAATTTGAAAATATATGCAACAAAGAAACCTTCATAATGAAATTATTAAGATGTAAGGAAGTTATTTTTCATTTGTTGCACGCAGACAAATGAAATACAAAAAAAATTCCTAGGGATTTGTAATTATGAATGCTTAAATATTGCAGGCTTACAACATCCACGCTTTATCCAGGGTAGGAGCAACCATCTTTCATAACTCCAACACGTGCAAGTGGTCAATAGTGCCATCATTTTGCAGTGAAAATTGTACCATAGAAATCATAATAACTAGGTTTTATAGCTTAAACCCTATGGTCACTGGTGTATTAGGATGGAGTGGATTGCAAAGTAGTAGGCATTGTTTGCAGTAATTGAGTGGGGAGTTTGGGTTTGGGTTTGGGATCTGAGCCCAGATTCAAATCACTATGTTTTTTACACGATTATAATTATCGTTGGTGATGAGTTGGGATGTAGCAAGGTGCCCAAATATGCCACTGGTGTTATTGGATCATATGTTCGAAGCCCAGAAGTTTGCAAAATCTAATGAAACTTGAGCATGGGTATGAGCATGGTTGTGATATGAGAGTATCAATGTTTTCTGAATGATCTAGACCAAACCCAATTGTTATATTTATATACACTGATGCTATAGTGTAAGATAGGGAATTCAGATAAGGTTTTTGTTGACATATTTTTTAGCATTTTTTTTGTTTGTTCGTTTTTCCTCTGTAGTGTTTGAAGAACTTGGGAGAATAGGCAATGCTATTAACATGACATACCCAAGCTCTAGTGCCTTGGTTAGAGTGGAGAGCACATACACGGGAGGATAAAGAGGAAGAGGGTACAGGAAGGGCATATGGACTCTTGAGGAGACTTTGATCCTTTTGGAAGCCAAGAAGCAGGATGATGAGAGGAAAATGAGGGGTGGGGATAAGGAGAGGGGCAAGACTGCAGAGCTGAGATGGAAGTGGGTTGAGAATTATTGCTTCAAACACGAATGTATCAGATGCCAAAACCAGTGCAATGATAAGTGGGATAACTTGCCCAGAGATTACAATAAAGTTATAGAATATGAGAACATGGTTAGTCCTGGCTAGCCTTCATATTGGCACCTTGAGAAGCATGCAAGGAAAGAAAGAGGAATGCCCTCTAATCTTCTGTATCAGGTCTACGAAGCTCTACATGAAGTTGTTGACAAAATATACGCTTCTAGGATCACACATGGTCATTCAAGAGAAAATCCAAGCACGTCCCTTGAACAACATGAACAGTAGCAGCAACACACTTTTCAACCCAATCTTCCATAGCAACGGTAGCAACTACAACAGCCTCTGCCAACACATCAACATATGCCTACTCCTCATCATCATCAACAACAACAACAACCAGTTTTAGGTACATTTAACCCCTTGGAAGTTCAATATAAAATGCTAGTATTCAGTCTAAGATATAGTTGGCGGGTTGATCTTGTTTGGATGTTAACAATTAACCTACAAAGACAAGAAAGGACAAAAATGTGTGTTTTCTAGTCATCAAAGGGGTGTAGTATTCTCCATATTGAAAATTGGATGGGATAGGAATCAACCTGAAGATCTACCCCCAGCAAATGATTGATATTTGAACAACCCTCTTCAAGCCACACTTTGGTTCATTCTTCCTAGCCACTGCCATTCAACTTGGCTTTGATATACTGTATTAAAACTTCGACAGCCTAGGAATTGAATCCATGATCTTTCCCTGACCAGTGGGTTGCTCTACTACTGTGCTGCATATGCCCCTTTCATGATGGCCACCCATTTCGATTCATGATCAAGGTGTCGATTGCTATCTACAACTTTGGATGTTAATACCCATTGAGTTTATTTGATGTACATGTCCCTTTGATTTGCAGGCTCGATTGCCACTGAACTTAAAATGTAAATTACCCTTTAGTGTAAGACATGAATGAGTGCTAGGCTTATTTAAACTCTAAGGAATTTGTATCATTTGATGGATTACCTCTGTTTTTAATGTCCCGAGAAAATTCATATCGACATTCTAGACTAGTGATCTGGAATTTGAAGACAAGCTATCATGGTCCATTATTTTGATCTAGGCAATCTACTTTCTTACCATCCAATAAACCAAATTCATAATACAAAAAGGAGACCAGAGACCTGGGTTTCTGATGATATACTTATCAATGATCTTGTAGTCTAATAACTCAGATAAAGCATTTCTAAGTATATTGCAATAGCAAACGAGATATTGACACACATAAAAAATAGATAAGTGGGATAACTTGCTCAGAGATTATAAGAAAGTAAGAGAATATGAGAACAGGCTTAGTCTAGGCCAACCTTCATATTGGGGCACCTTGAGAAGCATGAAGGTCAATGCAAATGAATGTGGAGTATGGCCAAAGGGGTTAGATTGTCAAGGCTGAAGCAAAAGGGTATATAAGCAGGAGAGGGGAGCCATGAAAAGGTATGGCCACAGAGTTATTAGCATGGCAATTATGTATGGAAGTATTGCACTATCTTTAACTCTCCTTACTCGAACTGTGTTAAAGACTCACAATAGTTATTGGTATGGCAAAATGAGTATTGACTGTGTTGAAGTCCTCCGTTGTGTTCAAGGTTGAGCAGTGTGTTGAAGGGTCACGCGTCCCATCCGCGCCGATGGTTACCTATGGAGCGGCCACCTCCCGACTTCCTTGAACTGGATGTGTCCCCGCTGGCTGGGTGTGGAGGGCCAAGTAACATTAATCAAATGCAGATCCACGACCCTGGCTATCTCGACCGAGCGCCTCTCAAGTGCGATGAACTCAGCGCATCACCGTTGGCTAGGTGTGGAGGGGAAAAGTACGTGCAGAACACATGGGGGCTAACAACCGGGCTAACCAACTATGCATCCCTCCAAAAACTGTGTCTAAGTCTCGAAAATTGTGGCTGGAGGGGCTAAGTCCATATGGGGAATTTCTATTGATTGGAGGAGTTTCCATATCTCAAAATTTCATTGGGTGGAAGAGCGATAAAAAAGGCTTCTCATTGGCTAGGGTGAATAGTGTTTGCCCACCCTAAGCGAGCAAAGAGAACACCTTTCGACATAATAAATACTTACAATTGAAAATTTTACATTTTTACCATACAACATATATTTTCCAATATTTTTTTTTTAATCAAGAAAGGTTCTAATACCATTTTTCAAAATTACAATAAACTTAAAATTTAAGTTTATTTCTTTATTACAAGTTGGAAAGGGACAAGCCTACTCATATCAAAGTTGTGGACCCAATAGAACACACACAATACCATATTTGAAAATAATGAACTCGGAATAGAAAATCATACCAAACTGGTTTAGTTCTAACCTAGGTCAATCCAATAAAGTACCTCGGTCTCACGTTAAGATTGAAAAAAATGTGTAATTATGGCCCCTTTGACCTTTTTCCCTTATTTTTATTTAAGATGTTTTTTAATGCAAGTCAACAAAAGATACTTCATTCATTCAACTAATTCATATGCAATGTGATTCATTAGCTACGAAGGTTCAATACATTGAATACAAAACTATGGATGGTTGTGTGGTGAAAATTGATCGAATAAATCTCACTCCTTATAAATCATTTTTCTACTAATTTGCCTTATGGATTGGGTTGTTGTCTCAAAGTTGCTCTAATGGACGAAGCCTAGAATCAATCAATGGGTCCTTTGCCCCTAGCTTGGTTCACAAAATGATTGAGAAAATTGAATATTGGAGCAAAACAATCCTCTTACAGCTTGTTCATTGACATTATATTATGGAAACAGTTTACTATCGCTCAAATAACAAAATTTTAGCGCTTATTTTTACAGATTTAGGGAGCTACCAATTCTTACGTATTTGGATCTCTATTTCAACTGCTTGGACATTGACAAGAAAATTTCCATTGATCTATTAATTTACTAGTAAAAATGAAAGACGCACTTCAATTTGTGTTTGGCGTATAACCAACATATAGAGTTCGCTCTGTTTGTTGTTCACCTGGTTTTTTTAAGATCCAGAGTGCTAATTTCCTTAGATTTGGCCGATAATTTATGCTTTCGCTAGTAAGTAAACTATAGAATCTATATAATAATGAATCATGTGAGCTACGTATAACTATATTCTATTTGGAAGGTCCTACGATGGCCAAAGCTGCGTGATATTGCTAGGTGTTTGACAGCTTTCCACAAATTCTGTTTCATAAAGAACCTTCTACCAAGCGCTGTTAACCGAACGCTAGTGACCCACTAAAGCTATGGACATAAAATGAGAAACTAACTTTGCCTTTACTTGATCAATCGCTGGAACTTAAACTAGAGCTGGTTGCTCTAGTTTAAGTAATTATGCTCCCAATGCCCTTTTTCCTTCCAACGCTAGACAACTACTCATACAATGGCCGACGTATATACACTAACATTATATAGTTTCCAAAATAATGGTTGATCAAATTTAAGTAACTCATCTCCCAATGCCCATTTTCCTTCTAAGGCTAGACAACTACTCAGAAAATGACCGACTTATATACGTTAACATAACATAGTTTGCAGAAATAATGGTTATTCATGAATTTCACAAGAGCATGATGGTTCGACAAAAGGACAAAGGGTTTAGTCGATCACTGTTTTTCAAACTCCAAACTGCACAACGACTAAAATTAAGACTACCATTCATTGTATTCTCACAAAATATTTACATGAGAACGTAAGCATGTGCAGAGCGGTATACAGTATGTGTTTCTTCCACATTCTACCAGCGATTCGGTGACTTTTTTCTTAATCTCTAGAAAATAAAAATTTAAACATGGGTAGATAAACACATACCATTTATTTTTGTCTTTTCAATTCTACCCATTCCATTCACAGCTCTGTACTCTACAGTTTCCAATATTTTCGCCTCCACTAACTGTACAGCGATGATAAAAAATTATTAGACAAAATGCCAAGAGAACAGCTAATTGTTCTACAAGAAAACACTCGAACTGTCTTTACCTGAATCCCAGAAGTCGCTAACCGCCATGGCCCCATGGATTTCAGAAATGGAAAGGTGAAAAGATATTACTATGTAAAACGCTGATAATGTGACTCAAACGATAAAATAAGAATGAAATGAAAAACAGTGTTAGACAGAAAGATATAGCGGGTAGGGTGTGACAGGTCTTATCAGTCACATACCTAATGTGACCGACGTGCCATTCACTTTGCCGCGTTGTACAGTCGATGTCCTTCAAACCGGCGACGTGATGGATATGGCTGGGTCTCGTGACCTCCATTCATTACTCTGCTCAGATATTCGATATTTTGTGCGGATAGATTTTAATAATATATCAGCGTAGGGTTTCATCGGTCTTATCAGTGACAAACGTAATATTATGAAAACTCTGCTCAGATATTCGATATTTTGTGCAGATAGGCGTAGGGTTTCATCGGTCATATCAGTGACAAACGTAATATTCTGAAAACTTGCAGGCGGTGCCTTTCACGCCCCTGCTGCTTCTCGCACAGTTATGTCGTTCAAATTATATTATTCGGCTGCGTGATAGATATGACTTGGCCTCACGACCTCCAACGATGATTGTGCCCCATATTTTAAGAACTATCAAAGTTAAAAATAATGATGTAAATGGATTTTTATTAAAAAATTTGATTATATTTTATTTTGAATTTTCAATAGTTTTCATAAATTGAACATTGATGAGAGGAGACGCTCAAAGGATGAGGCCCACGCTTTAAGCCTATACTTCCTTAACATGTTCTATTTTGTTTAATTTATTTACATGAAAGGTAATTTATTTATTTTTTTAAGCTTAGTAGTATTTTTTTATTACCAAAAATATGAAGGGCAGAGAGTCATACAAGAAAAAACCAATGCAGTGACCTCAATCTCCTTGGAGGAAAGCAGGTTTGTTGCCCACCGCAATGTTATAAGCAAACAAAAAACGAAATTGTCTTAGCCTATCTCGAACAGTTTTGAGAGCTGTAGTATGTCCAAAATATTTACAAACAAGAGAAGTAAAAAAGCTAACAAAGTCCAAATTAAACAAACAAGGAAATAATTAACCAACTAAATCAGAAACCGCAGCATTAACAGTTGGGCCGAACACATGTGAGCTGCTATGAGAGAGTTGCAACTGTTTTTCAAGCTTGCCCACCTTATCATTCAACTAAAGTTGTACCTTGAGCATAGCATGCATATCCATCTTCATCTGTTGCATTTCAAACAGAATAGAAGAGGTGAGACTCTTATCCTCAGTTGTTGCCATAGCCTTGGCAAGGAGACACTTCATCTTCCAGTAAGTCTTTACTGACTGCTGAAAGAGAGAAACACGACCCCGAGTACTGCCTGGATCAGTTAAGAAGTCCATATGGGAAAGCTGCTCGTCCATACGCACCTCTTCACTATTAGTATCAACTTCCCAGCCTTGTATTTTTTACTTAATCTTATCTTGATTACTTGAGTCATAAACCTGAGCTAACTCTTGCAGCACCTCTGTATTTGATTTCCTACCATGCCTACTCGAGCCAGCCCCAAGAGTAGGCAACGTACCTCGTTTCAACTTCATTGGTTGTCCCTTCACCATACTGGCAATGGAAAAACTTGCAGAGAGCCCTGTGGCCAGAAGTACGTTAAAGAGAAGGTAACTTAAAACTATAGAAAGTGCCATGATAACAAATCCAACGCACAGAGCCTGACAGCGACATGCAACAGATAAAAGAGCAAGGGTCCAACCAAGAACAAGAGACCAGAGAAGACGATGGCTAGATGAAAGACCAAGAACATCCGGAGCAGAAGTAGAACCTTCTTTAATATAAATAACCACCAACGATGCCATACCATACTCTTTGAGAAAATAGAGAAAGCCATACATATGCTTACAATTGAAACGAAGGCCAGGATACAACGAGTGCAGATGCCCAAATCATAGTGATTGAAGCCGAGAATTCACGCAAGACGAAAGCTTATACTCTGAATGCATACAAGGCAGAAGCAAAAAGTATAAAGCCTCTGAAAAAGACACAGCCACCAGTGAAACCATATCGAAGGAATTGTGCAGTTTCCCAAAACAAAGCAAAGAAAGTCGAGAATGCATACAAGGCAAAAGCAGAGACCCGGAATGCATGCAAGGGCAAAACAGAGAGTCGAGAGCCTCTGTAAAAGAAACCACCACCAGCGAAACCATACCATGTATGATTACAGAAGATCGAAATCCATGCATGCAGGTAAAACAGAGCCGAGTAAATAGAGTGTAACAATTCCCATAAGAAATTAGATGAATCAGGATATTCATGCAGAATAGAAGGAGATGACCAATTCAGAGAAGATACCCATAAAACGATTTTGCAGAAGGCAGATTGACCATTGTAAACCCCATTAAAAGGAACCGGAGGGAATGTCGAGACGAAGTGTAACTATCCCGACCCTAATAAACCCAAAACCAACCTGGGGGACTACGGAAGTGAGGCTCGACATCGTTATCCCCCAAATTCCCAGCCCGAAATGAAAACCAGTTTGAGAAAATACCATGATACGCCATAAACAATGAATGAATGTAGACAAAAGCTGAGCCGACAGAGGTGAAAACATAACAGGAAAAGTATGCAGAGAAGGCGAAATTGCCATTACATACCCCGATCTCCACCGAAGAACACGCACGCTGAGATGGGAAGCTCTGACCTTCAGTGAAACGCCAATACAGGGCCGAAACAGAGACTGGCGAAAAATTACAAAACCAACCATAAGAGTGAATAACCACCACATAAAGACATCAGTTAATGCATCTGACATTGCATTAATAGGGATAATTGGTTGCCAGATGCAAAATCAAGGAGCAGAGTAGATACAACTGCCAAAGGACTGGGTGCATAATAATAGCGCATGGGGCGGCAAGGCATCCACCACGTGGATGTGGATGGCCCAAATCAACCAGCATGCACCCCAATCGGGGGTGAACGAGAGCGATCATGATCCACAATACACTACAGAGGATATAGTTCGACAACCCAGGCCTGGTGGGAATCATTGATATCGAGATGTTTGTTGGTATTCTTACAAGCCCAATTCACCAAATAATACGTTGCCTGATTCCCCTCTCGATGAACATGAGTGCAGATAACTGAACCAACCTAGCTAAGAAGGCTACCAATATCTTCCACAAGTTTCGTTGTTTGCCAGCTCTTACTGATTTTCTGCCAAGGATTACCTTGTTGTAGTTTTTTAAGAATACCCATTTCCATTGCAGAATCCTCCTCTACAACAAGCCTTTGGTAACCTTCCCGAATTGCAAGAATTAAACCCTGCTTTAGAGCCATCAATTCATCCTCATTATTAGTAATATATCCCATAGGATAAGAATAAAGATGACAGACCTTACTAGAAGAATCTCGGAATATACCACCAATCCCTGCCTGGCCAGGATTCCCTTTTGAGGCCCCATCGAAATTTAGTTTCATGAAAAACAACGGTGGAGGAAGATACTGCGACGGTATAGAATTCAAATTCGGTTGTATTTTCCGTAAAGAAACATCTAGCATTTGAGGGTTAAGGTTAAGAGCGTGTAGAATTTGTGTTTCCATAACCATGTCAGGCCAATCATCATCTCCCCATCGCTCTACCAGAATTGTTTCCCTGATATTCTCGACAATAACATGCCAGAGGTGATGAACTGGACGTTTTACACCTCTAAAAATGTGAGAATTTTGCTCCTTCCATATTCCCCAAAGCAGAAAGCCTATCGATAACCACCAGGCCCTATTAATCACCTCACTCTTATACCCACCACTGTGCCAGTTACAAATAGTAGTATTGACACTACTAAGTACATGGTCTGTTCGGCCGAATAACACCACCAGGCACTCCCATATATCATTACCATAAGGGCAAGTATTGAATAAGTGCTCAATAGTTTCTTGATTTTGGCAACACAGGATATAGTAGGAAGGACACTGCAAACCATGATGCTGCAAATGATCTCAGGTCAACGTGCGTTTATGGCTTAAAAGCCACATAAAATATTCAACCTTTGGCCAGAATTTAACATTCCAGATTTTATTCCAAATAGGCACTGCAACATCTTGATGATTTTGCGATTTGAGGAAATAGGCCTCATTAATTGTAAACATCCCCTTAGTCCGATAGCCCCACCGTAAAATATCTACTCCAGTAGCTATCGTGATGGTTCGAGTTTGCAATTCCTTGTCTAAGTTACGCCATTAAGTCATATCAGGTACATGAGCCTAGTGTTCTCGAGTTTTCCATACTCGCCATTGGCCACTAGGCTAGGTAGTCCAATAATGATGAATAAGTCTTGTATGAGGTAAATTTGTAAATAAGAAGATTTCACCCAAGTCTAGCCTGCTAAACAATTTTTCACACTGCTGCTAGGAGTCTTCCCAGAAAAGTGTAGTCTGCCCGCCTCGCACTTCCCAGAAACTATGCTGATGAATCAGGTCCATGTTGGCCGCTGCTAAGTTCTAGATATTTGAGCCTTTTGGAGCATACTCTATTTTTAGCTTGCCAACAACTGACGTAGGCATTGCATATTTAATTTCCCAAATTCGCTTCCAAAGGTCCTGGCCCCCCTGTATCCACCGCCACCATAATTTAGCCCCCATCACTTGATTTAATATAAAAGGATCCCGAAGTCCAAGTCCCCCTGTTCTTTTGGATTTAACAAGTGTATCTCAAGATAATAAAGCCCATTTTTTTGTATTTTGTGCACCTTGCCAAAGGAATTTCTTGAAAATGTTTACCAAGGTAGCACATACATTTTTAGGAGCAGCTCTGCCTGAAAATTGATAGATAGGAATAGCTTGCAATACCGATCTTAGTAAAATAACTCTGCTAGGCGCATTTAGCACTCTGAGGGCCTAGTTTTGCAGCCGATTATGAAGGCTAGTAATCAAACTTTCCCAACTTGCCGAATTGAAGGACGACAAGTGCAACGTAAAACCGAGATATTTAAAAGGCAAATGACCAATTTGAAAGCCAAGAGTACGAGCTATGAAGCGTTCAATAGGAGCAGGGATATTGAAAAAATAAATATGAGATTTTTCTTTATTAATCATAGTGCCTGAAGCTTCCATGAAAAGATTAAGAATATGCAAAATTGAAAGAGCTTCTCGTAAAGACACATGAGAGAAAAGCATTACATCATCAACAAATTGTTGATGCAAGAGTGTAAGATCTCGACCCCAAAGATTCAGACCATTGAAACTATGGGTCACAATTTGTGCCTTAATGAGCCTTCCAAGCCCTGCAGCAGCAATGATAAACAGAAATGGGGAAATGGGATCCCCCTGGCGCAATCCCCTAGTGGCATTGAATGTGGAACTAGGAACTCCATTAACGAGAATGGAATAATTCGGAGTTGATATACATGAAAATAACCATTGAAGCCACCGTTCATAAAATCCAAAAGAAAGTAAGATGGCTTTCAGATAATCCCAATTTAACCGATCGTAAACTTTTGAAAAATCTAATTTAACCAACATACCTTGTTGTTTCTATTGTTTTAAAGAATGGATTGCCTCTTGGACTGTCACTAGCCCATCCAAAATTTGTCTTCCTTTAACAAAACCTGTTTGCTCCAGAGAAATAATATCCAGAAGAATTGGTTTTAACCGATTGACCATAATAGTAGATAAGATTTTATAGATAACATTACATAAAGCGATAGGGCGAAAGCCTGCCGGGGTGTCCGTATGAGTTTTCTTTGGTACCAAAGTAATAAAGGTCGAATTCAAGGCTGGACAAACCTGCCATGTCCGCCATGATTCTTCTACCAATTCCCAAATGTCATAACCAAGAAAGGGCACGAAAGGTAATTATTTCAATATGAGGATGTCTTTTTAAGTATTAGTACAACCATGAGTAAGACCATTAAGTGATTTAAATATACGTAAAAATGTATTAGGAATAAAAATAATATTATTTTTATTTCAACAAAAATGAATGAATGTTATTTATTTAGTTAGCTTTAAAATTTTAATAATATTCGCATTGAATCAATTATCATTCATAGTACCTACCATTGAATCAATTATGATTCATCGTACTTGAAAAGTCTTTATATTAAGTAGATACATTTAAAAAATAACAAACTAATAAATGCAAGTAAATAGATAAATTAGTGAATGTATGAAAATAAAGTAAGCATTAAAAGTGGAGAAGGACTCTTGATTTTTCAAGGTGTAGAGGACAAATATTTTGCACTATGTAGTAAGTCATTGATTGAGTCAATGTCTTTTCATATTTTCCATTTGATATCGCACTGTTCTCATTCAATGAACAAGAAATTACGCTTAATATATGTCACCACAAACAACTTATGATCAATTAAAAAATTCTCACTAATGTTGAATGTTGAAATTTGTCTTTCAACTGACTTGTAGAATTAAAATTTTAGTATTGAAATTTATTTTTTGCCTTACTTGTGAATAAAAATACAGATTAATATTAGAATTTAGCTTTCATCTTACTTTTTTATCAAAATGAAAAAAATAATATTTTGATTAAAATTACATAAATCTTGGGGCTATAGAATAAAGTCTCAAAACATTATATATAATATGTCGTTAACACAACAACCAAATCTCTCTTAGTGCCACTCTCCATGCTCATGCACCTCTCATCAATTCATCATTGTATGTCAACATAAATATAGAAAGAATCAATAGAAAACACTTCAGCAACCCAAAAAGGAAAATTATCTTACCCTTTCATATTTCTGAAATATGACAACTACCATCCCAACATAGAACAAAGTGTGACGACGCTTGAAAAAAGACAATTGCAGTTACTTGATCAGAAACATCTAGTGAGTCCTCAAGCCTGCAATTTTGATAGTTTATTATCGTAATCGATAATAAAATTGGAGTTTCCAAAAATGTTAATCTCTAGTTATGCCCTTGTATTAGATCCATGACCACTACACCATTTGAATTTATAACATTCATATAGGCTTATAAAAATCAACATCCCACTGCCATAAATCTTGTTAGCAACAACCCATCAAAAAATCCCACTTGGAACCTGAGCCAAGTGTCCTTTAAATAAATGTGTCTACTAGAATCCTTATGTTTAACACGACCTTTTTCAAGAAAAAAAGATGTGATCTTGATGTTAGTATCTCTCACTCTAGGAACCCTCTGCTAAAAAATAAAGGTGTTCCTAGCCTTCCATATGCCTCGAATGATATAGAATAGGAGGGATTTGTATTCCTTGTTCTCCCTTAACCAAATAGGTAAACATTTTTCCACCGAGGAATGTTCTCACTTATTACCTATATGCATATATGTGAGAACCTCCTACCAGAGTAGTGATTACATCTAAAAAGGAACATTGTAAAAAGAGATGGCTATAATCCTCCTATGTTGCCATGCATAATGCACATCTACCCGGCCCCATGAACCCTTTCTTAAGTAGGTTAGTCCAAGTTAGGATCTTGTCATGGACCACCAACCAAACAAAACAAATCAGTTTGAGAGGGATATCCCACTTTCACACAACTTGAAATGAACCAAAATATGTGTCACCTGAAACATCCTGTGTTAAATATGAATAAATGCCTTTGACCTTGGGCTATCCATTGACCATAGGGTCATTCCAGTGTAGTTGACCATCCTCCTAATAAATCAAAATCTTGAAAGACTTCAGTATCAAAATGTATTCCTCCCACTCAGATGTGAGGTCCCTAGTGTGGACAATATCTACTACCTCTTTCCAAGTGCAGCGCACTAATATTGGATCTTGGTTCGCAATAGCATCCTTAAGATAGGTAATTTCTGTAATATGTAAATGAAATAGAATAGGATGATAAAAAGTATCATACATGATCATGCCAAGAATGGCGGTCAACCTAATCTCTGCAAACTCCCCATTACCTACAACCGATCTCAAATTGCTCACAAACTAGGGGAGTACTTTCGTCAAACACTTTCAAGTCATAGAAGCCTCCTTTTAACAAATGCACTCACACGAATCCAGGAAATCAAAGGCCATTGCTTCATGTACTTACTCTTTATGATATGATGCCAAATACCCTCCATGCTAATTTCCCTCCACAAATTTTTGATCAACCCTGCCCTATTGAAGATTCCCAAATCTATAATACCCCACCTGCGTGTTCGCACTTGTCTCGACATAATCTCAAATTTTACAAGATGAATCATTTTCTTGTCCCATGTGCTCTCTTATAAGAAATTAGCCATGCTAGACTTAAACCGATGGATGACAGTTGTTGGAAGGCATATAATATGCATCCAATATATCAAAATTCCCTAAAGAACTGCCTTTATGAGAAACAATCTAACCCCCAATGCAGGTCATTTATTCGACCAAGATGCCAACCTTTTTTCAAAATTTTGTTCTAACCATTTCCATTCATTTAAGGTGAATCTATAGACCTAGATATCAAACACCAACGCTCATAGAAAGGGATAAAACCCAAAAGAGGTTAGAAATGTCCAAAACCACTGCAGCCTCCTAATCTAAAGCTTATAGTGATGACTTCCCAGAATTCATGACAAGTCCACATACTTCCCCAAAATCACCAAAAATGTGAAAACTACCATATCCTTTCAAATATGTCATATTTATGCTTTTAGTATTGAAATTTACTTGTAAAATTAAACTTTTTAGTATTAAAATTTACATTTCATCTTACTTGTCAAATTCGAATGAAATACTTCCACTTTCTTATTGTAATAATTTTTCAAATTCTTTGCATGTTTTTAATATGTATTTTTTACATTAAACATCATGTATGCTCATCTTATAATAAAATCAAATCTTTTTTAATTATCTAATTGCTACTTTTACCATTAAACTTGGTAGATGTATAACATAAAATTTACAATAAATAATATAATGTCAATTATTTTTTTATTTTTTTTTAAATAAATATTTATTAATTCTAAAAAAAATCTATTATTAACACCTACATAGTATAACACTTATACTTGATATACCATTATGTCATAAAAGTGAGACAAAAGTAAGATTGGGATTGCATTAGTCCAATTGTGATATATGGCAAGAAAATACGTGGAATATATAATGTAAGACCTATTTTAGTGATATTGATGATAAAAAAAAATGGTTCAAACCTAATAAAATGATCATCATAAACTAATTTCTAAGCACCATAGAGGAGTTTTCGGCATTTTAGGGAGTGTTTTTAATTTATATTGAAGAATTTGACAATTTAATATTATGAGACTCCATTACAATAGCACCTAGAACAATCATAAAGCTTTCCTTAGATTATATATTCCAATTAATTCACATTCTTATTATTTATTTAAATTATATTTTTACTCTAATTTTTCAATTCTAATGACTATTATTTATATTTTTAATATTAATAATAAGTCATTTTAATTGAAATTAATATCATTAATGAATGATACAAAGTTTTTAAACATTCACTCTCTAAACTTTTAAAAACTTTAATATAAATTTAAGATAATTAAATTAAATTACAATAAATTAAACATAAATTAAATTATTTTAATTTAAAATAAAATAAAAGTAAAATTAAAATTTGTAATAAATTAAATTAAATTAAATTAGCTTATTATATAAACTTATTATATAAGCTTATCATTGTGATTGTCATTTATTTTGTTATTTGGTTTTTCCTTTCCTTTACTCTTTCTCTCCATTCATCTGCCTTGTATTTATACTCTATGATTTTCTCTCTTCTTCGCAGGATTTGTTGTGAAGATGAGTCTTCTTCCAGGCTCGAAATGTAGACAGGAAAATGCAGACTGTGGAGAATCCAAACCCTGTATCTAAAAATATACACCATGGAAACCTCCAAACTATCATTATGAGAAAAATGATAGTGTAACACACAATTATATAAATTAAATAGTTGATAAAAGGTAATAGATTTATGATATATAGACAAACAAAAGAGAGTAGGGTTGGCAAAAATTCATAAGTTTTTTTTTTTGGTGTAAATTTCGACTTTATTACTGTGGAGTGATATGATACCTTACATTGGATTAAGCAGTTGGCCTACCTATAGGAAAATTAGACCATGCATTCTTCTGAATTAACTTTGCATTGTCTATAATCATCCTGATAAGGCTATTCGTTATGTAGAAAGAAACCACTACTTTCTCCCCTCTATGATCTGTGATGTAGCTCATTCCAGAATATGTTACAATAGTGAAGATGGTTCAACATTGAAGATGCTTCATCCATTGGAAACAAGCATGAGAGCTCTCTGATCCTCCCTCTAGTGGTGCAGATCAACTTCAGCGGTGTTCCTTTCGACATCGATTTCAGCAACGGTCCTCTCGATTTCAACAACTGGCATTTCGGATTTTGCAATAGGCCTATTGGGCAGATAGTCTTTTGCTGTGATCGCTTCGCACTCTTCCTTCACTGGGTTTGGAACGTCCCTTGACCATTGAATTCCCCATAAAGGTGCTTTTGATGCCAAGCCTCTGTTTTCTAGCAAATATGCCAACTTATTCCCTTCACGCTTAATGTGCAGCAGGAGCGATCCTTCTATTTGCATCAAATCCATGAAAACTCGCTCCATTCTTCCTTCAAGCCTCCAGTTGTTGACAATATTTTGCATAGGTGTGCCCGGTTGAACCTTTTTTAGGATGGTGATGATGAGTTCAGAGTCTCCTTCGATAACGAGCTAGTGGAAGTGGAGGTTCTTGGCCAGATTTTATCCTTGTTTTAAATCCCAAACCTCGGCTACATTGCTTGTTGTTACTCCTAAATTCCCCATGTAGGTATTCATAATGTCTCCTTGCTTGTTCCTAAAGGTGCCTCCATAGCTTTCTGGTCTCGGGTTTCCTTTGGAAGCCCCATCAAAATTCAACTTCACAAAGCCAAATGGCAGTGGGGACCATTTAACAGGGCTTGTCTTCCTTGCTTGAACTTACTCATTAGTTTTCCTAGCCTTTGAAGCCTTCATCCCCAAATTGAGAAGGATAAAATTTTCAGACTCAGTACACTCCTAGTCCTTGGCATCCCAGTGGGTAAGGTTTATCGTTTCATTCAACATCCGCATAATTTGATCCCAAACCATTCCCGACCATTTGGAGGAATCCTTGAAGATCCTATAGTTTCTTTATTTCAATAGGTACCAAAGAATAAATCCTGGTAACATATCCCAGACCCTATTTAATATAGGAGTGGAGTGAGAAGGTGTTGGCCAAGTATCCATAAGCTCCTTCATTCCCTCCCAACCTTGATGAGTGATGCCAAAGGAACTGTACCGGTACATCCAAATTTCTTTTGCAAATTTATAGCATAGAAATAAATGGTCCTGATTCTCCTCATTTAAGAAGCAGATTTGACAAACAGACAGTGCTATGAATCCTCATTTCTGTAGCCTATCCTAACTGAGTGTTTTTTTGTTTGATTAGTAGCCAAAGGAATAGTGAAATTTTTGGCCAATGCTTGAGTTTCCATAAGTGCTTCCACTTAGCACTGGCCTCAGGGAGTTGATTTCTAATTTGAAATTGGATTGATTCCTTAATGCTGAATTTACATGAAGGTTTATAGCCCCATATGAGCACATCATTTCCTTCACGCATCTCAACGTCGCAATTGGTCAAATTCTATGATATCAACTTGTAATCTTCTACGAGTTTTGGAGGTATTAAGGGTGTGAAATTTCTCCATTTTCGCCAACCTGTGGGATGGATTTGTTCTATCCAAAAATCACATAGCGGAAGAGGTCAACTACTAGTGATATTAGCTTTAAGGGAGTTTAGTTTTACACTAGAATATAATTTTGGCCATTGCCTCGAGGAATCCTCCCAAAAATTAGTAGAATTCCCATTATGTGCCTCCCAAAAGCTATGATCGTGCACCAAAGTTCTGTTTTGGCATGTTGAGTTCCAAATGTACAAGCCTGGAAATAAATTGGATAATATAATTAATTGTTCCACCCTGATTCTAGGAGCACACTTGTTATATCAATACTACCCCCATTGAGAAACGAGGCCTTTTATCCATTTCCACCAAACTTTGGCAAAGAGTGTCTGACTCATAGTTTGTGGATCTCTTAGGCCCAGGCCTCCATAGTTATTTGGAAAACAAAGATTATCCCAGGCCACTAAGGCCAATTGTTTTCTTTCTTGGCCCTCCCCATAGGAACGATCTTTGTATGCTACAGAATTTGTTGAGAACAACTTTTGGAGCAGCCAGATCCAAGAATATAAGTGGGCATAGATTGTAAAATTGACTTTAGTAGAGTAGACCTTCCTGCCAAATGGTCCAGGATGAGAGCTTCTATTCAAATTTCAATATGAAGGCTTTCCCAGATCTAATGTCTTATGGGGTTGGAAGCTAAGGGGGACCCCAAATAGGTAGAATGCAAGGAACCTATTTTGAAGCCCATGAGATGCGAGAAATATGGGCCTGCATTGCCACTAGTGTATTGAAAAGGAATATTTTGGATTTAGCTACATTCATAGAGGTGTTGGAGGCCAAATAGAAGAACTCCATAAGCTTTTTGAATTCTTGTACTTCTTTAAGTGAGGTTCTTCCCATTAGCATAGTGCCATCCACAAAATTCTGATGGGAAGAGCACATTGTATCTGAACCCACAGGGAGACCATGAAGATTTCCAGAGGTTAAGGATTGATTAAGTGACCGACCCAACCCTTCAACAACTAAAATGAAGATGTAAGGAGAGATATGATCCCCTTTTTGAAACCCTCCAGTGGGTGAGAAGGTGGGGGAGGGAGCCCCATTATAAGGACAAAAAAGAAGACCTTGGTTATAAGAGACATGACCGAGTGGATCCAAAGCCCATTAAATCCAATATCAAAGAGAATATGATAGATGATCTTCCAACTAATTTTGTCGAAGGCTTTCAACATGTCAAGTTTAATTAACATACCGGTTTTTCTGCTGCCCTTAGAGAAAGAAGATTCTCTTGGACCAAAATTAAGGTATCTAATATCTGACATGCCTCCACATATCGAGTCTTCTCAGGGGATATGATGGTAGGCAGGACCAGCTTCATCGTGTTTTCAATAGTTTTGGAAATGATTTTATAAATTACATTGCACAGAGAGATTAGTATATAATCTCCTAGAGAGGTTGCTTTATGACATTTAGGCATAAGAGATATGAAGGTGGCATCGAATACTGAAAGGAGATAAGAAGTACAACAAGAATTTTCCACCACTTGCCATACATCATATCCCAAGAAGTGCGAGCAGGCCTGATAAAATTCAATTGTTAGGCCATCGAGACCTAGTGCCTTGTTTTTTGGCATGCTCATAACAATGTATTATGCTTCCCTGAAGGGCAGTTCACGCGATAGGAGTGCATTATTCTATGCCAAAACCAATTTAAGGATGTGCTGAAGATTTTGATTAATTTTTTCCCTTCTATCATTGATCGGTTTTGTAAACAGAGTTTAGAAGTGTTTATGCAATGTTGTTGCGATTTCATCCTGCTCTTCCACTATTTGCTGAGACTCATCTTGAATTAAATGAGTCTTATTTTTCTGCCTATATAGTTTCATAGATATATTGAGACATTTATATTTTTTTCACCTTGTTGCAGTTATTTTACTCTTGATTTTTACGTATACAAAATTTCCTCTTGTCGTAGCCTTTCCCCATGTTGTTGTGTTAATTCATTTTAATTATTTTTTAGCTCCTATGTTCCTCCCTCTGCTATCATTCTTTGTTGCATCTATTTCATGTTTTTTTCAATATTCCTTTTTGCTTCTTGAATTTTCCCAAAGTCCCTAATGTTCCAAGCTTTCAATTTTTTCTTGATGAATTTCAGCCTTTGTTGAAAGTGGAACATTAGTCCTCCCTGCATGGCTGATGATTCCAACCACCAATTTTCCACATTTGAAGTGAATTCTGGATGTTGAAGCCAGAATATTTCAAACCTGAAAGGTTTGTTGATGGTATTGCTGGACCATTTTAGCAAGATTATGATATTCAAGTGGTCGGAGTCGTAGCTAGGCAAAATAATAGCTTCAACACCCACATTTTCCAAATATAGGGATTCCAAAATCAAGAAGCGTTCCAATCTGCAGGCCACTTGGTTTTCCCCTCCCCTTTGATTATTCTAGTTGTGGGAGACATTTGGGGTTGGGACATCCACCAACTTGTAATCCTCTATGCAGGAATTGAAATGATTAGCTTCTTCATCTATTATTTTGACACTGCCCCTTTTTTTAGTCAGAGACCTAATTCTCCGAGGATCCTTTTTTCTTCTCCTATTAGCCAGGCCAAAGATTGTAGTTTGGCCAACAACTGCCTCTTATCTTGAGGCCCATTGGGGCCATATATATTTGAAACATAAACAACTTGGGAGAATCCCACGAAATTAAAGAGAGTAGTAAGGATTCAGGGAAATAAAATGAGTCCTTCAAAAACATTGTAGAAGGATTCCAGAAGATGGCCAACCCCCCCGACACCCCTACTCCACAATAACTTAAGAGTTCACAATTTTTCCAAAAACTGGGCACTATCTTGTTCATTGTTTCAAAGTTACATTTAGTTTCCTGCATTAGCATGATATTTGGATTTTCTTATTGCAGTATATTTATGAGGAGCCTGCTTTTGATTTTTCCATTGAGGTCAGAATGTTCCAAGAAATTATCTTCATCATTTGGGGGTGGAGTGAAAATAAGTATCAATTGGAGCTACCCTCCCTATATTAACAAGAAATCCCCCCGCGACTTGAAGATGTTTCCCATTTGATTTTCTGCCTTTTTTGCTTAAACCTTTAAAAACAACTACTTGATCTTGAGGAGAATTTCGATTTATTCCTTCCGCTGAAGTCATTGTGTTAAGGGAGGAATTACTACCTTTATTTCTGACTCAGTTTAACAGGAAGTATTGATGTTTCATGTATTCCCTTGCTACCATTTCCACTTGATCCTCCGAGAGTGAGTTTGGGTCCTTGGATTCCCAATCCTCTTCCATCTGCTGAAATTTTACTTCATGCAACTCTAGATCCATGATTTCCTCTTACTCCATTAGTGTTGGGGCTTCTGCATCTTTCAATGAGATATTATCCTCAACCCTATGGTGGTGTTATATATTTGGTTTTCCTTTCTCATTATTTGTTTTCCCCTTGGCTGCCTCATGCTTTAAATGATTCTCCTATTATGTTGGGGCTTGAGGGTTATCCTTTGGGAAATGTTGGAGAACACCAAAATGGTTCTCCTCTTGCTATTCCTTCTCCTTATTATTTCCTCCTCTCTTGCGTAGTGTTCTATTCCTATTATTAACCGAATTAAACCATGTTAAGGCCGTTGCTTGACCTGGGTGCATATTCACTTGTTTCCTTTGTTGTTCTAAAATGAACTGACAATCTATGTATAAATGACCATGTTCATGGCATTGTCTGCATCGGAAAGGTATTTGTTCATAATCAATGACATGTTCCTAGGTAATGTACTCACAACTCAATAAGATGTATGTTGACAGAGGCTTAGTGAGATCCATGTAGACACCGAGACATGCATACAAAGTGTAGTGACATCCCTTCGTGGTTTCTGACAACATTATGTGTTCTCCTAATGTGTTTCCAATCTTAGCTATAATATTTGGATACCATTACTCCTGCAGCAATGAATATAAGTGAATATACACTGGGAGAGTAGAGAAATATTCTTTTCCGGGTTAAATATAGGTACCCAGGGTTTCAAGAAAATATTTGAAGCATTCATGAAGCAATGTACACCTTGAAAGGTTGTGTCTCTGTCTTTTATGTCATTGAAGATGATAGTGAATAATCCTTTTGGCCCAAGCTTGAGCTCTAGATCTCCCTTTAGGCGTCATTTTCTTCTTATCCAATTTCTTTCATGACGCAGACACAAATAACATATTATCAAACACACACAAAACAACAAGAGGTATGCACATAAAAATAAAAATTATTAATTAATAAATAAAATTAATTACAAGAGAATTTTTGGTCTCATGCTTGGCCACTCATTCCTCACTATCTCACACACTCTTCTACCTACTTCATGCCTCATTGTCTCACCTCTATTTATACAATTGGATTAGAACCCAAGGAGGTTATAGATCCTAAGATAACTCCCAAAATATATCTCCTAATCCCTAACATATCTCATCTAATCTCTAAAATCTCTTATCCCTAGATAAGAGCTAACTATCCATGATCCTCTCAAACCTTCCACAATCCTCTCAAATATTATCCTATTTACAAGAATTATCATTCTATCCTAAAAAATATAGAAAATACATAAATTAATTAAATCCTCAATTTACAAACTAACTCTTCTAGTACATAGTTGAACTAGGTTAGATGCACCTGCATCAGACTCCCATGGTAAAAAGAAAATTATGGTCTCCCGACCATCAGTCATGATAAAAATCCTCTTGCATCCCAAATTTTGACTTTATGTAAATAAGTTTTTATGCCATATTGTTGATGTTCTATGGATGTCCTTTTCTGTCTTCCAGGCTTCCAAACATTATGTTGTAGTTGTCCTCCTACTTTGCTGATGTATGCTTGTTCTATTGTCATCGACAAGATTTTTCCATCTTCTTTCCTTCCTACAATGTTTCTTTTGGGACACTTTCACCATCGATCTTCTAATATATTCAATTCCCATGACTGATTTGTCTTCTTGCTGGTGTGTATTATTGTCTCTTTGTTGATCTTTGTTTTCCATATATATGCTTCGATTGCGCCATATTTGTTTATTAGAAGGCTTTTTGTCATACTATGGCTTTGGATTATCCAACCATTGTTCTAGGAATTTTATTTTTGATGCAATATCTTTCATGTTGAGATTTGATTCATTTGTTTGATGATCATTTTATATTTCATATAATGCATCCAAAAACAAATTGTCAGATTTACAAACATAAGGTTTGACATATGAATCTATCTTTAGGTATTCATGTTGGTCTTCTGAACAATCTGTAGCACCATCTATGTGGATCGAACCCCCATCCACATCATCATCATCACCAAGGAATGGTCCTTTCTTAGGTTCACAAATGTCTACTTTTTTCTGGAGTTTCTCTGCTTTTAAAACTTTCAGTTAGTGCTTTAGTCTTCTTTCCATCAACTTTTTAATTGGCCATTTAATTGTTTTATTTATTACCCATCATTGTCTTTGTCATGTAACAACTCGATCAATATGTCAAGTCGCTTCTTCAATTCCACGATCTCTTCCTCTTCTTCATCAATGGTAACTTCAATGCTATTGTTATGAATTTTCTCTCGATTTATCATCATCTTCTATCTTGAACTTCACTTTGTTCACATTAACCTACAACTGAACTATCAATATACCAAGTTGTCTCCTCCAAACTTGGCCAATGGTTCATTTCATTTGAACCTTACGCGTAGGCACTCCTTGCTCCTCATTGCTTCCTTTTGTTACAAACAACTGCAGTGTCTCTTCTTCACAATATATTGGCCAGACTCTGGGTGTCATGCTCTGTCGATATTGCACCCAATTAAATTCAAGGACTCAAACCATTGACTTGACTTATGACACTTTGAATCCATACTTTGACATCAAATTTTAATGGACCTAGGGTTTTTGTTACAACCGAAAATGTACCCTTTTGTACAATAACTCAAATTTTAATTTGGCTCAACTCAACTCAACTTTGTTCATTTGAGCACTCATAACCTCCTTTGACTTTTATGAGTATGATCTTAGATAAAAGTTGCAATAATTACAATGGTGGATGTAAAATTTGACTCCAATTAAATAACTTTGACTCCTCGACCTTTGACATCCTTACTTGAACTTTTCAACAAAAGCTTCATTACAACAGACTTAACCTTTAAAATAATGTAAATTTTCCTCCACTCATTATATCTCCTAGATTAAAATAATGTGCAGTCCCTTTTTTGATAAAGATAATGTATAATTCTAATTAAACCCATGGTCTCGCTCTAAAATAAAAGAAACTCCACAAAATTCATTAGGTGACTATCGCCACAATTTCACTTTTCGACTCACTTCCTTTGGTTTGGATATTTTCAAAGTATGACAACAAAGATATGTATACTTTCCTCTTCGAATCGTCTCCTCTATATAATATATGGGATCAATTCCATCAATTCCATGCAAGTTCAAGTTATAAACGCACTCTTTCTCCAAAATCACTTGTTCCATTTCTCATTCTTCTAGCACACAATTCGAAACACATCTATAGAGGAATCACAAAAGCATAAATGAATAGCTCTGCAAATTATTTTACATACCAGAATCCTTCTTGCTTTGTCTCTCTCCAACCAAATGCAAATTTCGATTCAGTAATTTCAAGCCAACTCTACCATTATAAAAAAATGCTCTCAATCGCACTCTAAAGTGGCAGAGGTTTTAAATGTTATATCTTCCTACATAAAAATTGATTTTGTCGAGTGTTTATTTTTCAACATTGCGTAGGCCTATTTCTCCACACCTCACCAATCACCTGCAATGTTAACAAGAAATCCTCTAATTCTGCATAGACTTTGTTTTCCCACAGAGTGAATTCTCTTTGGTGAGTGTACCATTAAAAAAATTAATATTTCCACGTTGGAACATGCAGGGTACTACTGAATTTCGACACAAATAAGCATGCTAATAGTAAAAAAAATACACTCCAGTTTATCCAATATTACATGATATTCAATTGAGCGGATAATGCACTGGAAGGGTAAAAAATATTGAGAATTACCGCAAATAAATATATTGAGTATTTCCGCAGAGAAAAAAATTGGGTTGAACAAGATAGATCAACAATTCCGAGGGAGAAATTATAGCTAGATCAGATGAGGAAAGAAAAAATCTTTGATATCTATTGCTGGAGGAACGCTTCATGAATCGTAGGAAGCTTAACCATACCAATTTCAAAACTCCTAGGAAGCACAAGAATACTTGATTTCAATTTATTCCAAGGAGGGACATGGAATAAAGACATTGAGGCTGTTCGACCAAACACAATGAACGACACTCAACCGTATCATTTCACCTTCACTACAATGTTTCTTGATAAAACACACAGGCCTATAATCCTTCACATATCGCTAGCATTGAAGAGAACCTGGGCATCAATGGCCACAACACTAATAATAGATTCTCATCTATCTATACACAAGCTCGAATTTTTTCGAACACTAAAAAAATTGCACGCTGGGCACTTACTGCATTACACAATGGGCACGTTGCATCACACGCTGAGCACTTACTCGCATTACACACTAGCTGAGAATGCACTTAGCAAGAACAAGATAAAAATTCATCACAATTGGCAACAAATCATTTGGCACAAGCTTCAACGGTCCTCCGCTCGGCTTCGAAGGATCAGTTGAGGTCTTCTACGCATTATCTATTTTGCGAACATTCATCCCATCATGCAAAAATCCCTTCAACATAAGTCCAAGAGATTTACTGTACTCAACATTAAATCATGGCTAACTAAAACAAGTCCTTTGTCCCACTCATTCAATGCCTCTGTGAGTGAATCAATGGTTTCAATATCAAGATGATTAGCAGGTTCCTATAGCAATAGAATATGTGATAATCTCCAAGCAAGCCATGCAAAAAATCACGCGACTCCTCTTCCCATCAAATAAATTTTGCATTGGCATAATCTGACCCACATGTGATATGCGAGTTTTGATCCAAAAATTATTTGCACAATTAATTAAATCCATAAAATATGCAGCTATGTGATGCACACAACTCACAATATTTGTCCATACAAACAATCACACTATCAAATTTCCGTTGCCATCCATTCTCTAGGAAATTCATCACACTATTTCAGGTCCTCTCAATTGCTGCACTAATATCAACAACATATAGACAGTGATTTCAATTAATCATTCTAACAATTCAATGACATAATATCTCTCAAATTCCAATATAGTGCTAAAACAAATCCTAGGCTCTGATACCAAATGATGACGCATATACAAATAACATAGGGTCAAACACATACAAAACAACAAGAGGTATGCACATAAAACTCAACATGATTAATCAATAAATAAAAATAATTACAAGAGAATTGTTGTCCTCGTGCTTGGCCACTCATTTCTCACTCTCTGACACACTCTTCTAGGCTCACCACTATTTATACAATTCGATTAGAACCCAATCAGGTTCTAGATCCTAAGCTAACTCTCAAAATATCTCTCCTAGTCCCTAACATCTCTCATCTAATCTCTAAAATCTCTCATTCAATCTCTTATCCCTATATAAGAGCTAACTAATCCATGATCCTCTCAAGCCTTCCACAATCCTCTAGAATCTTCTCCTATTTACAAGGATTATCATTTTCTCTTAAAAACTATAGAAAAATACAATAATTAATTAAATCTACACTTTAAAAACTAGCTCCTCTAGTAAATAGTTGACCTCAGTTAGATGCACCTACATCATTATTATAACCCTTTCTGCAGGCCATGGCCTTGAAAATTTCCCTATCAGAGCGTATTCCTTCTTTTGTTCAACCATAGCTCCAAGATTTTCTGTTGGGATTTCCAGAATGGGTTTAAATTATGCATGTCCCATTTCTCTCTTCAGTCTTATTTATAGTCTTGTTTTCTTGGGCTTGATCTGTTGCCCCCTTTTGCGTTACCTCATGGGAAGAAGAGCTATTAGATGGTGTAGTCGTTGCGTTGCCTAGAGATAGTCCTGAACTGTGGGGAGGAGATTTCCCTATTACAATGTTGTGGAAGGAGGGTTGCCACCCCCTAGGATTGTCCATCCCGAATACCTTCACGCTATGTTTAGGTCAGGGCTACCGAGCCAATCAGACTACAATTTTTGTTTTCAAAAAAAAGTTATCGCACAACAACATCTCTCTGTATTGCTAATGATTTAAAGTTGGAAGTTAGTTTGGTGGCTAAAGAGCCTTTTAATAATATAAATAAACACAAACCTTTATTTATAAAGTATAAGTATTTAAATAAATTTAATCACAATCTTCATTAAAAAGCGAAGAATTTTTTTTTTTTTAATCTTGAACAGACATGTAATATTCCTAATAAAAAAAAATTATAACACTCTTTATGATATAGACATGTTTATAAGCATGACAATGAAAAACATTATTTTTATTAAATCTTAAAGATATGTGTAATATTTATAATAAAAAAGAATCTAATATCCTACACCTTCCTTAGATTAGACACCTATTTGCTTAAATTTAGGCATTACAAGTTGAAAATATTTAAAATGAATTATATATTTCATTACAAGTTGGAAATATTTAAAATGAAATATATATTGCATTACTAGTTGGAAATATTTAAAATGTATATATTGTTATTTTGATATTGGGTATTCGAGAAAGTTATTTTATTTCAAAAAAAAATGCAATTTGATACACAATTTGTAATAATTTTATATTAATTTTAACAATATGATTTTTTAATTAAATTGTTTTATAAAATTATTTAATTTAAATGTAATGATATATTAGTAATACTTTTAGGAATATATATTAAGTATAAATTTTAACCATATATATTAATAAGATTAATACTATTGAATATTATATTTGTATGTATCTTGATTTCTATTTTAATATTATTTTGTACTACACACTATTACCTATACAACTAGATACCACACAAATGTATATTATTATAATAATCAAATTTCAGAAGAAACCTCACAAAATTACAAAAGCTAATAAGATAGTAAAAATAGTGAAACTATCTTATCACTATATATCAAAAGAATTAATTACTATGCTCTGTAAATGTAGCTGTAAAATGTATATTTGACCTCATAGTTGAGGATGGAGATAAAGACACTTAAATTGTATTGGATAAAAACTAAATTCATGGTAGTTGAAATTAAACAACAACCAAATTTCTTTGAAATGAAAATACTAACTCTCATTGCTCTTGCTCTTGCTACAGTCACAATATTTGCAAAATGCACCCATACATTAAAAATTAAAAGGGTGAATTTCTTTTTTTTCACAATAGACATATATTCTGACTTCTTGTTCTATGTGGCTCATTACATCCTTTGGATATAGAATGCAAATGCGATGAATGCTGGAGATAGAAATAAATTTGGAAAATGTAGGAACAAGTTTGTGCAAGGGATCACTTTATGTGCACAATTGTGTTTGTGACTACTAACATATATATATATTGTGTTATATACTTTGAAGTCATTGAGAAGGTTGTGTTGGGAAAAATTCTGAGAGGTCGATGTGAAATCAATATTTACAAGAATCACAATCTTTTACTGATTTCTATACGCGACTTTGATTAGCCCAATTATCGTATGTACGCGGCTATCCTAAAAGAAACTTGTGTATACCAAAATAACTTTACTGTTCAGATAAATATTGAGAGACATTACTTAGCCCAGATCATCAGTTATGCATCAGATAGTTAAGAAGTAAATATGTGCAGTAATAACAGAATAAATCATCACACAAGAGCATCACACATGAACACCAATATTTAAGGTGGAAACCCAAGTCGGGAGAAAACCATTGTTGATGTCGTCTCTGTATTCAATATTTATTATATAGAAAACTGCTTACAATGTTGTACTGATGCAAACTCATATTAGTACATAGGCACCCACCTGCAGAAGGCTGTAACCTTCTCTCGATCTCTGGCTGCTACTGAAAGGGAGCTCCAACCCCCTGATCTCGTTTATCAGCCACTACTAGAAGGGAGCTACAACCCCTTGAACAGAACACCAGCTTCTATTGGCAGGAAGATTTTACTTCCACACTGAAGGCTTCAACCCTTAGACCAACTGCAGACCACGTTTCATAATTTTCCACACTAGATCCAACAGCTTCAATACAACTCAATATGTAGATCAACACCAATAGCCATAACCCAAACTTTAAACAAAACAGTGAGATCATTGTAACCAGAACACAGTAATAAACCCAGACTTCTGAACTAATATGCATAATCAATTTCAACCTTGATCATTCAAAGAATCAAGTGTATACGCTACGTCACTTACTCCAACCTGCGTATATACGCGCTTTCCTACACACCAACCTGTGTATAGATCTTTGTATACTGAATTTTAAGAATCTAATCAGAATCAGAACATAATTGAGGCAGTCAGTCATAATTTTTCAGATTTACAGAACCCTTATTCAGTCAGCAGCATCCATCATATTCAATCACTCAGTCATTGATCATATTTGTACGTAATCAACTAGCAACATATTCAATATTCAAACAACCTAAATCTAGATGAAGACTTCATTGACAGATAGTAGAAATATAGAAGAAATAATCAGACAACCTCTTCAGTAAGCTTCATAAAACCCTAACTTCCATACGCATTTTTGCTGAAACGAAGCCTTGTGTACACGCAATTTCATCGTGAAGAACTAGCAGATATATTTGTAATTATTCACAGCTACGTAAAATTTCAGATCAACAGGCTTACTCAGATCATACCCTCCTCTTTAGAAAACATGCACCAGATCATAGATCTAGAAATCCCACAAAGAAATCATGCAAATAAAAAGTCATTTCAGGTCTAGAGATCTTGATCTGTCATTGTTTCCATAGGTGCATCATTATTTCAGATCTATTAAACAACTGAAACCCATACAATGCAGATATACTTCAGAGTGAAGTATTCAATCAAAACCTATACACTTTCACATATTACACTATGATCTTCTTCTCCTTATATATTTTGAGCCTTTCTCAATACCATGAGCCAAAACTACACAAGTGTCGATGGTATTCTTGGATGGAATCAAATAGATGACACAACACTTAATATTGTGGGCTAAAACCATGGTAAGGATCCCTGGTATCATAAAATTAGTGCGTAAGTACATATGTGACTTGGCTTGCTCGTACCCACGTGTATACATGACTTCTCTTCATCAAAACTGTGTATTCACTAATTCTAGATGTATACGAGGGTTGCCTTATCAAACCTGTGGGCACACTCAGGTTGCCTTCATCAAACCTATGTATACATTGTGAAATATTACCTTTATCATTTCTTTGTCACTGAGTGGAATTCCTTTTTCTATCACATCTGAACTGGACTATAGATACATCATTTTTACATCTTTAACAAATAGGTTGCTTATAAAAAAGGACAACTCATCAAATAGGTTGCCATCAAGGACAAAAAATCATCATATTACATCATAATGCCAACAAGTTGTAAATTTTTGTACAGTGATTTTTTCATTGCAATCTATACTTTGTTTTCAATGCACAATTGTATCTTTGCATACATAGATCAATTTACTTCGTAACAAATATAAAAACTATGTATGCAATCAATTTAAATATGTTATGCATAAAGAACATATGTAGATACATTAAAGTTTTCTAGTGACATAACAACAATTTCCACACACTTGTTTATTAATATTGCACTCTTTGAATTTGACACACAATGACCTTTAACCTTTTATTTATAATATTAAGGCATTATCCAATTGTATTGGACAGTCGAACCACTATTTTTCATTGAATTCACACAATGAACATTATAAACATTGGAATATTGAATTTTGACAAGAACTTTAGAATCAAATGGTCATACTGAAATAGTGTTTTTTCTTCCTGGGACCAAAGTTTGTTCAAAGATAATATATGTGTGTGTGTGTGTGTGTGTGTGTGTTATTGTTATTATCTTTGAAAAAACTTTGGTCCGAGGAATAGTGACCATATTTCTAATCATTGATAGCGGTACTATACTTGTCTACTTTGTCACCATGATTATATATGTGACTACTAGGCATGCAAATTTAACATCCATTATGATAATTTGCATGTTTACTTCGTAGCATATTCTATGATTGCAAACTTTTTCATACTTGCATATTATATTTTTCCAGTAGAAATCACTTGAGACAAAATTTGATTTCATTACACAATTAGGACAAAAAACAACATAGCTCCCTAATGGCTTTTCCTTTTGAATTCCTTCCAAGTGTCACTTACAATAAGTATTAATAGAAACAATGTTGCAAAAACTAGTGCCACCAAGCTCCCTAATGACTTTTCCTCTAGAATTCCTTCCACGTGTCACTTACAATAAGTATTATTAGAAACAAAAGTTGCAAAAACTGGTGCCACTAACCTGAAGAAGTTCAAATATCAATAATCTAGGCATCTTATTTTCTATCAAACATTAGTAAATAGTCAAAAAATTCAAAATTTCCCTAGACAATTTGTGCACAGTTTCAGAGTATTTAACCTTGCAATATTTCCCCGAAAACCAACATGGCCATAGTTCAAAGTGCTTACTATATTGCCAATGTGCCCAAAAGTTTCTTTGAATTTTCTGCAGATCACCAATATGTTCATTTATTCAAAGCGTAGTGACAACAATAGTACAATGGAACAATATTCCTAATGTGTTCTACAATTGAAAATTTTGATAATATGATCTCAAGTTGCATGTATGAAAATATATAGTCACAAATAAATTCATAGAAGCTAATTTAAATTTTTTTTGCTAAGTGACCATATGAACAATAATGGTTTTTAGGCTATGATGGAAACAATAATGGGATTTAGGCCACAATGCAATTTCTTTTTCCACAATGAAGCATAATGAAAGAGATTGTTAAAGAAACATATAACATAACAAATATTCTATGTATCTTTCTTTTCTAAAACCATAAAAAAACTATCCTTGCTTGTAGACCCAACTATTTGATTATGTGTATCTGTAAATAAAATCTAATTGCCTTAATTCAACAAAGTGTTTACTATAATTACATTTCGAACAAGATCACAATTTATCAGAGTAGTATGCAACACTACAAATAAGTGGATATTTATGATGCAAATTTTGGTGCTACAAATATTTGAAACACACAATTGAAAGGAAATAGGGAGAAATGGAGATGGTGGTCTATGTGGGAAAATGAATACATGTTATGTTGTCTATCTTGCGTTGACAAAAGATGGTCATGTCCCATTGATTTGTTGACTTGGACATTACAAGGCATTTGTTTTCCCATCACACCTAAATGGAGAGTTCCAATAGCCTTTTGTAATCTTATGTAAAAAAAAAAGCGTTGATTAAGTTTAGGCATATACTAAGGTAAAGGAAAAATAACTATAAAAATGAACTCCTAATAACAATCAACACATGAAGAACTTATCATGAAAAACTAGTGATAATTTCCCTTGAATTATAGTATGTAAAATCGGACCAAACAATGAACTACACCTAAGTCTCCTAAAATTGAAAGCTTGAGATTGATAAAGAGTGCTTGACAGTAATAATGTTATTGACTATAAACCTTGTTGCAACATAAAATATTGTCAACAAACTAAATTGTATGTGAATGTAATGTTAATTGGGAGTAAATTTTCTCTAAAAATAAAGACAAGTAAAACATTGATAATAAATCAACATTATCTAAAAAAAATTAAATCCATAACTAAAAACCCCTTAAAATGAAAATTATAAAAAAATTTAATATTGTCCCGAGGAAAATAAATATAATTAAACACTACATCTTAAACAAAACAAAATAAAAATGATTTACAATAACTCCTCAAAAATAGTTAAAGTGTAAAATCAACCTAATGTTTAATCCACCGTTGCATGAGTGAAAATAACTAAAATGATAAAATCAACCTAACTTTTAATCCACCTTTGCATAGTGACATAAATGAGATGTACACTTTTCATGAATTTTGAATTGGTTTTATATACGAGACATCTTTCCCAAAAAAATGTACATTTTCCACTTCCTTTGTTTGATGTATGATGCATCCTTGTTTGTAACACAAACTACCAATAGTAATCTGCCTCGACATCATGGAAATAAACTAACATCTTTCTCAAAAAATGTACATTTTCCACTTCCTTTGTTTGATGTATCATGTATCCTTGTTTGTAACACAAACTACCAATAGTAATTCACCTCAACATCATGGAAATAAACTACCAACCTTAATCTAGTACATTCTCAACTTCCCTTAAATTTAATCCAATATTTAAAGATGTTTATCATCTCTCTACGGATCCCAACTCTCAGGTGGGGTTTCAACTTCAAAATTTTCCTGAGATTTTCTTCAATGCTTGGAAACCGTGATTATTTATCAGGATTTCATATTACAATTTTCTTTCAATGTTTTCCACTTGAACATCAATCTCACTACTTCAAATTAAGAACACTCCTCCCCTATACCAAAAGGATATATAGTGGTATAGCATATATAGTTAGAGCAATATGAGTCAATAGAAATTTGACTTGTACCAAGTATCTTACCATGATTTGAATTAATGTGTAGTATGTCTACCCTAACAAAATATTTCAATGATTATTGAGTAAAATATTTCAATCTGAACTAACTATATACTATATAAAAACTAAAAGTAGAAAATTTGTATATTATATATATATATATATATATATAACCATCAACGATCTAGCTCTAGATGTTTTAGAATGGCATAAATGGTTTACGTGAACATATCCCTTTAAAAACATTTGAGGCCAGTTTCTTGTAGGTATTTATAACAATAATGTATAGTCTATATGAACGAATCCACCTGAATTTATTATATTAAAAAACATGTAAATATGAACCCAGAGTATTGGTCTACACTATATATAGAATCCTCCATTATTTTGAATACACCAGCCTAGATCCATCTTAACTTCGGATCTATCAAGCACCGAGAGGGATCAAATCTCTCAAGGTGAAAGCCTCTTTTTTAAGTGAAAAACTTGAGGAAAGGTTTGCACCTCGAGAGATTTGATCCCTCTCGACGCTTGATAGATCCGGAGTTAAGATGGATCTAGGCTGGTTTCAGTCATGTGCTGCCAAGGAAAATCTATCGAAGATATGATTAATTTTATCAATAATATGTAAATATATCAAATATTAATATAATCATTTTAGATATGCTAAATATTTCTGAGATTAACTTGGTCATTTTAATTTTAAATTTTCTTAGTTACCTTAGTTCATTGAGATGATCAATATTTTTAATAACTATAATGATGAAAATTTATGAAATATTTTTTTTTGAAAGCAAATTGACAATAATAGTGTTGAAAGATAGAAAATGTGAATAATAAGAATGTACTCATGTTACAAATAATCTTCATTGTGATCAATCTCAAACTATTTTCTTCTACTATTCTTATTGCCACCCTTGTTAGTTTTGTTATCTTTTCATATCGATTATATGAAAAAGAAAATTTAAATCGTAAACCATTTAAATCTTTAGCTCAAGCTATTGTAGTAAACATGATACCTTGTGTCTCTTGCTCTCCAATATTAATAGGTTAAATTACTATAACACAAAAATCAATGTACACTGTCATTAAATTTTTGTGCTTACACTAAAATCAATGCATATTGTTAATCCAATAACTTTAAAATTAATGTACCGTCATATATCCAATTACATCAAATCATAAATCAATGCATTTAATGCAAGAAATCAAATAAGATTAGAAAATAACTTCTACATTGAAATAAATGCGCCTAATGCAAGCAAACAAATAAGATTAGAAACCAACATCTACACTGAAATCAATGCATTTACTCAAAGCAATCAAATAGGATTAGAAATCACCATCTACATTGAAATCAATGCATTTAGTGCAAACAATCAAATAGTATTAGAAATAATCTACATTGAAATCAATGCATCTAGTGCAAGCAATCAAATATAATTATAAATCGACGTCTAAATTGAAATCAACGCATCCAGTGCAAGCAATCAAATAGTATTATAAATCACCACCTACACTGAAATCAATGCATCTAGTGCAAGTAATCAAATATCATTAGAAATAAATATATACACTAAAATCGATGCATCTAGTGCAAATAATCAATTAGGATTATAAATCACCATCTCCACTTAAATCAATCCATATAGTGCAAGAAATATTCTTCCCTCTCTCCACCCTCCATCCATATGTATATCCCCCTCCATCTCTTGTTTTTTGTCTCTCTATCTCACCCCCTTAAACACACATGCTCTCGCACTCCATATTTATCATTCTCTTTGTCATTCACCCCCTCTCCCCGTCTCTCTCTTCTTCCCTCTCTTCACCTTCCATCTATATCTCTATCTTCCCTTTCTCTCCCTCTCCCCTGCTAATATCTCTCTTTCCTCCTTTCCTCCTCTCTCTCTCTCTCTCCATCTTCCTTATCACTCACTCTCTCTCTCTCTAGAAACCAACATCTACACTGAAATCAATGCATTTACTCAAAGAAATCAAATAGGATTAGAAATTGTCATCTACACTGAAATCAATGCATTTAGTGCAAACAATCAAATAGGATTAGAAATCATCTACATTGAAATAAATTCATCTAGTGCAAGTAATCAAATATAATTATAAATCGACATCTAAATTCAAATTAACACATTCAATGGAAGCAGTCAAATTGTATTATAAATCACCACCTACACTGAAATCAATGCATCTAGTGCAAGTAATCAAATATCATTAGAAGTAAATATCTACACTAAAATCAATGCATCTAGTGTAAATAATCAAATAGGATTATAAATCACCATCTCCACTTATATCAATCCATCTAGTGTGAGAAATATTCCTCCCTCTCTCCACACTCCATCCATATCTATATCCCCCTCCATCTATTCTTTTTTGTCTCTCTATCTCAGCCCCCTAAACACACGCGCTCTCACACTCCATATATATCAATCTCTTTGTCAATCACCCCCTCTCCCCATCTCTCTCTTCTTCCCTCTCTTCACCTTCCATCTATATATCTATCTTCCCCTTCTCTCCCTCTCCCCTGATAATATCTCTCTTTCCTCCTTTTGTCCTCTCTCCCTCTCTCTCCATCTTCCTTATCACTCACTCTCTCTCTCTTTAGAAACCAACATCTACACTGAAATCAATGCATTTACTCAAAGAAATCAAATGGGATTAGAAATCACCATCTACACTGAAATCAATGCATTTAGTGCAAACAATCAAATAGGATTAGAAATCATCTACATTGAAATCAATTCATCTAGTGCAAGTAATCAAATATAATTATAAATCAACATCTAAATTGAAATAAAAAAATTCAGTGCAAGCAATCAAATTGTATTAGAAATCACCACATACACCGAAATCAATGCAAGTGATCAAATATCATTAGAAATAAATATCTACACTAAAATCGATGCATATAGTGCAAATAATCAAATAGGATTATAAATCACCATCTCCACTTATATCAATCCATCTAGTGTGAGAAATATTCTTCCCTCTCTCCACCCTCCATCATATCTATATCCCCCTCCATCTCTTCTTTTCTGTCTCTCTATCTCACCCCCCTAAACACACACACTCTCGCACTCCATATATATCAATATCTTTGCCAATCCCCTCCTCTCCCCATCTCTCACCTCTTCCCTCTCTTCACCTTCCATCTATATCTATATCTCCCCCTTCTCTCCCTCTCACCCGCTAATATATCTTTTTCCTCATTTTGTCCTCTCTCCGTCTCTCTCCATCTTCCTTATCACTCTCTCTCTCTCTCTCTCTCTCTCTCCACCTTTATCTCTCTATGTATTTCTTCTTGCCTCCCACTCCCTCACCCTCCAAGTCCATCTCTCTTTCCCTCCCTCTCTCCACTCTCTCACATCCTCTCTCTTCCTTCCTCTCTTTCCCTTTCTCTCCCATCTCTCTCTCCCTCTCTCTCTATCTTCACCCACCAACTATGTTACTATATCCCTCCCTCTCTCCTTGTATCTCCTTCTCCCCCCCCATCTCCATCTCTCCTTATTTGTCTCTTTACATCAACCCCAAACATACACACTCTCTCTTTGTCTCTCCCTTGTCACTCTTCTCTCTCTCCACTTCTCACTCTCTATATTTCTTATTTCCTACATCTCTCCCCCTCCAACTCCATCTCTCTATCGATCCCTCTCTCCTCCTCTCTCTCGTCCTTCCTCTCTCTCTCTCTCTCCTAACTCCCTCTCTCTTCCCTAATCTCTCTCTCTCTCTCTCTCTCCAATACTCTCTCTTCCCCCATCACTCTCCTCCTCTCTCTCCTCCTTCCTCTCTATTCCTTTCTCTCCTACCTCCCTCTCTTTTCCCTCCAATCCTCTCTCTTCCCCCATCTCTCTCTCTCTCTCCCTCTCTCTCTCTCTCTCTCTCTCTAATCCTCTCTCTCCCCCCATCTCCCTTTCTTTCTCTCTCTCTTTCTGCCCTCTCTCTCTCCAACTACATTACTATATCCCTCCCTCTCTCCTTCTCTCTTCTTCTCTCCCCCATTCTTTCCATACATCTTACTTTGTTTGTCTCTTATCTCACCCCTAAACATGCACACTCTCTCTCCATCTCTCCCTTATCACTCTCTCTCTCTCTCTCTCTATCTCTCTATTTCTTCTTAGTTATGTAAACTGATGAACATAAATATTCGTAAATATAAAGATTATGGAGTAAATATGAAAAGAGGTTGTATTTACTTACCATAACTCTGGTTTATTTATATTTTTATTTATTTACCATACCTCTTTTATTTACTATGGTATTTGGCCCATAGGCTTGTTATATAATTATATTTTTATTTATAGTCCTATTTGATATATTGTTATTTATTTACCTTACCTCTTTATACCTCTTTTATATTTATTTATTTACTATACCTCTTTATACCTATTTTATATTTATTTATTTATCATACCTCTTTATACATCTTTTATATTTATTTATTTACCATACTTATTTTATAATATGGTATTTGGCCCATGGTATCAATATTAATTTGTCCCATGGTATTAGTCCCATAGGCTTTATCTAAATAAAACCTCTTTTTTTAAGTTTTTTTAAATATAAAAAGGTTTATGGAATAAATATACAAAGAATTTTTATTTATTTACCATACATCTAGTTTCTATATTTTTTTATTTATTTACAATAGCTCTGGAGTAAGTATAGAAATAGGTTTTATTTATTTATAATACCTCATGTTTATTTATATTTTTATTTATTTAAATTTTAAAATATTGCAACTTTGATGGGAAAATATTTATGTCTTTAAATATTTTAATTTATCCATAGAATATGGGTTTTCTTTTTAAAGATTCATTTTACAATATTTAATTAAAAGAAATATTAAAAGATTTTGTATTTTGATTATTTGTGTTGAGTTAACTCCTTTCCTTTGATTTAGGAAATGGTATTGACTTTAGTAAAGAGTAAAGATGTTTAAAATTTTACTTAATTTGGAAATTGAATGTGGTAAATTTTTTTCTTAAAGGTAAATTTATGATACATTCAAATTCATGTATATAATTTACTATCCATTCAAATTGTATAAATAATACATAGTTGTATTTTAATAGTTAATCTTAGCCCATTAATAAGTTAAAAAAGTTATATATAATCTAAATATTCAAGTTATATAAAATTCCAGATTAGGTTAATGCTTTGGTGACATTAGAAAAAGTAAAATTTATTATTTTTTGAGAATGTGACATACCCGACATCGCGATCATACTGGGCTGTAGATTGTGCCTCTCGGCGCAATGACCTCCAAAATAACAGGTTCGTCAAATGTGAACTTGTAACTTTCAAGCTGCTGAGAAATGGAGTGTTTGAAGAAGAAAAAGACATATGAAGACTATGGTTTTGGAAATTGGTTTTTTAGGGAGGAAATGGTATTCCTCCATTTTTTCAAAGGTACAGTTGTAGGTCATTATTTTTATTCTATAGAAACTGAGGCAGGAGAGGTGTGAAGTAGTTTAATATAAACACTACATTTGTTCAAATTTTAAAAGAATTGAATTGATTTTGTAATATAATTTGTTTTGCTTATTTTTTAGTAATAATTTTTTATGTCAATTGCATTATACAAATGCTTTGAATAATGTTATACTACTGATTTTTCACTCTAACAATTTATATTGACAAAAAAAAATAGAAATTAATTTCATTAACTAATAAATATTATTTTTAATATAATAATATAATATAAAGTATACATAAATGAAAATATACAATGAAATATATCAGCCCATTAATAATTCTCAATAGCATGAGTGGAATATGCATGCTCATAAACATTCAACCAAATAGAGAATAAAACTATTAAATTAAATCATATTTGAAGCACTCTAGATATTAGAACTCAAACAAATATATTCATAATGATATGTTTCCTTTAAAGATATTTTATGAATGTTTTGAATTGGCACTGAAAATAATTCAACAACAATATCAAATTTCAACAATGTAACTCAGAGATAACCGTTGATGTACTTTTCCCATGTAGTCACAAAATTAAAATTAGTGAGGTGAGTGACAAGATGTGAAGTTATATATATATATATATATATATATATATATTTTCACAGACGTGTGAAGAATAAGCCTTACATGAAATGGAAATCAACCAAATTTGAGAATAAACTTCAAAAGGAAAAAAATAAATAAAATAGTAATAAGCACCTTGTCGCACTGCATTGATTGCGATATATATATATATATATATATAGTTGCATTTCATGGGAGAAAAATGAGATTTGTGGGGAGGCCATAATTCAAATTGATTTCAACCATGTAGAATGGATCCACTTTGCTTGTGGGTGATGGGAAGAAATGTGACTATCTATGTTCAAAACTGATTTGGCTATGTTGTTCAATAATTTAGGGAAGAAATATTTTTGGTATGTCAAGACGTTGTACAGATGCATAATATCCATAATAATTATAGTACAAGAGACAATCATCTATGTGATATATGGAGGGTGTTGTAGCTCCTAGAGACAGCCTTGAGTTGCCAAAGACCAGTGCCTAGGACATCTTAAACAGTAGGGAGTATAAAGTATATTTCAGGCTTATTATCAGCTTATGACTCTCTACCTTTTCAACTTGTGCAAAGAATCATCATATGGATGGGACCAAACTACCTTCGGATTTAGCAAGTTATAAAGACACTGTAAAGACAAGAAGGGAATCTTCAATACATATATACTTCAGACAACTTAGAGACAACTTTCATCAGAGAGGGCCAGTTTCTCAAAGACATATAGGTATTTTAAACAGAAAAATATTTGGGGCGCAGAAAGTGAAAGGAGAGTACTAACTACCAATGAAATGGTGCTCAGAAAACATATTTCAACATAATATGGGCTTAGGAACTAAGAATCCATACATATCAATCAGTTCAGTGAGAGTAAGATTCCACGATGTTTAATACAGAGGAAACATGAATGATATGTTAAGCGGAACGACATATCGTGTATGAGCCATATTTAAAGCAACATAGACCAGTAAAGCATGAGTATCAGGCAGCGATAAATTCATACCCGAGGTGGCAAGTTACTCGCATTCCAAGACACGATAAAAGGAAATTGAAAACAGTGGAGAGAACAATGATACAATATCACAAAGAAAGAGTCACGAACTATATAGCATTAAGACTGGAATCCTTATACATAACTAGAACTTCTCTTCACTGAAACCCCACGGGCTCTGTGTATTTGCATTGATAATTCCACGACAAGCATACAAAAACTTTTACACTGCCATTTTCTTCAGGAAATTTGGAACCCTCTGTTCTCTTCTGTTCTTGCTTATATAGGAATTTCCTTACATGGGCGAGAAGAATTTTGGGAAAATATCTTCCTCGCATGGTGAAATTTTTTTAGAAGTCTTTGTCAAAATAACAAAATCATGATGAGGAATTTTAAAACCTCTCATCATTTGCTGTTAGGCCCTTGGCCGTTTTTAGAACAAAAATGATATAACAGTCTTAGTAAAAAGTAAATTGCTAGAGTGAAATATGAATTCCCCCTGAAACTTGAAAATGAATAGCTGAAGTAAAAAGAAAAAAAAGGACGCTAGGGCCAGATCATGAATTAATAGTAATCTCATGGACGAGAACGAGTTGAAGTGGTTGCTGACACTGGTGGTGGCACATTTGCTGATGAGCTGGCGATCTGGCTGGCATACAATGTGCACCTTGTCTGACAAGACATCCATTCGGTTTCTTTCCTCCTGCAGGCATGCTTCATATTCTGTTAATGGTCGGAGTGTAGAAGGAGTAGTGGAGTCCCAGCATGATGGAAGCCCTGCTTCTGTGATTTCGGCTCATACTCTATCAAAACGGTCCGTGCTGTCTGCAAGTTGCTATAAGGCCCTTGAAGCTTTATCTGTGAAGACTTGCCGCTGAAAATAGGGACTGTGTAATCCTGGCGGCCTTCCCCTCTTTATAACCCTGCAAAACAATGGACTGGATTATGAAATTCATGCATGCAGGGGGTGATTATGGAGGACTGGAGAACAATGGCGTGGCGGTGGTCGAACAATGTTTTCTGCGTAAAAACGGTGAAAAAGGCAATGGTACGGTGTATGATAGGGTTTGGTGGGGAAATGCATCATGGGCCGTTCGATCATGGTCTAGTGGTGGGGATCGACGGTGGAGAACGGTCCGTGGAATAACTTATGCACATGACGGAATACATATGAAACATTGAAATTTTAATGTAAAATGTGAAACCTTCAGACTTTGGTGGGAATGCAAAGGAAACACATGAAATGCAACGGAAATGCGCATGAGGGATACGGGAATGAACGTACGAGGTGGGACCCAATACGGAAAGCGCGGATCGCAAAGGAGGAAAGTGCAATGACGGAAAGTGGCACCAACAGAAAACTGCGCTTTGCGCTTTTGCGATGGGGCGGATCTGTGATGGGTGTGATTTACGATGGGTGCGATTTGCGATGATCGCAAATCGTAAAGGCGGAAAGTGCGATGATGGAAAGTGGCACCAACAGAAAACTGCACTTTGCGCTTTTGCAATGGGGCGGATCTGCGATGGGTGTGATTTGCGATGGGTGCGATTTGCGATGATCGCAAATCGCAAAGGCGGAAAGTGCGATGACGGAAAGTGGCACCAACAGAAAACTGCGCTTTGCGCTTTTGCGATGGGGCGGGTCTGCGATTGGTGGATTGCATCGCAAATATTTGCGATAGATTGATCGGGCACGAACATGTGAAATTTGCGATATGCGCTATACGATTGGCCCCCCAAGGCTTTAAGTGCTTGGTCATGGGCAAGGGTTATGGGGAAGTGGTTAAGGTTTAGCCGAAAAAGGGGCTAGGCCCTATTACAAAGTCTAAAGTGGGTTTTTAGCTCGTTTAAATGCATTTCAAAGCCTTAGGAGGGTAACGGTAGAGGGAAAAAAATGGTGAAGTAGATAGGGTAAGCGTCGTAAGGACGCTGACAATGGGGTACGTGGCGTATAGGGATTGGGCGTGAGCTGGACACAGGTGGACGCCGCGTGCTGGGTCTAATACTGGTACGGGCCTCGGTACCAGTTAACCTAAAGGACTTTACCTTACCTTTTGCTATATGAAGCACATGATTTTTGAACATATTTTCCATAAGACTGATTCGAAACATAGCATACCTTTCCTTAGGGCCCACACGTTAGTTATGCCACATTACTTCACGTTCCTGCTTTATTATTGCCACTTCACTCTGGCCAACTCTTCAAATATTCCACCATTTGATATGAAGTTCCATACATAACTTATCAACCTTTAATAACATCAGTGACTTATTTTAAATGTTGATCAACATTGGCTCCACCTGGGGATGGCACGTTCATCCTTGAATGTGTCGAGAACTACGCAGACCACCTGTTAGTCTTCTGTGAACACCACTTCTCATCCCTTTTGGCTTTTTACCTCTTCTCTTCATGATTCTTCAACCAACACTCATTATTAAAACAATGCGTAAAACAGGAAATAATATACAATATGATACATCGGGCCCTCTCGGCCCGGATCAGTACTGAAAATAAGGCTTGAGGAATTGACCATTGACAGGGGCATCCAGCAAATCCCCCTACAAATTCTCCAGCCTAAAAGTATTTTTGCCACCTTGTTCTGCAATTTTGAAAGGGCCGAACTAAAGGGGGTCGAATTTACCGTGCTTTCCTTTATCAGCCCTTCGCACATCCCACTTGAGTACTAGGTCCCCTACCTGCAACTTTCTGTCTTTAGCATGTTGATCAAACAGCTCTTTCATTTTCTCCTGGTATTCTATTAGCCTCTGATTCACCTGATTACGCGTTTCTTCGAGCTCCACCAGCTGGTTAATTCTCCTGGTAATGTCATCGGGTTCATCCTGACTCTCTTGCATGAATCGAGCCATAGGCAAGGCTAGTTGTATAGGGAACACAACTGCTCGTCCATATACCAATTCGTATGGAGATTTCCCAGTTGATCTTTTACTGGTAATTCTATTTTCCCACAGAGCGAACTTCAGTTAGGAATCCCAATTCCTCTGGTTTTCGTTTATTGTCTTCTTTAGAGCTCTCACCAGCGTTTTATTTGATGATTCTGCCAAACCATTTCCCTGTGGGTAGTAAGCTGTAGAGTGACCCAGAGAGATATTATATTGCTAACAGAAATTCACAAATTTTGTAGATTTGAAGGCTTTTGCATTGTGAGTGACTATTCTAGCAGGGCATCCAAACCTGGATATAATGTTCTCTTCCATGAATTTGATTATCACTGTGTCTGTAACATTTCGCGTAGGTATGGCTTCCACCCATTTCGTGAAATAATCCGTGGCAGTCAGGATCCATTTGTGTTGTCCACTTGAGGGCGGGTGAATCTCGCCTATGAAGTCAATTCCCCATTGTTTGAAAGGTTCATCGACGTGTACAGGAATCAGGGGCAGAGCCGCTAACTTTTGTTTTTCAGCAAATTTCTGACATTTGTCACATGCTCTAACCCAAGCAAAGATGTCTCCAAACAATTTAGGCCAGTAGAAACCAGCCTTCAGAATTTTCTGAGCTGTGCTCCTCCAGCTGTAATGTCCTCCACAGATTCCCTCATGAAATTCGGTCATTATGTTCTCCACTTCGCCTTCTGTGAGGCATAATAAAAGTATGCCTTAAAGATCTTTCCAATATAGGTGACCATTGGCAACCGTATACTTTTGTGATTTCAGCCTCAGTGCTCTGTATTTTGATTTATCACAGCTGGGTGGACAGCTGAGTGTTAGGAGATACTCAACTATTTCTTTGTACCAAGGACTAGTAAGATACTTCATCAGTATTTTCTGAGTGGCCATTTCCACTTCTTGCTGCCCTGTTTATTCCTCAGAATCTTCATTTGCAATCATAGATAAATTGATGCCCAAAGCTTGATGATTTTACTCTGATAAAATTCTTGCTAGCCCCTTCCCTTTAATCAACTTAGTGGGTCTGATGTACAGATCATATTCCTGTATCTTTGCAATCCACCTACCCCTTTTTCCTTCACTGTCACCCTGAACGAGGATATCTTTAACCGCTGTGGTGGGTACAAATGCAGTAATGTGAGACTGCAGAATATACATGCGAAATGCCTTGAGGGACTTTACTAGGGCATAGGCCTGCTTCTCCAATATATTGTATTTCAATTCTGCATCATGAAGCACCTGACTAAAGAAAGCAATGGGTTGTTCATACCCATCCTCATTTTTCTGTAGGAGAACTCCAGCTACCGTATGAGGTGATGCGAAAGAGAAAATCATAAATGGTTCAGTGAAATCTGGCCTTGCCAGCACAGGAGCCTCAGCAAATGCATTCTTTATCCTGGCAAAGGCCTGCCTTGATTCTGGTGACCATTTCACCTCATTATTCTTTTTTAACATATCTGTTATATGCCTAACTATCTCAGCATAGTTAGGGATAAATCTTCTCAGAAAAATGATACGCCCTAAGAACACCTGGACTTCTTTCTTATTCCTGGGGAGGGAGATGTCATTTATAACCTCCACTCTTTTAGGATCAATCTTGACCCCATCCTTAGTTACAATGTGTCCTAGGAGCTTACCCTCTTCTAATGCAAACAAAGATTTCTGAGGATTTAGGGAAAGACCATACCTTCTGCATTTCTCAAAAGTTCTTTGTAAATGTTGAATGTGCTCGGCGTCATCTTTCGAAAATACTGTAATATCATCCAGATAGACCACCAAAAATTTATCTTGTTCCCCAACAAAAGCTATGTCCATAGCCCTCTGAAATGTGGCTCCTGCGTTAATCAGCCCAAAAGGCATCCTAGCGTACATGAATGTACCCCAGGGCGTGGTGAAAGCAGTCTTCTTCTGGTCTTCTGAGAGTATAGCCACCTAGTTATAACCCGAAAAACCATCCATCATAGACATCCTAGAGGCCCCCACCACTTTCTGCAGAATGTGGTCCATCTTTGGTAATGGGTAATTGTCTTTCAGGGAGGCTCTATTCAAATTTATGAAATCCACGCACAACCTTATTTCTCCATTTTTCTTTCGGACAGGGAATAGATTTGCCACCCATTCAGAGTACTTCAATGGCACAATTATTTTAGCCTTTAACAGCTTCTTGATTTCTTTCTCAATGGAGGGGAGTAGTAGAGGGTTTATTTGTCTGAGCTTCTGCTTGTGAGGCCTTGCATCTGCCTTCAGGGCAATTTCATGCTGCAAAATGCTGATATCAAACGTCTTCAGGTCTTGATAGGACCATGCAAATACATCCCTATAAGACTGAAATAATTGTAGGTACTTCTCCTTATAGTCGTCCGGGACCTTTCTGGATAATTTCACAATTTTGGGTTCAACCTCAGTACCCAGATTTAGGTCTTCTACCTGGTTTTCGTCTGTCATTTTGCTGGGCTGCCTGGGGACATCATTTTTGTCAAACAACCTTTCTAGGGGCACCAGGCCTCTAGGGATGACATTTCCCTTCAGCTGTAACACTTTGCTCCCAGCCATTTTTTCTTCCCACTTGTTTTTTGATTGGTTCTCAACATCATCCCCCTCACAACAGTCGATTTCCATATTAGAGAACTCCCCAACTGTCTCTAGAAACCTTTTAACTTGTTCATCGTCCTCAAACACTTGCCAGTGTTTGACATTGTCTGGAATCGAAGGTCGGTACCTTACTTCTATCTCATACCTCAGGAGGGGATTTTGGGGTGGCCGGAAGGTGCTAGCAGCTACTGCAAGTGAATCTGCCATCCTGTTCTGCTCCCGGGGCATGAAATGAATATTAAAAGTTGAGAAAAAGTTCTCCACCATGTCCCATACTTCATTCCTGTAAGCTCTTAAACGAGGATGTTTAGCTTGACATTGATTTCTGATCTGTCGGACCACTAATTCTGAATCACCCAAGACCTTCAGGGTTTGTATATTCATATTCCTGGCTGCCTGTAGCCCCCGCAAAAGTGCTTCATACTCAGCCACGTTATTGGTGGCTTCATACTCTAATTTGAAGGACAGTGGGACCCATTTTCCTGTAGGGGAAATCAATAAAACTCCCGCACCATTACCTTCTTTCGAATTTGCCCCATCGAAATGTAGAGTCCATACCCCTGTTTCAAGACCTTCTGTGGATTGTTGAGTCCTTATTTGACATAAGGAAGGTTCCTGGGCATAACTGTAATCTTCTTCTAATATCAAGCACGAAAAATCTCTATCCTTATTGTAGACCGGTGAATTTTCTGAACCGTCAGCTTTGGTAACCATTTTTACAAATATGGTCTCCCTGTATAATCTCCTCTCCTGCTCGCCAAAAATTGGGATGGTGGCATATGTTAGATCTAGTTTGATTGACCCACCAATTTTTGTTCCCCAGGACCTTGATAGTAGCATACCAAAACGGGCTGGAATGTCAGCCACCACAATGTCCATTACTACACTTTTAGCTGGGATTTGGGCCAGGTTGACCACCAGGTCCTTAATCATGCCCAAGCACTTAACTCTTTTGGAGTCAAATGAGTACAGATCTTGATATGGACGAGTGATCTGGAGTCCTAATTGTTCCATGATAGACAGAGGCATCAGATTGTGGGAGGCTCCAGAGTCTAACATATAATTGTGGAGCAATAGGTCATGGATCACCAAAGACACGTAAAAGGGAGGTGTAGAGGGATCTAATTCTTCGACATGTGGACCAAAAACTACCATAGGTCTTTCTTCTTGTAAGTTGAGACTGTCAGGGATGTGTATTACTTCTGGGGGAAGCATGAAGGATGTGACTTAGGACTGATATGCTGGCTATTTTAACAACTCAGTCAAAGGAACTGGGATTTTCACTTTTTCAAGTTCTTTTTGCAAATTAAAGACAGATGACAGCTTATCTATTGACACCTCTTTTTCTTTTGAATCTTTGCTCTGGAGGGGAGGCTTAACTTCTTTTACGATGGGCTCGACCTTAGGGGGTGCAGTTACTTGTGAGGATGAAGGCATTAGAGCATCAGATTGCAGGGTTTGGTTGAGGGGCCTCTTACCCTTTTCTGGGGATTTTTGAGTGTTGACCTCCTTCTGTGCAGGTGCTGACTTTTAGGGTGTGTCCTCCTCTTCATCTTGAGTGCGATTTCTCTTTCTGGAGGACCTGAGGTCATATTTCCTGTTAAACTGAGCCTGCATGAAGTCGACAAACTGCTTGCAGTAGTTGTCAATCTCCGGGTCCTCAGTGCTTTCGTCAGTTTTGACTTCTGAGTGAGTTTGTACTTCCTCCTCGCCACTTTCGTGAACAGGACATTCAATGTGATCATGGTCTGAGAAAACAAGACAGGTCTCTTCTTGCTCACAAGCAATGTCTTCGGTAGAACCTTCTACTTGCCCTTCCAAGTATAAAGGATGTGGTACCTGATCTTGCTGCTCCTTCTGCCCCCTTTGCAGTATCTGCAAGGGCGGCTTTCTGTATTGAGGGTTGAAACCTCTGTTTGGAGCATTCTGGAAATTATTTGAGGGTGAATTCTTGGCCTCCATCTCAAGCTTGATCAGCTTACTAGAGAGATTCTTGATCATCTTGTTCATTTCTTCAATCTTGTCATTAGCTGAATCTTTGTCTTGGCTTGAGGTGGATACTTCCTCATTTCCCCTCCTTCTAACCTTCTGTTCCTGTTTCCCTTTGGATTTTCCAGTAGAGACAAAATTTGCTTCTATCTCCAGTGCGTCCGTCTGTGTATCGTCCAGAGTGGCTGGCTTTCTCTCTCTCAATGAGAAACCGAATTCAGAATCAAATGTTGCCACAAAAACGACCTTGGCAGCGGTCTGGTGAGGCTTCATATCAGCGGGGAGACTCAGGTACAATTTGTTAAATCTTCTGATAAACTCTGACACCCCTTCATTATGTTTCTTTTTCAGAGTGTTGAATTCGGTAAGAACATTACCATGATCTTTCTTTTCTCCCCATTTTTTGATGAAAGAATCCTCCATTCCCTCCCATGTGTTGATAGAACGAGCTCCAAGTGTCTTGAACCATTTTCTAGCTTCCCCATCTAAGGATTGCACGAACATCCTTAGGACCACATCCAGATGTTCCACATTGAAATTCTCTGCGAAAGAGAAAAAGACTTCGATATGTTTCTGGGCTTCAATCTCATTCTCACCATTGAATCTGGGCAGAATCTTCAAATAGTCTTGTGGCAAGTCATTTAGTACTGCAGGTAGCTCCAAAGGAGCATATCTGTTTTGCAGGAAACCAGGGACATTAGCCATTGGAGGGGGTGGAGGTAGTGTAATAATCTGAGCTGTAAGAGGAGGAGGAGAAGGTGGAAGTGAAGTATGGATAATGATGGGGATGTAGTGAACAAAGGCTTGAGGGGTTGATGAGAATGTCGGGCTGTGAACAGTAGATACTTCAGTAACTTCCTTAATCTCCTGAACTTCAGGGGTAGGGTGGAAAGAGTAATGCGAAGTATTGCTAGACTCGGCTTCGTCTTTGATATGGACACCTCCCCGAGGTAGGCTCTCTGAATAGTAACCAGTATCTCTTATGATGGAGTCAGTGCCTTGTATTTGGGCGATTTGAGAGGAAGAGGATGGAAGATATGGAAAGTTTTCTAGGGAGAATTCAGGAATCTCGGTATGAACTGACTGCCTTTCCCTCCAGCCCCTTCTATGTAGGATCCTTTCCGGGTCAGACACTGAAGGTGTCTTTGGCTGAGATGTATCTGACCTCAGGTGCGGCTTATGAGGAGCCAGGACTGCAAACAAATTAACTTACAACACAAATGTGGAGTCGCCAAGGTGAGGAATGTACAACTCTCAACTCTTCATGCTCACCTAACTGAAGAGTGAATAGGTTTGTCGAGGCCCAGGGATTTTAATTTATTTCGACTTCGTTCCCCGGCAACGGTGCCAAAAAGATGTTGTAGCTCCTAGAGACAGCCTTGAGTTTCCAAAGACCAGTGCCTAGGACATCTTAAACAGTAGGGAGTATAAAGTATATTTCAGGCTTATTATCAGCTTATGACTCTCTACCTTTTCAACTTGTGCAAAGCATCATCATATGGATGGGACCAAAATACCTTCGGATTTAGCAAGTTATAAAGACACTGTAAAGACAAGAAGGGAATATTCAATACATATATACTTCAGACAACTTAGAGACAACTTTCATCAGAGAGGGTCAGTTTCTCAAAGACATATAGGTATTTTAAACAGAAAAATATTTGGGGTGCAGAAAGTGAAAGGAGAGTACTAACTACCAATGAAATGGTGCTCAGAAAACATATTTCAACATAATATGGGCTTAGGAACTAAGAATCCATACATATCAATCAATTCAGTGAGAGTAAGATTCCACGATGTTTAATACAGAGGAAACATGAATGATGTGTTAAGCGGAACGACATATCATGTATGAGCCATATTTAAAGAAACATAGACCAGTAAAGCATGAGTATCAGACATCGATAAATTCATACCCGAGGTGGCAAGTTACTCACATTCCAAGACACGATAAAAGGAAATTGAAAACAGTGGAGAGAACAATGATACAATATCACAAAGAAAGAGTCACGAACTATATAGCATTAAGACTGGAATCCTCATACATAACTATAACTTCTCTTCACTGAAACCCAACGGGCTCTGTGTATTTGCATTGATAATTCCACGACAAGCATACAAAAACTTTTACACTGCCATTTTCTTCAGGAAATTTGGAACCCTTTGTTCTCTTCTGTTCTTGCTTATATAGGAATTTCCTTACATGGGTGAGAAGAATTTTGGGAAAATATCTTCCTCGCATGCTTAAATTTTGTTAGAAGTCTTTGTCAAAATAAAAAAATGATGATGAGGAATTTTAAAACCTCTCATCATTTGTTGTTAGGCCCTTGGCCGTTTTTAGAACAAAAATGATATAACAGTCTTAGTAAAAAGTAAATTGCTAGGGTGAAATATGAATTCCCCCTGAAACTTGAAAATGACTAGCTAAAGTAAAAAGAAAAAAAAGGCCGCTAGTGCCGGATCATGAATTAACAGTAATCTCATGGACGAGAAGGAGTTGAAGTGGTTACTGACACTGGTGGTGGCACATTTGCTGATGAGCTGGCGATCTGGCTGGCATACAATGTGCACCTTGTCTGACAAGACATCCATTCGGTTTCTTTCCTCCTGCAGGCATGCTTCATATTTTGTTAATGGTCGGAGTGTAGAAGGAGTAGTGGAGTCCCAGCATGATGGAAGCCCTGCTTCTGTGATTTCGGCTCATACTCTATCAAAACGGTCTGCGCTGTCTGCAAGTTGCTATAAGGCCCTTGAAGCTTTGTCTGTGAAGACTTGCCGCTGCAAATAGGGACTGTGTAATCCTGGCGGGCTTCCCCTCTTTATAACCCTGCAAAACAATGGACTAGATTATGAAATTCATGCATGCGGGGGGTGATTATGGAGGACTGGAGAACAATGGCGCGGCGGTGGTCGAACAGTGTTTTCTGCGTAAAAACGGTGAAAAGGGAAATGGTACGGTGTATGATAGGGTTTGGTGGGGAAATGCATCGTGGGCCGTTCAATCATGGTCTAGTGGTGGGGATCGACGGTGGAGAATGGTCCGTGGAATAACTTATGCACATGACGGAATACATATGAAACATTGAAATTTTAACGTAAAATGTGAAACCTTCAGAATTTGGTGGGAATGCAAAGGAAACACATGAAATGCAACAGAAATGTGCATCAGGGATATGGGAATGAACGTACGAGGTGGGACCCAATACGGAAAGCGCAGATCGCAAAGGCAGAAAGTGCGATGACGGAAAGTGGCACCAACAGAAAACTGCGCTTTGCGCTTTTGCGATGGGGCGGATCTGCGATGGGTGTGATTTGCAATGGGTGCGATTTGCGATGATCACAAATCGCAAAGGCGGAAAGTGCGATGACGGAAAGTGGCACCAACAGAAAACTGTGCTTTGCGCTTTTGCAATGGGGCGGATCTGCGATGGGTGTGATTTGCGATGGGTGCGATTTGCGATGATCGCAAATCGCAAAGGCGGAAAGTGCGATGACAGAAAGTGGCACCAACAGAAAACTGCGCTTTGCGCTTTTGCGATGGGATGGGTCTGCGATGGGTGGATCGTATCACAAATATTTGCGATAGATTGATCAGGCACGAACATGTGAAATTTGCGATATGCGCTATGCGATTCCCCCAAGGCTTTAAGTGCTTGGTCATGGGCAAGGGTTATGGGGAAGTGGTTAAGGTTTAGCCGAAAAAGGGGCTAGGCCCTATTACAAAGTCTAAAGTGGGTTTTTAGCTCGTTTAAATGCATTTCAAAGCCTTAGGAGGGTAATGGTAGAGGGAAAACTGAGGTGAAGTAGATAGGGTAAGCGTCGTAAGGACGCTGACAATGGGGCACGTGGCGTATATGGATTGGGCGTGAGCTGGACATAGGTGGACGCTGTGTGCCGGGTCTAATACTGGTACGGGCCTCGGTACTAGTTAACCTAAAGGACTTTACCTTACCTTTTGCTATATGAAGCACATGATTTTTGAACATATTTTCCATAAGACTGAATCGAAACATAGCATACCGATCCTTAGGGCCCGCACGTTAGTTCTTCCACATTAATTCCTGTTCCTGCTTTACCTTGCCACTTCACTCTGGCCAACTCTTCAAATATTCCACCATTTGATATGAAGTTCCATACATAACTTATCAACCTTTAATAACATCAGTGACTTATGTTAAATGTTGAACAACAGAGGGCATATAGAAGATGTTCCATGCTTTCAAGATTAGCAGGAGTAAGAGAAAATCCAAAGGCCTCAATCTCATGGCAAGTATGAAGAAGAAGAAAACATAAGCTGCTATGGAATTTTTAAATGAAATCTTACTCCTCCTCGCACTGATTCCCAGAAAAACATCTCACAAAAAAAAATGAAACGTGCCTTACAAGTGGACATGCAAATTAATAGTTACATGGAATCTGTATCCTAATAGTTGTCTCGAAACATGTAAGGAATAACATCTTACAAAGAAAATCTATCAGTTATAACAACTAGTGTGACAATTTTTGCGTAAGCTTCTGCCCTAAACAATGAACCCTTTAAGAAGAGAGAACTCCTTGATTTCTCATCAAATAAATCCATTTCAATTAACCATATGTTAGCCACCGATGAAATTTGTTATACCAAAAGGTGGCTAAATCGTTTTGGAGCCTTCAAGGAACAAATTTTATTGCAAAAAGTGTTGGCTCTTGAAGACTCTTGAAGGCTTCATGCCTTTGTCCAAATCTTCACTGTTGTGCTCATTTTACATTCAGAAATCCTACTGATTTCCCAAACAAAATACTGCTGCAAAATCCTTTTCCCTTTCCTTTCCTCTTTCTAAGCTAACCTCATTTTTATCCTCTTATCCCCATAAAATCCCTCCTTTTCATGTTTTTCCCCTTTCCCCTTCATCAAAAACTCCTTTGATAAAGTATAAGTTTCCTTCTTTGCCTTATCAAAACCCTCAAACGTCATTGAGAATCATTGAAAATCAATAAAAATCACATTTTTTATATATTATAGACTTAAGCCCCTTGGGCTAAGTCTTTAACCCTTCCCCTCCATACGCCCTGGTGCTGGAACTAGGCGCTGGCCATCCAAGCGCTTATCGCATCGCCCGATGCCGATTAGCCCTGCTTCCATTAACCCCCGGGTCATATGGCTTTCCATATATACGATGGCCCCGCAGATGATCGCCAAGCTGTATTGAAAATTAATATTTCGCCCCCAAAGTATAAACCTTCGTTTATATAAATTTGTTGGTTTTTATTATATCCTAAAGTTTTCCACCGGTGCAAAGTTCTAGTCACTCTCCACCATCGATTTGATCTGCAGATCGATGGCACACAGTCTATCACCCCGGTGGTCCCCGCCAGCCACTCACTATTGCAAAACCAAGCGGAATTCATCGCACCGCTTTTAAGAGGGAGGTGGTTTTTTCTGTTTTGCAGCGATTCCATTCAACGGCCGACACGTGGCTTTGAGCCCTTTTTAAATACCACCCTCATCGCGCATTAAAGGTTAGACATGGGCCTGATGCGATATTGACGTCCACCGTCCGATTTGAGGCCGCTCATCAGACGGTGATTGCTCTCTGAAGATGCCCGTGTAATAACCAGGGTATGACGCAGTGTTAAAAGAATCTCCGACGTCGATCTTATTTGCATATCGACGGCGCACTCTCCATTGCCCCGGTCCCCTCATCCATAGCGGCAGTCAACGGTCCCACAAGAGCCGGTGGCCCCCAGCGCCACATCAGCATCCATGTGGTGAATTTTGATTGGGGCGGATCTTCATTGTTTCCCCGCACAGTCGAAAAATCCAGACCGGGGGGTTTTATTCTTCGTGATTTTATTAGGAATCTGAAGTCCGGGCTCGTTTTATAAGGTTTTTTATTTTTGTGATCTCCGCTGTTGATCGCTTGGGAGGCTCTCATCCGATGGCCCATGATCGTCCCGATTCCCAATCTTTATTTTTCACCATTTTTCGCCGAAACAAATGTTTTAACCCATTTCTCCATTTCGCCAAAAAATAACTCGTTTTTTTTTACTTTCCGCCTCTGATCCCGACCGTCGATCTCTGCGCGATTGACGGCTCCAATTTAATTCCTCCCTCATTTCCTTTTGACCCCCTGTTAATCAATCTCAACCATTGGATGATGCCATCCAACAGCCACGCTCTCTCCACATGTCCTTCCTAATTAGTAAGCCTATATATGCAGGATTTTATCATGTTTTTTGTATTTTGCAGGGTTTAAATGGTTTTTCCGCTATGTTTGAAGAAAATTTAGAGGTAGAGGGTGATGATCCTCCCGCCTTCATTTCATCAAAGGGAATCATTCGTAGGTTTCAACTCCACGTTTCATCAATAATTCATGAAGCATTGATGCCACACAACCCCTGTGCAACCTTGCACACCAACAAACATAGTGAATCAGGCACAAATCAAAGAGTATCAGTGTCGAAAGACAAAAATATACCAGGACAGAAGATTGAAGACAGATATGTGGGGATTACGTCTAAGATGGTTTATCAAAATCCTAATCCCCAATTAAAACACAGTTAAAAGAAAAATCATAAAGTATCATCAGACATAAAGCCTCCACTGCCACAGCTGAGGCAAATCGATTCCTCCCAGCTACCACAAAGCCACCTGTGCCTCGAAGCATTCAATCAGAGGCCAAAGTTATTGATCAAGACAAGATGTCTGCCTCACAACGCAGCTAGAGAGTAAATTATGCAAACAACCTTAATGACGAGATATCAGCAGAGTTACTTTGACATCACGCAGAGCCTCAAAGGTCAAAAAAGAGCTCCCACCGAGCTTAAATATTAATGTAAGTGATTTAATACAAAGGACACCTATGTAACCTTCTTCATCGAGCCCTAGAAAGGTCGAGAAGCCATTAAGACTGTATTAATTATAATTGGAGATCTTTTATCAGATCTCACCTCCTCATTCTTCTATAAATACTACTACTGAAGATAAGAGAGGGGTTGGTTGATTTGGCTACTGAACATTGAAATGTAATTGAGCTTGAGACTTCTACTTGTAAATAGTGTTCACTGGCCCTTGGAGCTTTGCTTGTGATAGATAAGTTAGGCTGAGATGAGTAGATGATTGCTAAATTAAAGCATTGGACTTAAAGCTGTAACTGGTTTGGAGCATCAATACAAGCTGATTTATGGGATCCTGGTCTATGTTGACAGTGATGTTTTTCTCATTGTAACTTGTTATTTTGTTTCTGTTTTCAATGTCTTCATCTTATCTTATAAAGAACATCATGCATGGAGTTAGGACCTACTGTATATCAGTACCCTTCTCTGACTGAAAATCTTTATCTTCATGTTTTCTTCCAATCTGTGTTAAATGGGAATGGTTTAATTCAGTTGAGCAGTTAGGAATGTTGGCATTCCCTTGTCCTATTCTCTTATTTGAATATTGTTCTTAAATGTTATTTTCATTTCATGTTAAGTAGAGATGAACTAAGGAAGATATGGTGTGCCCTGGTCCTAGTTTTATCCCCAACGACTGTCTGAATGTTTCCCTTGGAATGTGTTGAAAGCTGGCTAGTTTAGAAGTACTTACCTGATCTTAGACCATTCTTTGTTATCATTTGTGTTTTCCCCTGTTTTTTAAATGTTTCTATTGAAAGTGTATCAAAGGCTGGCTAGTTTAAAAGTACTTACCAGATCCTAGTTTACTTTCATGTCTTTCTCAAGTGTATCTCAAAAGCTGGCTAGTTTAAAAGTACTTACCAGATCTTAGGCTGCTCTTTGTTCTTCATCTGTTTAATTCCCCTTCTTGTTGTATCCTTTCATTCCATAAATCAAACTTTAAAGAGATACTTAGAAATAGATGAATTTCCCCATGGACCACTCTTGCCTCTTGCTGTTTCAATTAAACCCTATTATGACTCCATAGCCCAATGGACTAAAACCTGCAATTATCTATCTTCCTGGCCAAAGCTTGTTCTATTTACTTGCAACTTCTCACCTTTGAAACTCTTTGCATTTAGAACTTTCCACCTCAAATATTGATCATGCTCAACCATCCAAAAATAAAACAAACCCTTGACCTTCATAACTAGCCTAATATCACTACCCAAAACTTAAAAGGCAAATCCATCTCTGCACTATGGAGAGATCCCTCTCCGGATTTAGGAGGGCTAGATCCTAGAATCCCAAAGTGGTTGAAACGATTTTTCTCCCTGCGGTCAGACTTTTGCCAATGTTGCTGATTACAGGGAGCTAACACCATAGACAAAATCCACCTTTTTTTTTACTACTATTACAAAGGGTTTGATATCCTTTGGTAGATTGACACTTGATACACTACCATGTGAAAAATGGTCAAAATTTTAGTAGAACAACTATTTGGAGGTGGAGAAATATTTGACGCCAAGTTCAATTGGTAATAAGGTGGCATACTTTGGTTCTCATTACAAAAATCTTGCCGCTCAAAGAGCTTGCTACAACAATCTTTAACAGAAGAAAAGAACATGCGATGCAACGATACGGATTCCCCGGCTTTTTAATGGTGACTCTACATTGTATATTGACAATAACACATTCCCTGCATCAAACACAAAGGATGGCATTCAGTTCATGAAATGAATGCAAAGCTCAACATGAAGACATACCTCCAGCGGTAGAGGTATCTTCGTCGATTGTTAAAATTAATGTAACTTCACAAAATGATGAAGTCGATCATGAAAAAGTACCTCCTGCATTCCAGAAAACATATTATACATTAATATTGTGCCAGAGGTTTTGAAAACAAATGGAGAAAATAATCTTTCTTTGTCTAAACAACATATCACCCTTACACATGTGGAAAAAAATCACAAAGGTTTGAAAGGCGGTACAATGGCAAAGAAGAAATGTATGATTCTTGCAAAATAGGAACCAAGCAAATTCAAACAGAACAAAAAAATCTCCCTTACAAGGTGATCTTTTACTACGTTGTCTATGAAATCCTATTTTTTTTCATATGGATCACTCATGCCTAAAATAAAAACATTGGGTACCATAATTTACTTAAGTGTTGTGTATTTCTTATTTGTATATTTATTACTATATCTGAATTTCAAACATGAAATAAAATAAAAATAAAAATAAAAATAAAAAAATTGAAAAAAAATGCCCTTAGTAATCAATTTTCGATACTTATCGAAAATAAAAGCTTTAGAATCACTATGAATAATGTCCATGACTCCTCCCTTTCTATTTTTTGTCTCAAACACACCTGCATTGAAACCATAATTTTTTTTATCAATACTGCCAAACAAAGGAGTAGTAGCAGGAAGAAAAATGAAAAGAACCAGAAAATACCAAAGGAATGGAGCTACCCGACGCCCGAATCAAAATAGAATGAGTTGCCTTTCATTCAAACCAGCCACACGTTGAATGAAAAAGCCAAGATCATTGTTAAATCCAGACGCTATGAGAAAATTCTTGACCCGCCAAATCGATCTTGTTTTCATATGGAACTTTTTTATACAATGCACCACAAAGAATTTGCACACCCTATGTTAATGGCTCGTATATGCAAAAAAAACGATAGATCACTATGTGATTTACAATCAACATGATAAATTTGAGTTTCAATTTGATATGAGAATAGTTATTATGGGTAACTATTTATGTTTTTTCATTGTTATTTAAGGAAAAATATGTCTAGTAAAATAATCTATTAGTGTTCTATAAGATGTATATTTTTATTTTTATCAAATGTCTCTAAGTTTTGGGATATTAATCTATCTTTATATATCTAAGGAAAATGAGCCTTAGCCACTAGAAAGTAGTTTTAAGTCTTATTCCAAGGCCAAAAGAATGTTTTGACTTAGATACTATACACAAGAAAGCTAGTATTCTTTGTGAGTAATTTTTTTTTTGAAAATTTGGTAGGTCCTTGCTATTTTCTATTTATCATAAAAAAGTAGGTTGCAACATATACAAAGTTAGTGACCTCAACCTGCCCGAAGGAAACCAGGTCTGTTGGCCACCTTAAAGAATTAAAAGCCATCCAAATTTGATATTGTTTCTTCCTTCGAATAGCCTCTATGGCCATTTTACTATCTATGACAAAGTTAAATTGACAATAGAAAACACAAACGCTATCCGCAAAATGCATTAAAACTTAGACTTGGTTTACTAGCCATCTAAAGAGTCAATCGGTGTTGGATGCTTTGCAGTAGAACCAGGCATGTCCACTTGTTGCATCTGTTGAATTTTCCTTTCAATTCTACCAATTATGGTTGTCGCATGGTAGTGTGACACCTTGATATCTTGGAGTTGAGTTTTGATATCTTGAAGTAGTGAAATTACTGCAGGACTACCTTCTATCAGCTGTAGACTTTGCATGGCTTTGGCCAGGGCACATTTCATTATCCAGTATGTGTGAACAGTTTGGTGAAATAAAGATAGGCGACCTCTAGTATTTGCAGGATCATTGAAAAAATCCATAATTTCCTCCTGTTCCTCAATATCTTCCTCATTACTAAGACTCTCTCTCTCCCATCCCTGAATTACATTTCTGATTTGTGGAGGATTACCAACAAATTAAGCTTCTGAGAGATTCCCCATTATCTCCTTATTTTTCTTCCTGCCTCGATTTCTTGACTCAACTATATTTTTTGAAAGTTGTTTCTTCCCTTTCTCTCTGGACTTGGCCAATCGCTTCACAAATTTCCTTTTAACTATTGCTATGAGATGAGCCTTTCACTGCGATAAACCTATATATATTATCTGAGAGCCTTTATAACGTGAGGAAAGAGTTACAAAGGTTAACCCTTACATTGTGAGGAATATTTCTGCCTCTGTGGCATGAATCGTAGTGTTATTAATACAAGTCCCTTGATAGATATAGAGACTGAAGCAGGTTGACAGGCTATCTAGCCTATTGACTACAGAGAAAACTAAGCAGACATAATTAAGAAGGTTAACCCAATTTGACAAAACAGAGCAGAGGCTTTTCGGGTTGTCCTCAGAATGACTACAAAGGTTTTCAAACATTTTTTCCTGCCGATACCATTCCAAGCAGACATAACAAAGACATAAGCTAACCCAATTATCACCAAAACCGCTTGAAAATACCGGCAGAGGCCTTTCGGCTTGTCCTCATATTGCATATAAAAATTTTCAAACATTTGCGACTGCCCAACATAATTGAACTCCAAACCATGCATGAAACAAGTTAAAATCCTATTTATGAATAACAATTGGAAATTTCTATAAGGATTACGAAAGCAAGGTTGAATAGTCTCTTGCGGGATAAACAGATTGATATTCTTGAACGAGCTACAGGTACTAGCATAAACCATACCAAGAAAATCCTTAAGAATAGAACAGTCACAATTTCTATCCATCCCACCTCTATCTTGAACTCTACAGAGATTGAAGGTTAAAAGAAGAAGGGTGGATTGAAGAAAAATGACATACCATTATACCCAAGCTCGAAACTTCTCCACAGTGCCTTCAGAGTTTCCAGACAAGGTGTGTTTTGCTCATCCCAAACCATCGTTACTGCTCCTGCTAGAATGATTAGATTGATTTTGCTTCGGAGTTTTCCTCTTTAAACTCTCCCTCCTCTGCTTTTTCCAATGCCAACCTGACACTATTAGTTGGCTTTCCATCTCTATCATCATGAAACTAAATGTTGCGTACCTTCCTTCATGCTAGCGAGTTAATGCTGACAGGAGTTCGCATGTCGGAACCACATGCCCTCGCATGTCCGTCGCCCTCCACTTGCCCTGTAGCACTTGACACTGGGCACCCCGATCAGGGGTCTTGGCTTCCAGCTATCTCTTGTTCTATAATGATCTGGAGAGGGTGTAATTCTATATCCCATATTCTGTCTCTTTGATTCACTTCCATCTATCTACCCTCATTACAACATCCCCAGTTTTCTAAATAGTCTGCAGTCGCATTACCTGTTCTACGGACATGCGAAGGTATGAGATACTGGATTTCCTGGATAAGAGATACTATCTCCTGAATAAAACGTGTTGTCCTCCAGCTTTTTTTACCTTCTCCCATGGCATCCCTTGCTGCAATTTACTTATCACCCCTGTGACCATTGCTGAATCCCTTTCTATAATTATTCGATGTTAATTTTCTCATTTTTCTATTATTAGCCCTTGTTTCAATGCTGTTAGCTCTGCTTCGTTATTCATTTCATACCTAATGTCCATAGCATAGACCCTGCAAGCTCTGCCTTGAGAGTTTCTAAAAATCCCTCCTGCTGTTGCCTGTCACGGGTCACCTTTTGACGCCCCATCATAATTGATTTTAATGAATCCATTCTGAGGTTTCATCCACTTATCTTCTGTATTTTCCCGAGTAGGTATAAATTTCCAAAGAGTATTTGCCAACATTTGAGGTTTTAAATTCAATCTGGAAAGGATATTGCTTTCTATGCCTTCAGTATTCCACTCCTCATCTGTCCATTTATCTACTAATATGGTTTCCCAGATATTATCAATTATCCTCTGACATATTTGGTTGTTATCTCGGGCTTCTCCTCGGAAGATACGATGATTTCTTTCTTTCCAAATACCCCATAATATAAATCCTAATGATAGTCTCCATGCTCTATTCAGGACTTCACATTTAAAACCCCCTTTTCTCCATTTAACAATCATCTCATTTATGTTTGTATTATCTCTCTCTGTTTGCATAAAGAGTCTTTCATTATTATGCCACACAAACTCCGCTATTTCACAGGTATTTAGAAGATGTTCTATCGATTCTGATTGTCTACTACACATACAACAAATTCAAGGGCCATGCATCCCTCGCCGTTGTAACTAATCCCAGGTCAGTATCTTTCTGTGACTTATGAGCAAAAGGAAATGTTCCACTTTTGGCCAATGATTGATTGACCATATTTTTCTCCATATGGGTATTGCGATATTATCAAGATTATGTGTTTTAACTATTAGGTCCCTATATTACTAGTTTAGTCCCTTATTGTTATTAGTGTAACACCCTTATTGTTATATTTTTACCCCTGTAACCCCAATATTGTTATTATTGTGCCCTTACATTGTTATTGTAAGGTTGACTAGGATTATATTGTGGGCACATGGACTCCTACATATAGAAAAAGGTTTTGGTCATTTGTATCATCCAAGAATTGTTCATTTATGTAATGTATTGGAGGTTTCCCCCATGAAGTGGTTGATTTCTAAGGCGTTGATATCTCTTTTATTTTATTTTTGGAGCTGGCTTCATAACATTTGGTATCAGAGCTTTGGATTCTAGAGTTTCGCTGCTCCAAACAAGTTATCATGGAATTTTCGTAATCGCATTTTTTTACGAAGGCTCAGAAGATAAAATTTGTACAACATGAAGCTGAAATCCTGAGGATCCTTCTGTAAAAATTTTAGATCTTGGTTCACAATATTTTCGGAGATATGATCTGGGGATGTTAGGGTTTTTGCAGGCTCTCGAATTTCAACTAAAATAGGTCATTGTGGCATTTTCGCTATAAATTTTCGTATACGAAGTTTCAGAAGTTGAAATTTTTACAGTGCGAAGCCGAAAGAATGGGGAACGTCATGTAAAAATTTTAGATCTTGGTTAGAAATATTTTTTGAGATATGATCTGTGGAAGTTAGGATTGTTTTAGGCTCCTGAATTTAACCTCAAAGAGGTGAATGTGGGAAAAAACATCATAATGCTCTCTCTGAGCATCAGATTGGGATTATGTAAAAAGTGGCCGCAAGTACACAAACTTTCTATTAACCCCTGGTTCATATGTCTTTCCATATAGACCATGGCCCCGCATACGGGCGCCAAGCCGTATTGAAAATTAATATTTCACCCCCAAAGTATGAACCTTCGTTTATATAAATTTGTTGGTTTTTATTATATCCTAAAGTTTTTTGCCGATGCAAAGTTCTAGTCACTCTCCACCGTCGATCTGATCTACAAATCGACGACGCGCAATCTATCACCCCAGTGGTCCCCGCCAGCCACTCACTATTGCAAAACCAAGCAGAATTCATCGCATCACTTTTGAGAGGGAGGCGGTTTTTTCTGTTTTGCAGCGATTCCATTCAATGACCGACACGTGGCTTTGAGCCCTTTTGAAATATCTCCCTCATCATGCATTAAAGGTCGGACATGGGCCGGGCATGATATTGACGTCCATCGTCCGATTTGAGTCCGCTCATTGTATGGTAATCGCTCTCTGAAGACGCCCGTGCAATAACCAGGGTATGGCGCAGTGTTAAAAGCATCTCCGCCGTCAATCTGATTTGCAGATCGACGACCCACACTCCATCGCCCCGGTCCCCTCGTTCATAGTGGCAGTCAACGGTCCCACAAGAGCCGGTGGCCCCCAGCGCCACATCAGCATCCACGCGACAAATTTTAATTGGGGCGGATCTTCATTGTTTCCCCGCACAGTTGGCAAATTCGGACCCGGGGGTTTTATTCATCCTGATTTTATTAGGAGTCTGAAGTACGGGCTCGTTTTATAAGGTTTTTTATTTTTGTGATCTCCGCCGTTGATCTCTTAGGCCGCTCTCATCCAACGGCCCACGATCGTCCCGATTCTCAATCTTGAATTTTGACCATTTTTCCCCGAAACAAAGGTTTTAACCCATTTCTCCATTTTGCAAAAAATAACTCGTTTACTTTGACTTTCCGCCTCTGATCCCGACTGTCAATCTCTGCGCGATCGAAGACTCCAATTTAATTCCTCCCTCGTTTCCTTTTGACCCCCTTTTAATCAATCTCGACCGTTGGATGATGCCATCCAACGGCCACGCTCTCCCCACATGTCCTTCCTAAGCAGTAAACCTATATATGCAGGATTTCATAATGTTTTTTGTATTTTGCAGGGTTTAAATGGTTTTTCCGCTATGTCTGAAGAAACTTCAGAGGCAGAGGGTGACGATCCTCCCGCCTTCGTTTCATCAAAGGGAATCATTCGTAGGTTTCAACTCCACTTTTCATCAGGGACAAATCAAAGATTATCAGTGTCGAAAGATAAAAATATACCAGGACAGAAGATTGAAGACAGATCTGTGGGGATTATGTCTAAGATGGTTTATCAAAAGCCTAATCCCCAATTAAAACACAGTTAAAAGAAAAATCATAAAGGATCATCAGACATAAAGCCTCCACTACCACAGCTGAGGCAAATCGATTCCTCCCAGCTACCACAAAGCCACCTGTGCCTCGAAGCATTCAATCAGAGGCCGAAGTTATTGATCAAGACCATATGTCTGCCTCACAACGCAGCCAGAGAGTAAATTCTGCAAACAACCTTAATGACAAGATATCAGCGGAGTTACTTTGACATCACGCAGAGCCTCAAAGGTCAAAAAAGAGCTCCCACCGAGCTTAAATCTTAATGTAAGTGATTTAATATAGAGGACACCTATGTAAGCTTCTTCATCGAGCCCTAGAAAGGCCGAGAAGCCATTAAGACTGTATTAATTATAATTGGAGATCTTTTGTCAGATCTCACCTCCTCATTCTTCTATAAATACTACTGCTGAATATGAGAGAGGGGTTGGTTGATTTGGCTACTGAACATGTAATTGAGCTTGAGACTTATACTTGTAAATAGTGTTCACTGGCCCTTGGAGCTCTGATTGTGATAGATAAGTTAGGCTGAGATGAGTAGATGATTGCTAAATTAAAGCATTTGACTTAAAGCTGTAACTGGTTTGGAGCATCAATACAAGCTGATATATGGGATCCTGGTCTATGTTGACGGTGATGTTTTTCTCATTGTAACTTGTTAATTTGTTTATGTTTTCATTGTTTTCATCTTCTCTTATAAAGGACAGCATGCATGGAGTTAGGACCTACTATATATCAGTACCCTTCTCTGACTGAAAATCTTTATCTTCATGTTCTCTTCCAATATCTGTTATTTGGGAATGATTTAATTCAGTTGAGCAGTTAGGAATGCTGGCGTTCCCTCGTTCCATTCTCTTAGCTGAATATTGTTCTTAAATGTTATTTTCATTTCATGTTAATTAAAGATGATCTAAGGAATATATGGTGTGCCCTGGTCCTAGTTTTATCCCCAACGACTGTCTGAATGTTTCCCTTGGAATGTGTTGAAAGCTGGCTAGTTTAGAAGTACTTACCAGATCTTAGACCATTCTTTGTTATCATTTGTGTTTTCCCCTATTTTTTAAATGTTTCTATTGAAAGTGTATCAAAGGCTGGCTAGTTTAAAAGTACTTACCAGATCCTAGTTTACTTTCATGTCTTTCTCAAGTGTATGTCAAAAGATGGCTAGTTTAAAAGTACTTACCAGATATTAGGCTGCTCTTTGTTCTTCATCTGTTTAATTCCCCTTATTTTTGTATCATTTCATTCCATAAATCAAACTTTAAAGAGATCCTTAGACATAGATGACTTGCCCCATGGACCACGCTTGCCTCTTGTTGTTTCAATTAAACCCTATTATGACTCCATAGCCCAATGGACTAAAACCTGCAATTATCTATCTTCCTGGCCAAATATTTTTCTATTTACTTGCAACTTCTCACCTTTGAAACTCTTTGCATTTAGAACTTTCCACCTCAAACAGTAATCATGCTCAACCATCCAAAAACAAAACAAACCCTTGACCTTCATAACTAGCCTAATATCATTACCCAAAACTTCAAAGACAAATCCATCTTTGCACCTATTGGAGAGATCCCTCTCCGGATTCAGGAGGGCTAGATCCTAGAATCCCAAAGTGGTTGAAACGATGTTTCTCCCTGCGGTCGGACTTTTTCCAATCTTGCTGATTACAGGGAGCTAACATTTCTGGCGACTGCACTGGGGATAGAACCCAGAATCTCTGGTTCCCTTTAACACTTCATAAAACCTTTTGAGTTAAAAGTAGCCTTTTCAAGCACTACCAAGAAATGGTAATCATGATGAAACTTGTTTGAAATCAGTGACAAACTAGGTCAATCCTATGATTCTCATAAGACTTTATCTAACCTTAAAAAATCAGCTAGCTTAGCCATAAGAGTACACTGTCTTTGTCTCATAACCATAGCTAAGTTTTGAAACAGAGTTAGGATATTCTTAGAACCACACAACTGAAAAATAACTCAGAAAAACACCAAAAATATTTCAGATTGGTATCCAATAAATGTGGTGGTGGACCATAAAAACGTTTACCTCCTTAGGAGCTAAAAACTTCCACTTGGCGACTCCACAATCCTCAACAAACCTTAAGACTCCATTGGGAAGAACCCTTATCATCATAATATCATTCAAACTCAGTTAGAGGAATGTAGGATTAAAGTTTGTATAAACAGATTAGTTGACCTTTTAAAGACTGTCATACCTGGTTAAACTTTCTTGTTTATTTGGGTCTGAAAAACATAGCACAGTGGCTCCTAGAAAGATTCACACTAGAGCCTATCCTGACCCTGATCCACCTGAGATAGCTGATAACCCAAAAAGTATCCTTAGGAAGTTTCCTAGGATTAAATTATCAACTATTTTCAGATCACCCTTGAGAGCTAATTCAGTCCCTGAAAATCTTTCAGCTCTACAACAATCACAAGTTGACTTAGTAAATCCCCTTAGAACTAGGTCTCTTGGTGATTTAGATCAGTTAGATTCTGAGTCTTCACTTTCATCTCCTGAAAAAAGTGAACATCCTAGAAGCAGAGAGACAACACCTCCTGATTTACATTTCCTTCACAACTTAGGTGTATCTCACCCAAGATCAACTCAACAATCTACTCCTGGTCCATCCACTTCTGCTCACCCTACATCCACTGTCCAAAACACTCCACTTCAGCCCACTTTTCCTTTTGTTAATCCACCCCTTGTGAATCCACCCCCACCACATATCATGGCAGCATGGTATGCTCCCTTAGTCCTTCCTGTACCATTAGTCAATCTTCCATAGGACTATCAGTCCAAAATTCCATTATATGATGCTAGTAATGCTACAACTGCATCACAACATGTGGATAAGATGAATGACTACTTTGACAGAAATGAAATTGATGATGATTCTGTCAAGCTTAGATTATTTTCCCAAAGTCTGGGGGGAGAAGTAAGAAAATGGTTTAAAGGTTTAACCCCCCATAGTATCAATGATCTCCAAGCCTTCCATCAAACATTCTTAAAAAAATGGGAAGTAAAGAAGAATCCTCTCCAAGTCCTCTCTGATTACAAGAACCTCCATAGAAACACTGGGGAAAGTTTGCAGACTTATTGCACTATATTTAACAGTGTGTATAATGCCCTTTCCCAAGATCTAAAACCTCTGCAAGGCTCAGCCTTAAACAAGTTTCCTGAAGGGTTTGACCCTAAGATGGCCTATCAGCTGAGAGAGAGAGATCCTGTAACTCTTGAAGAGATGTAAAAAGGAGCTCTTGCTGTGGAATTCAACTTGATAGAGAAGAGAGAAAGAATGAAAAATGAGAAGAGAGTGTCTTTTAGAGAGGAAAACACACCTTCTACTTCCAACTCAAAGATGGAGAGAATGATGGAGGAGATGATGAAGAAAATGAGCATCCTTGAGAGAGCACAAGCCAGTCAAAGCCAAACTGCTCCTCAAAACAGAAACCAGAACCATAATCAAAATTTTAGAAGGAACCAACCTCCAAACAGACCTAGGGAAGATGATCAACAGATCACTCCTCCATTTCATCAAAACTATGTAAGTGAGGTTGAGGAAACAGATGAGATAACAGAGGAAGATAACATCAACATGCTGGGGGTAGATAATGATGACTTTGAGATTCATTATGATAGAAAACAAGGTCTATACACACCTTATGATGGAAAAACAGATGATGACGGAAGTTATTATCAAGACATGGAAAATGTCATCATAGAGTCTCAAAGAGAATATGACCTTAGAAGCAAAACCAGTCAACAAACCCCCGACAACAAAACCTCTGACAAATCTTCACAAAACAACACTGCCACCAAGCCTAAAGTTGTCAAACATAAGGACAAAGAAGTGGCTGTGAATTCTGATAATGGTAAAGAGAAAGGCACTCAAAACAATGAAAAACAGAGTGTAGACCTTAGTAGTACTAACACTTCAGCTAATACTCCTGTTAAAACCATTTTGTCAAATATAAATAGAATAGATCAGCAAGCTGATATTGTTGATATAGTGACAGCTAATAAGGCTAAGACCAGCACTTTAAAGAGTCAAATTCCTTTCAACTTGGAGCAGGAAATTTCAAAGATCAAAATTTTTGTTCCCCTCACTGAGTTGGCTGCCCAGCATGTATATAGGACCCAAATTTTGAAGGTTTTAAGTATAGAAGAAAATAATGACATAGTCAATCTTAACGATGATCAACCAGAGTTGATTTTTGGCCCTAAGGTTGAAGGTAGATATCAAGAGGGATCTGTTCCTCCCTTTTACGTAAGTTTAAACGTTCATGAAAAAAATTTACACAACACTATGCATGACTCAGGAGCTTCTCATAATTTAATGCCAAAAGCTGTAATGGAGATCCTGGGTCTAGAAATCACCAGAATTTACAAAGATCTTTACTCATTTGACTCAAGCAGAGTAAAATGTTTAGGATTAATCAAAGACCTCTGTGTTAACATAGCCCAAATTCCAGCCAAATGCTTAGTAATGGATATTGTTATGGCTGATGTGCCCCCAAAGTATGGAATGCTATTATTAAGATCTTGGGGGGCTAAGTTACAAGGGACTATGCAAATGGACATGACCTATGCGACTATCCCTGTTTTCAATCAGACTAGAAGACTTTACATGGATTCCCATATGAAATACATAGTTACAAGCCAAGAAAGACCACGGAACTCCCCCCTTTATTCTATAGACACAGGCCTAGATTCATTTATCCTTTTCAATGATGAAACTTTTAGTGAACAAGTGACCTTGTCTGATTTAACGACAGATAGAAAGGAGGATGAAGATAACATAGGAGTGCCTGAACGGTTTGCTGAACCTGTAAACTCTGGCAAAAAAAACATAGGTCTTGAGCTACAAGTCATTTGTCCATTGCTCTTAAACCTTGATAGTCAAGGAAACAATCCTCAACCCAATGAAAAACCTGAGGAGTTGAAACAAATACAACTAAGTGCTGAGATTCCACAACAACCCGTAAGCACATTAGTTGAAGAGGACAGTAACCAGGATGAAACCAAAAATAGTCCTCTGTGGAGTATGTTTTTTGACGGATCCTACACTAGGAACAATGCTGGTGCAGGTGTCTGGATTTCCAACACTGAAAACAACCACATAGAAAGCATTTCTTTCAAATTAAACTTTCAGTGTTCCAATAACATAGCGGAATATGAATCCCTTCTCTTAGGCTTACGTTTGTTCAAAAAGTTAGGAGCCAGAAGAATCAATGTCTATGGGGATTCAGAGTTAGTCATTAGGCAAGCCAATGGGGAGTATAACGCAAATCATCCCAGACTTAGGGCCTACCGAAATGATGTCATGGACCTTTTAAAAACATTCGAGGAGTCCAAACTGATTTTTGTCCCAAGAAAAAGAAATATTGCCACCCACAATTTAGCCTTTGCAGCTAGAACATGTTTAACGCCATATGGCACCAAAGATTGCACAACTCAGATAAAATTTAGACCATTCGTGCCTGATAATGAAAATTATTGGCAGGTGTTTGACGGAGAAAAACAAATAGAAGACTTCATGCAATTCAGAAATGAATTCGAACTAAATAGTTCGGACTCAGATTATGAAACAGATTACAGTGAAGAAAATTTTCTTGGTGAAGAAGAGCCGTCTCCTGAGCTTGTCGATATTAATCTTCTGACTGGAAAACTTAAAAACAAAACAGAATTGAATGAAGAGTTAGAAACAGAGGAGTTAGAAACTCTACACTCTAAAGACTAAATTTTGCCTAAGGGTCTGGCCCCTTTAGAAGAGTTGTTCGATTTTAACGATGTGGAAAATAAACCAAAACTGGAATCTGTAGAGACTGAAGTGGAAGAGTGAAATATAGGCAGCGAGAAAAAACCAAAAAATGATTAAACTGTCTAAATCTTTACCAGCCCACATCAAACTCAAATACATAGAGCTGTTTAAAGAATTTTCTGATGTTTTTGCGTGGAGTTACGAAGATCTGAAATCCTATGACACTGAAATAATACAACACAAAATTCCCCTCAAAGAAAACCAAAAACCATTCAAACATAAATTGCGTAGAATAAACCCTGTTCAGTTGCCTTTGGTTGAGAAGGAAATCATGAAAATGTACGATGCTGGTATTATTGTCCATATTAGATATTCTGAGTGGGTGTCTAATCTGGTGTCAGTTAGGAAGAAACCTGGAGAGATCGGGCTTTGTATAGACTTTAGAGACTTGAACAAAGCTTCATTGAAAGACAACTACCCTTTACCTAAGATGGATCATATTTTACAAAGGGTGGTAGGGTCTAGAAGAATTTGTTTGCTAGATGGCTATTCAGGGTACAATCAGATCCTAGTTCACCCTGCTGATCGATTAAAGATAGCCTTTACTACACCATGGGGAAGTTTCATGTATGTAAAAATTCCCTTTGGTCTAATGAATGTTGGAGCAACTTTTCAGAGAGCCATGGACATAGCATTCTCGAAAGAGTTGGGCTACTTCATCATTATATACCTCGATGATGTCACTGTGTTTTCTGTTAACACCTGAATTGGACCCCAGGCTGCAAAAGGAAAAACAGGGTAACAACTAAACCACGCTCAACCTTGTAGCTAGCCCTACAAGGACAGGAGAGGGCTCTCTCCGTAAAAGAATATTCAATGGAACACAATAAATGGAATGATATTAGGCTAGATAAAATAATGGGAAAAGGGTTTAATAGAATGAATGAATGAATGAATTCCATGGATGTGTGGGATATAAAGGGACAATTGAAACCAGGAATTAAATCAGGGCACAGGGTATTTCATGGGGCAAGATAGGCAGGAAAATTAGCAATTAAAATTTAATGAGGATGGAATGGAAAGACTGGTGAGGAGCTGAAAAGGGCACATCAAATGGATCCCTTTCAAACAGAAGAAAAAACACATAGCATGAATGATTTCCCTAGGCAAAGCATATAAAATGAATTCTACCTTTCTATCTTGAAAGAATTCAAAAGGAAATGTTTATGGATGAATGGAACAACATAACAATTCTCATATGAAATGAAGGAGAAAAACAAATGCTAACTCTCATACCACATGGATCCCAAAAATCAGAGCTGCATCTCTTATTAATTCCTGTTAAACTCTGTAGAGCAGAGATGTTCTTCCACACTTTTCCCCTATTACTCCGACTCAGACTGCTTTACAAATGATTTACAATTACAATAAATAGGCTCAAATGTGGGAACATAAATCCACAGAAAAGGGAGCTGTTCTAACAGCTTCAAGAACTGAAGTACAATCCTAGAAAGAAATACAAAAATCTGCCCCTGAAAATAAGGGACAACATTGCATTTGACCACTTTGGATATTTGTTGTTATGTTGTATGAACGAAAATAAGTAATCCAGTGAACAGATTTCCTATTTTGTTGTTGGTGTAACAATCTTCATTTTATTTTAAGCTCTCGGCCCTTTGACTGTTCGCTTTGCTTTCCATTACTTCTTTTGAATAAACTGACCCTTTAATAAACTGCCGTTGAAATATCATAGAGTGAAATAATGCTTTTGTGAAGGGAAAAATGTATTTTGAATGGGAAAAGGGAAGGGAAGGAGGCGGGACCCACATTACAATTGCAATCGGAATCGGGTGGGAGCAAAGAGATATAATATAGAAAATAATAGTGAAATCGCAATCGGAATCGCGGAGGAAGGCAAGCGGAGTGATACATATATGAAACGATTAAAATATGCGATGTGATGGTTGAATGAGGGCAATCACAATCGCAATCAGGACTTTGGGGCAGGCATATTGCAATGGGCGGTTGAAACCAAAACTTCCGATGCGATTGGAGAAGGGGGAATGGAAAAAACCTTTGTACAAAATGAAATATATCAAATTTCACATTTACAAAGGGGAAGGTCCTTTATAATATATATGGGCGGAAGTACCGTATGATGGGCCCAGGGGGTCAATTGTAATCGAAATCGGAAATCGGAGTCGGGAGTAGGGCAGAGTGGTACATATAAAAATTCCGATGCGATTGGGGGAAAACCCTTTGTATATAAATTAAAACCAAAATTTGGGTTTAACAAAGGAAAAGGCCCTTTATTATATGAACGAGCGGATGTACCGTATGGTGGGGCTGACAGTCAATCACAATCGCAATATTGGAGGGGAGCAGGGGTAATCGCATCAGAATTTGCGATACGATCGGAGGAGCGGTGCGATCAGAGGTTGCGATCAATCACATCGGGGTAATCGGAGGTAGGACTTGCGATTGGTCAATCGGCGATAAACTTTAAGCAATGCGATGCGATCAATCAAAGCGGAGTTATTTGTGATTGGAGGATCGGAGGACTTCAAATAAACATTGCGATTGAAAAAGTTTGCGATTGCGATTAGATAAGGGGGTACGATTGCGGCGGGTTATATATAATATATAACTTTATAATAAAGTTTTATTACAATGCATGGTGGGGAAGTGGTTGGGAACGGTGAGACTTATAATAAACTTTGATATTTGTTTATTATAAATTTCTACGGGGTATGGTCGGGGAAGTGGTTTATAATTAAATCACATATTTTATAATGCGATTTTTTAATCGGAAAGGGGGTAAAGGGGTTTTTATTAAAGAAATATGAAACTTTAAACATAAAGTTAGAGGGGAACATGGGAAATAGGGGAGGTTTAGGGGATTTTACTTCACTCAAGCATAAAATTCAATCCAGAAGTCAGTTTTGAGAGTGTAGTATATCGTTGGAAAGCTCTTTTCGGGCTCTTTCTGATGGATCTATTTGGAGGATGATTTGGTGCTGATCATGTTGCGGAAAACTTCTCTGAAGGCAGGAACATCACTTTGTGGAGATAACAACTTTTGAATTGTGGCTTATTACATATGATGATATAAAATTACATAATGAATGATAATAAAGGAAAAATATTACGTTTCACCTCAAAACATGGTTTTGAGGAGAAAATTACATCAAGATGAATAAAACGTCTCTCTGATTCTTCCTGGTGTTGTGACTTTGAGCTTATTGGCTTCCTCATGACCTTGCTGATATTATTGACATTTGAATCATTAATTTGACCATGGTGAGACCTTAGAAACTAATGAGACCCATCCTATGACCTGCTGATATGATTTTGAGAATGAAAATGACTAATGACTAAAGACCATAGAAAGGAAAATCAACAAGTACCTCATGAGGGACAACTGATAAAAAATTACTACCATCAATGAATCCATGACCTAACGGAATGGTGAAATTTATTTGGTATGAGACACCTAATATGCAAATGCAAAAAGAGTAGTTTTGACCACTGATGGCAGTATGACTAGACTGACACTAACATTTTCAAAAACAGATGAAGAGCACTTGGCACATTTAAGAACAGTCTTCGAGAAATGCAGAAAGTTCGGGATATCTTTAAACCCTAAGAAAACACTATTTGGGCTCCAAGAAGGTAAAATTTTTGGGCACATCATTTCAGAAGAGGGCTTTAAGATAGATCCCAAAAGGATTGAGGCCATATTGCAAATCTCTCATCCTCAGAACGTCAAGGAGTTACAATATTTCATTGGAAAGATTAACTTTTTGAGAAGGTTCATCCCCAACTTGGCTGAGCTTCTTAGAAATATCACAAACATGTTGAAGAAGGAGCAAGGGGTAAAATGGACCTTGGAAGCAAAGAAGTCCTTTGAACTGGTGAAACAAGCGTTAACCAAAACACCGGTTCTTATAAGTCCTGATTTTTCAAAAGATTTTTATATTTTTTCATTTGCATTAGAACATACCATAGCTGATGTCCTTTTGCAGAAAAATCCACAAGGACAAGAGAAGCCCATTGCATTCTTTAGTAAGGCATTGATGGATGTCCCTTTGAAGTATAACATTATGGAGAAGAAAGCTTTTTCTTTGGTTAAAGCTTTGTGTCTCACTGTATACATTTAGTGATCACACGCTATTGCTTGGTCGTCAAATCTGGGCTTCTGAAGAACAAGATATAATGATGAAAGACCCATGGTAAGTGAGTGTGTTGATGGAAGGTTCTTGAATATGATTTAGAGATAAAGCCCACTAAACTCATCAAAGGCCAAGGTCTAGCTAGATTAATGGCTGAATCAAATTTTGAAGTTCTTGATATTAATATGATTGATGCTTTGGATGATCAAGAGGAAATCTCAACTCCCATTGTTGAAAACCATTTTATGAATTCCTCTTGGTATGCTGATATTGTTTATGTTTTGCTTAATTTCAATGTACCTCCTGTTTTGACAAAAACGAAGGCAAGATTCCTAAAGTTAAAAGCTGTACACTATTGCATTATAGATAGATGTCTTTATTGGAAAAATGCAAGTGGTGTATTTCTTAAATGTTTGCCCGAGTTTGATGCAGAGAAGGTTAAGCACGAGTTCCATGAAGGAGAGTGCGGAGGTCATTTTTACTGGAAGACAACAGCCAACAAAATTTTGAGGGCTGGTTTCTATTGGCCTACTCTTTTTCCTGATATACACAAGATGATCATAGCCTGTCATAAATGTCAAATTTTTGAAGGCAAAAGAAAACCGCTACCCCTACCTCTGCATCCAATCACTGTTGAAGCCCCTTTTCAACAGTGGGGACTTGACTTCATAGGATAAATCCATCCACCATCTTCTGCCCAGCATAGATGGATTCTCACTGCCACAGACTATTTCACTAAGTGTATAGAAGCCATACCTTGTAGGTAGGCAAATGATTCAGTTATTATAAAATTCATGGAGACTAACATTCTCTCCAGATTTGGCTGTCCTACCAAGATCATCACTGATAATGTGGATAGAAGCCATACCTTATAGGCAAGCCAATGATTCAGTTATTATAAAATTCATGGAGACTAACATTCTCTCCAGATTTGCTTGTCCTACCAAGATCATCACTGATAATGTAGCATCATTTGGATCAAAGAAGATGGTTGAGTTCTATCATAAGTATCAGATAACATTGGGGCATTCCACAGCCTATTACCCTCAAGGTAATGGACTTGCAGAATCCTCGAACAAAATTTTAGTGAACATACTCAAGAAACTGTTGGAGGACAACAAAAAGTCTTGGCACACATAGCTAGTTCATGCGCTTTGGGTTGACAGATTGACTTTGAAGAAATCTATTGGCATGTCACCTTTCCAACTTGTGTATGGTACTGATGCAATTTTTCCAAATAGCCTCGGTGTACCAGTGATGAAGTTGATTCAAGAGTTGCAAACTGAATATAATGACATGATCAGAAGAATAAATCAGACTATTCATCTTCAGCAAACCAGAGAGGAGGTTTATAAAAAAGCATTGCAGAAGCAGGACAACATTAAAAAGTTTTTTGACAGAAGAACAAAGGCCAACAATTTCAAGATTGGGGACAAAGTCTTAAAGTGGGACTCAAGGAGGGAAGACAAGGGCAAGCACGGAAAATTTGACAACTTATGGCTTGGCCCTTACTCTATCCATTCAGCTGCTGGTAACAATGCATTTTTCTTGTAGGAGTTGAATGGAGCAGAATTGTTTGGGGGTCCTGTCAATGGCAGGATGCTTAAGCGTTACTTCTCTTGATCCATGTTATCTTCTGAAAGCCTTTTATATTTTTTCTCATTATAAATACTTCACCCACCATTGCATTCAAAGTTATAAAAATCAAAACTACAAAAACAAAGAAAAGAGAGAAAAGAGGGCAGATTGTGAAAACAAGAAGGGTATAGCCCCATACCAAAAGAGAAACAAATCTGAAAGTGTGCAAGCTCAAACACCACTCCTGAAGAACACACTTCTAGTTAGTCAAACAACCTAATCCTGAATAATTAGCTTTAAATTTTCTGCTGATAGGATAGTGAATTTGATTTGCCAAACTATTTAATCTTGGCTTATCAGTAGATAGTTTAGGATAGAAATTAAGGGTTCAAACATGCTCAAAATCTGGACCAGAGGAAAAGAAAAAAACAGCTCAAGTAAGAGTCAAAACAAAGCTGTAGAAAAGAGGAAGGAAATGTTTTGTAATCTCAGATCTCAAACCTTCCATTTTGTTTTGAATTTTGTGCAAAATAATGTCTATGTGCAGCTTTTTTTTATGCCGTAGACCAGCATCAAGTTAGATTGTTCAATCCTGACTTGAACGCTTTTAAATTTCTGTTGTAGAATTTAGAGAATAAAATTTTGTTGGATAGTTTAATCCCACAGATAATAGATTAGGTAGAGAATCATATGGACTCAACTGTTTAATTTGAGTCCATAGAGAAATAAGGAGTAGAAATAGATTAGATTTCCTGCTTTTAAAAGAATAAAATGTTGTAAGAGATTTTGCCAATCTAAGTGCACTCTAAGGAAGAAAAAATGTTAGATCAATAGGATTGGGTAGGTAGAAATATTGTATTGATGAAGTTCCATTGTTAATCCACGAATGCTAATATGTTTCAGAGCAAAAGAAGATCATCCACAGAAATAAAGGCAGCCCAATGGATGAGGCACAGGTCAGCCTCCCAGAGAATGCAAGTCTGAAGTTCTTGATGCCTTCAAGAAGGCACCATCCCCAAGTGGAGCCACTGTTAGCCACCTATGAAATTTGTTATACCAAAAGGTGGCTAAATCATTTTGGAGCCTTCAAGGAAAAAATTTTATTGCAAAAAGTGTTGGCTCTTGAAGACTCTCGAAGGCCTCATCTCTCTGCCCAAATCTTCACTACTGTGCTCATTTTACACTCAGAAATCCTGCTGATTTCCCAGACAAAATACTGCTGCAAACTCATTTTCCCTTTCCTTTCCTCTTTCTAAGCTAACCTCATTTTTATCCTCTTGTCCCCATAAAATATCTCCTTTTCATGTTTTTCCCCTTTCCCCTTCCTAAAAAACCCATTTGATAAAGTATAAGTTTCCTTCTTTGCTTTATCGAAACCCTCAAAATTCTTTGAAAATCATTGAAAATCAATAAAAAACACATTTTTTATATATTATAGACTTAAGCCCCTTGGGCTAAGTCTTTAACCCTTCCCCTCCATACGCCCTGGTGCTGGAACCAGGCACTGGCCATCCAAGCGCTTATCACATCGCTCGATGCTGATTAGCCCTGCTTCCATTAACCCCCGGGTCATATGGCTTTCCATATAGACCATGGCCCCGCAGACGGGCGCCAAGTTGTATTGAACATTAATATTTCACCCCCAAAGTATAAACCTTCGTTTATATAAATTTGTTGGTTTTTATTATATCCTAAATTTTTCCACCGGTGCAAAGTTCTAGTCACTCTCCACCGTCGATCTGATCTGCAGATCGATGGTGTACAATCTATCACCCCGGTGGTCCCCGCCAGCCACTCACTATTGTAAAACCAAGCGGAATTCATCGCACCGCTTTTGAGAGGGAGGTGGTTTTTTTTTTGTTTTGCGGCAATTCCATTCAACGACCAACACGTGGCTTTGAGCCCTTTTGAAATACCGCCCTCATCGCGCATTAAAGGTCGAACATGGGCCCGACGCGATATTGACGTCCACCGTCCGATTTTAGGACACTCATCGGATGGTGATCGCTCTCTGAAGACGCCCGTGCAATAACCAGGATACGACGCAGTGTTAAAATAATCTCTGTCGTCGATCTGATTTGCAGATCGACGGCCCACACTCCATCGCCCCAGTCCCCTCATCCACAGCGGCAGTCAACGGTCCCACAAGAGCCGGTGGCCCCCAGTGCCACATCAGCATCCACGCGGAAAATTTTAATTGGGGCGGATCTTCATTGTTTCCCCGTACAGTCAGAAAATTCGGACCCGGGGGTTTTATTCATCCTGATTTTATTAGGAGTCTGAAGTCCAGGCTTGTTTTATAAGGTTTTTTATTTTTGTTATCTCCGCCATTGATCGCTTGGGACACTCTCATCCGACGGCCCACGATCGTTCCGATTCCCAATCTTTATTTTTGACCATTTTTCGCCGAAACAAATGTTTTAACCCATTTCTCCATTTTGCCAAAAAATAACTCGTTTGTTTTGATTTTCCGCCTCTGATCCCGACCGTCGATCTCTGCGCAATTGACGGCTCCAATTTAATTCCTCCCTCATTTCCTTTTGACCCCCTTTTAATCAATCTCGACCGTTGGATGATGCCATCCAACGGCCACGCTCTCTCCACATGTCCTTCCTAAGAAGTAAGCCTATATATGCAGGATTTCATAATGTTTTTTGTATTTTGCAGGGTTTAAATGGTTTTTCCGCTATGTCTGAAGAAACTTCAGAGGTAGAGGGTGACGATCCTCCCGCCTTCGTTTCATCAAAGGGAATCATTCGTAGGTTTCAACTCCACGTTTCATCAATAATTCATGAAGCATTGATGCCACACGACCCCTGTGCAGCCCTGCACACCAACAAACACAGTGAATCAGGAACAAATCAAAGAGTATTAGTGCAGAAAGACAAAAATATACCAGGACAGAAGATTGAAGACAGATATGTGGGGATTATGTCTAAGATGGTTTATCAAAATCCTAATCCCCAATTAAAACACAGTTAAAAGAAAAATCGTAAAGGATCATCAGACATAAAGCCTCCACCGCCACAGTTGAGGCAAATCGATTCCTCCCAGCTACCACAAAGCCACCTATGCCTCGAAGCATTCAATCAGAGGCTGAAATTATTGACCAAGACCAGATTTCTGCCTCACAACGTAGCCAGAGAGTAAATTCTGCAAACAACCTTAATGAAAAGATATCAGCAGAGTTACTTTGACATCACGCAGAGCCTCAAAGGTCAAAAAAGAGCTCCCACCGAGCTTAAATATTAATGTAAGTGAATTAATACAGAGGACACCTATGTAAGATTCTTCATCGAGCCCCAGAAAGGCCGAGAAGCCATTAAGACTGTAATAATTATAATTGGAGATCTTTTATCAGATCTCACCTCCTCATTCTTCTATAAATACTACTGTTGAATATGAGAGAGGGGTTGGTTGATTTGGCTACTGAACATTGAAATGTAATTGAGCTTGAGAATTCTACTTGTAAATAGTGTTCACTGGCCCTTGGAGCTCTGCTTGTGATAGATAAGTTAGGCTGAGATGAGTAGATGATTGCTAAATTAAAGCATTGGACTTAAAGTTGTAACTGGTTTGGAGCATCAATACAAGCTGATTTATGGGATCCTGGTCTATGTTGACGGTGATGTTTTTCTCATTGTAACTTGTTATTTTGTTTTTGTTTTCACTGTGTTCATCTTCTCTTATAAAGAACATCATGCATGGAGTTAGGACCTACTGTATATCAGTACCCTCGTCCTATTCTCTTAGTTGAATATTGTTCTTAAATGTTATTTTCATTTCATGTTAAGTAGAGATGAAATAAGGAAGATATGGTGTGCCCTGGTCCTAGTTTTATCCCAACGACTATCTGAATGTTTCCCTTGGAATGTGTTGAAAGCTGGCTAGTTTAGAAGTACTTACCAGATCTTAGACCATTCTTTGTTATCATTTGTGTTTTCCCCTATTTTTTAAATGTTTCTATTGAAAGTGTATCAAAGGCTGGCTAGTTTAAAAGTACTTACCAGATCCTAGTTTACTTTCATGTCTTTCTCAAGTGTATCTCAAAAGCTGGCTAGTTTAAAAGTACTTACCAGATCTTAGGCTGCTCTTTGTTCTTCATCTGTTTAATTCCCCTTCTTGTTGTATCCATTCATTCCATAAATAAAACTTTAAATAGATCCTTAGACATAGATGAATTTCCCCATGGACCACTCTTGCCTCTTGCTGTTTCAATTAAACCCTATTATGACTCCATAGCCCAATGGACTAAAACCTGCAATTATCTATCTTCCTGGCAAAAGCTTGTTCTATTTACTTGCAACTTCTCACCTTTGAAACTCTTTGCATTTAGAACTTTCCACCTCAAATAGTAATCATGCTCAACCATCCAAAAATAAAACAAACCCTTGACCTTCATAACTAGCCTAATATCATTACCCAAAACTTCAAAGGCAAATCCATCTTTGCACCTATTGGAGAGATCCCTCTCCGGATTCAGGAGGGCTAGATCCTAGAATCCCAAAGTGGTTGAAACGATGTTTCTCCCTGCGGTCGGAATTTTTCCAATCTTGCTGATTACAGGGAGCTAACACCATAGACAAAATCCACCTTTTTTTTTACTACTATTACAAAGAGTTTGATATCCTTTGGCAGATTGACACTTGATACGCTACCATGTGAAAAATGGTCAACATTTTAGTAGAACAACTATTTGGAGGTGTAGAAATATTCGACGCCAAGTTCAATTGGTAATAAGGTGGCATACTTTGGTTCTCATTACAAAAATCTTGCTGCTCAAAGAGCTTGCTACAACAATCTTTAACAGAAGAAAAGAACATGCGATGCAACGATAGGGATTCCTCGGCTTTTTAATGGTGACTCTACATTGTATATTGACAATAACACATGCCCTGCATCGAACACAAAGGATGGCATTCAGTTCATGAAATGAATGCAAAGCTCAACATGAAGACATACCTCCAGCGGTAGAGGTATCTTCGTCGATTGTTAAAATTAATGTAACTTCACAAAATGATGAAGTTGATCATGAAAAAGTACCTCCTGCATTCCAGAAACCATATTATACATTAATATTGTGCCAGAGGTTTTGAAAACGAATGGAGAAAATAATCTTGCTTTGTCTAAACAACATATCACCCTTACACATGTGGAAAAAAATCACAAAGGTTTGAAAGGCGGTACAATGGCAAAGAAGAAATGTATGATGCTTGCAAAAGAGGAACCAAGAAAATTCAAACGGAACAAAAAAATCTCCCTTACAAGGTGATCTTTTACTACGTTGTCTATGAAATCCTATTTTTTTTCATATGGATCACTCATGCCTAAAATAAAAACATTGGGTACCATAATTTACTTAAGTGTTGTGTATTTCTTATTTGTATATTTATTACTATATCTGAATTTCAAACATGAAATAAAAAAAAAATAAAAAAAATGAAAAAAATGCCCTCAGTAATCGGTTTTCGATACTTATCGAAAATAAAAGCTTTAGAATCACTATGAATAATGTCCATGACTCCTCCCTTTCTATTTTTTGTCTCAAACACACCTGCATTGAAACCATAATTTTTTTATCAATACTGCCAACCAAAGGAGTAGTAGCAGGAAGAAAAATGCAAAGAACCAGAAAAGACCAAAGGAATGGAGCTACCCGACGCCCGAATCAAAATAGAATGAGTTGCCTTTCATTCAAACCAGCCACACACTGAATGAAAAAGCCAAGATCATTGTTAAATCCAGACGCTATGAGAAAATTCTTGACCCGCCAAATCGATCTTGTTTTCATATGGAATTTTTTTATACAATGCACCACAAAGCATTTGCACACCCTATGTTAATGGCTCATATATGCAATCAAAACGGTAGATCACTATGTGATTTACAATCAACATGATAAATTTGAGTTTCAATTTGATATGAGAATAGTTATTATGGGTAACTATTTATGTTTTTTCATTGTTATTTAAGGAAAAATATGTATGGTAAAATAATCTATTAGTGTTATATAAGATGTATATTTTTATTTTTATCAAATGTCTCTAAGTTTTGGGATATTAATCTATCTTTCTATATCTAAGGAAAATGAGCCTTAGCCACTAGAAAGTAGTTTTAAGTCTTATTCCAAGGCCAAAAGAATGTTTTGACTTAGATACTATACACAAGAAAGCTAGTATTCTTTGTGAGTTTTTTTTTTTTTGAAAATTTGGTAGGTCCTTGCTATTTTCTATTTATCATAAAAATGTAGGTTGCAACATATACAAAGTTAGTGACCTCAACCTACCCGAAGGAAACTAGTTCTGTTGGCCACCTTAAAGAATTAAAAGCCATCCAAATTTGATATTGTTTCTTCCTTCGAATAGCCTCTATGGCCATTTTACTATCTAAGACAAAGTTAAATTGACAATAGAAAACACAAACGCTATCCGCAAAATGCATTAAAACTTAGACTTGGTTTACTAGCCATCTAAAGAGTCAATCGGTGTTGGATGCTTTGCAGTAGAACCAGGCATGTCCACTTGCTACATCTGTTGAATTTTCCTTTCAATTCTACCAATTATGGTTGTCGCATGGTAGTGTGACACCTTGATATCTTGGAGTTGAGTTTTGATATCTTGAAGTAGTGAAATTACTGCAGGACTACCTTCTATCAGCTGTAGACTTTGCATGGCTTTGGCCAGGACACATTTCATTATCCAGTATGTGTGACCAGTTTGGTGAAATAAAGATAGGCGACCTCTAGTATTTGCAGGATCATTGACAAAATCCATAATTTCCTCTTGTTCCTCAATATCTTCCTCATTACTATGACTCTCTCTCTCCCATCCCTGAATTACATTTCTGATTTGTGGAGGATTACCAACAAATTAAGCTTCCGAGAGATTCCCCATTATCTCCTTCTTTTTCTTCCTGCCTCGATTTCTTAACTCAGATATATTTTTTGAAAGTTGTTTCTTCCCTTTATCTCTGGACTTGGCCAATAACTTCACAAATTTCCTTTTAACTATTGCTATGAGATGAGCCTTTCACTGCGATAAACCTATATATATTATCTGAGAGCCTTTATAGCGTGAGGAAAGAGTTACAAAGGTTAACCCTTGCATTGTGAGGAATATTTCCGCCTCTGTGGCATGAATCGTAGTGTTATTAATACAAGTCCCTTGATAGATATAGAGACCGAAGCAGGTTGACAGGCTATCTAGCCTACTGACTACAACGCAAACTAAGCAGACATAATTAAGAAGAAGGTTAACCCAATTTGACAAAACAGAGCAGAGGCCTTTCGAGTTGTCCTCAAAATGACTATAAAGGTTTTCAAACATTTTTTCCTGCCGAGACCATTCCAAGCAGACATAACAAAGACATAAGCTAACCCAATTATCACCAAAACCTCTTGAAAAGACCGGCAGAGGCCTTTCGGCTTGTCCTCATATTACATATAAAAAATTTCAAACATTTGCGACTTCCCAACATAATTGAACTCCAAACCATGCATGAAACAATTTAAAATCCTATCTATGAATAAAAATTGGTAAGGATTATGAAATCGAGGTTGAATAGTCTCTTACGGGATAAACATATTGATATTCTTGAACGAGCTACAGGTACTAGCATAAACCATACCAAGAAAATCCTTAAGAACAGAACAGTCACAATTTCTATCCATGCCATCTCTATCTTGAACTCTACAGAGATTGAAGGTTAAAAGAAGAAGGGTGGATTGAAGAAAAATGGCATACCATTATACCCGAGCTCGAAACCTCTCCACAGTGCCTTCAGAGTTTCCATACAAGGCGTGTTCTGCTCATCCCAAACCATCGTTACTGCTCCTGCTAGAATGATTAGATTGCTTTTGCTTTGGAGTTTTCCTCTTTAAACTCTCCCTCCTCTACTTTTTCCAATGCCAACCTGACACTATTAGTTGGCTTTCCATCTCTATCATCATGAAACTAAATGTTGCGTACCTTCCTTCATGCTAGCGAGTTAATGCTGACAGGAGTTCGCATGTCGGAACCACATGCCCTCGCATGTCCGCCGCCCTCCACTTGTCCTATAACACTTGACACTGGGCACCCCGATCAGGGGTCTTGGCTTCCAGCTATCTCTCGTTCTATAATGATCTGGAGAGGGTGTAATTCTATATCCCATATTTTGTCTCTTTGATTCACTTCCATCTATCTACCCTCATTACAACATCCCCAGTTTTCTAAATAGTCTGCAGTCACATTAGCTGTTCTACGGACATGTGAAGGTATGAGATACTGGATTTCCTGGATAAGAGATCCTATCTCCTGCATAAAACGTGTTGTCCTCCAGCTTTTTCTTACCTTCTCCCATGGCATCCCTTGCTGCAATTTACTTATCACCCCTATGACCATTGCTGAATCCCCTTCTATAATGAGTCGATGTTAATTTTCTCGTTTTGCTATTATTAGCCCTTGTTTCAATGTTGTTAGCTCTGCTTCGTTATTCATTTCATACCCAATGTCCATAGCATAGACCCTGCAAGCTCTGCCTTGAGAGTTTCTAAAAATCCCTCCTGCTCTCGCCTGTCACGGGTCACCTTTTTACGCCCCATCATAATTGATTTTAATGAATCCATTATGAGGTTTCATCCACTTATCTTCTGTATTTTTCCGAGTAGGTATAAATTTCCAGAGAGTATTTGCCAACATTTGAGGTTTTAAATTCAATCTGGAAAGGATATTGCTTTCTATGCCTTCAGTCTTTCACTCATCATCTGTCCATTTCTCTACTAATATGGTTTCCTAGATATTATCAATGATCCTTTGACATATTTGGTTGTTATCTCGGGCTTCTCCTCGGAAGATATGATGATTTCTTTCTTTCCAAATACCCCATAATATAAATCCTAATGATAGTCTCCATGCTCTATTCAAGACTTCACATTTAAAACCCCCTTTTCTCCATTTAACAATCATCTCATTTATGTTTGTATTATCTCTATCTGTTTGCATAAAGAGTCTTTCATTATTATGCCACACAATCTCCGCTATTTCACAGGTATTTAGAATATGTTCTATCGATTCTGATTGTCTACTACACATATGACAAATTTAAGGGCCATGCATCCCTCACTGTTGTAACTGATCCCAAGTCAGTATCTTTCTGTGACTTAGGAGCCAAAGGAAATGTTCCACTTTTGGCCAATGATTGATTGACCAAATTTTTCTCCATATGGGTATTGCGATATTATCAAGATTATGTGTTTTAACTATTAGGTCCCTATATTACTAGTTTATTCCCTTATTGTTATTAGTGTAACCCCCTTATTGTTATAGTTGTACCCCTGTAACCCCAATATTGTTATTATTGTGCCCTTACATTGTTATTGTAAGGTCGACTAGGATTATATTGTGGGCACATGGACTCTTATATATAGAAAAAGGTTTTGGTCATTTGTATCATCCAAGAATTGTTCATTTATGTAATGTATTGGAGGTTTCCCCCTTGAAGTGGTTGATTTCTAAGGCGTTGATCTCTCTTTTATTTTATTTTTGGAGCTGGTTTCATAACATTTGGTATCAAAGCTTTGGATTCTAGGGTTTCGCTGCTCCAAACAGGTTATCATGGAATTTTCATAATCGCATTTTGTTTACGAAGGCTCAGAAGATAAAATTTGTACAACATGAAGCTGAAATCCTGAGGATCCTTCTGTAAAAATTTCAAATCTGGGTTCACAATATTTTCGGAGATATGATCTGGGGATGTTAGGGTTTTTTTAGGCTCCCGAATTTCAACTAAAATAGGTCATTGTGGCATTTTCGCTATAAATTTTCGTATACGAAGTTTCAGAAGCTGAAATTTTTACAGTGCAAAGCCGAAAGAATGGGGAACATCGTGTAAAAATTTTAGATCTTAGTTAGAAATATTTTTTGAGATATGATCTGTGGAAGTTAGGATTGTTTCAGGCTCCTGAATTTAACCTCAAACAGGTGAATGTGGGAAAAAACATCATGATGCTCTCTCTGAGCATCAGATTGGGATTATGTAAAAAGTGGCCACAAGTACAGAGACTGTAGCTTTCGGTATATCAATTTCAGAGTCGAAGGAGGAAACAGTGACACGTGTCAAGTCGTACAAGTCTGCTCTACTGAACCAATCCATAATTAGGTCATCATGGGAGATTCAACATAACTTTGCCTTGAAGAATCCAAATCAGGTCAGACCCATGGCATTCGAAAGAAGATTCAGAGGGCTACTTTAAGGCTGAATTTCAGATATTGAAGATCCTAAATAATAGAGATAATTCAGTTTCAATATCGAACTCCTCAAAAGCAATAAAAAGGTGTGTATTTTTTTCAAATTACATAAGTCTCATTTGAAAAAGAATTAGTTTGAATTTATTCCAAGGGAATATTGAAGAAAAGATACCAGTATTGGGTTCTAAAATTCCCCCTAAAAAGAATTAAACACCCATTAAGCATTTAGAATGCTCTACTATGACTCATGAAGACGAAGAAACACAACATGAGATATCAAAATTACAAGAGCAAGTGCACCAAATTTCGCTATTGCAAAGAGCAACAAAAAATTTGAAGAAAGGCGTGGAAACTAAGATGGATGGTTTGAAGAAAGGCGTGGAAGCTAAGATGAATGGTTTGGAAGCTAAGATGGATGGCAGGGAAGCTAAGATGGATGACATGGAAGCTAAGATCGATGAAAAAATGAAAGGCAACATGGAAAACATGAAGAATGATCTAAAGGTAGACATCGAAGGTTTGGCAAAGTTGATACAATAAATGTTTCCTAATGGCGAAAATATAGTAGAGGAAACTCATGATGAGAACAAAATAAATGTTAATCGTGATTTCATAAACTCTAAAGTTGGATGGAAGAACCACCATATTCCAAAGATGGATATGAGGAAGTTTGATGGCAAGGATACCGTAACATGGATACTACAAATGGAGCAATATTTTGATCTCAATAATGTGCAAAACACACAAAAGGTACGCATTGCAGCTTTACATTTAGAACAAAATACATTTGTATGGTATCGATGGCTTTGCTCCTGTAAAAAAAATGTCACTTGGTCAATTTTTACGAAGGAAATGATAGCACATTATGAGGATACAAAATACAACACCTTCTTTAGCCAATTGATAAATCTCAAATAAAAGGGTTCAGTGGTGGAGAACATTGAGGACTTCCAAAAATTGACTATAAGAGTAACTGATATTCCAGAGGAACACAGGATTGATGTCTTCATAGAGAATTTAAAGTATAACATCCAACATGAAGTTCGTGTTTTGGAGCCTGATTCATTGGAAAAGGCATTTAGGTTGGCAAGAAAAATTGAATGTAAAATTATGGAAACAAGGAAGCCTACCACTCACATATATAAAGATGGAAGTGTTGCTACTCCTAGACTTCCACAACCTACAAGGTTGACACCACAACAATTGGAAGAAAAAATATCAAAATGGATTTGCTACAGTTGTGATAGAAAATACACTAAAAGACATAAGTGTGCTGAAAAGAAATTATTTTACATAGGTTGTGAAGAGGAAGAAGAAAATGAACAAGAATCTTCAAAAGAAGAGGATATACACCAGGAACTAACCCTAGAAGAGGAAGAAATGAGTCCGACCATATCGTGTAATGCATTGGCAGGAATTACAACTCCTCAAACTCTCAAGATAGAAGGACATATCAAGAATAAAAAGGTAATACTATTGATTGATTCGGGTAGTACCCATAATTTTATTCATTGTAATGTAGCCAAGGAATTGAATTGTTTCCTATACCTAGCACCAGAATGTCAAGTGATGGTTGCAAATGGAGGAACTATAAATTTCTATGGAAAATTGCATAATATCAAGCTAACCATGGGGGAATATGTATTGAATAGTCCAATGCTTTCGATTCCTATGGGAGGTGCTGATGTTGTACTAGGAGTACAATGGTTACAATCTTTGGGGACGGTAGCTTTTAATTTTCAAAAAAAATTCTTGAAATTTTTTTATTTTTATTTTATTTATTTATTATTTTTTTTTCAGAAGGAAAGGAAGTCGAATTACGGGGTATCGCAGGGAAGCCAGGAAATATATTAAGCTCTAATGTCATGATAAAGCTTTTGAACAAATAATAACGATGCGTAATTTCACAATTATGCTCACTAGAAGTTGCAACATCAAAATCATATATTTCTGTAGATCTCCAAAAAGTCTTGGAAAATCATTCCAAGGTGTTTGAAACTCCCAAAGGACTCCCACCTATTCGTGATCATGATCATGCTATTCATTTGATTCCAGGAAGTGTTCCTCTAAACATCAGGCCTTATAGATATCCTTATGTCCAAAAGAATGAAATTGAACGTATGATTGTAGAAATGTTAGAGGCTGGTATAATTCAACCTAGTCAAAGTTGTTTCTCTGCTCCAGTAGTATTGGTGCACAAGAAGGATGGATCATGGTGCACGTGTTTGGATTATAGGGAGCTCAATAAGCTCACAATTAAAGGTATATTTCCCATTCCTGTGATTGATGAATTATTGGATGAATTACATGGAGCAATTTATTTTACCAAGTTGGATCTTTGTTTAGGATATCATCAAATTAGAATGAAGACTGAAGATATTCTGAAAACAACATTTTGAACTCATGAGGGTCATTATGAATTTTTGGTCATGCCTTTTGGCCTTACCAACGCACCTTCTACATTTCAAGGGTTGATGAATTCCATTTTCAAACCCTTCCTTAGAAAATTTGTGCTAGTATTTTTTGATGATATACTAATATACAACAGGTCTTAAAAGGATCATGTTCAACATGTTGACAGGGTGCTCAAACTATTGCAGGAGAAACAATTACATGCAAAAACATCCAAATGTTTCTTTCAAGTACAAGAGGTGGAATATCCGCATCATGTTGTATCTCATGAGGGTGTTAAGGTAGACCCTAACAAAATTAAAACCATTAAGGAATGGAAAGTCCCCACAACCATAAAGCAGTTGTGAGGATTTCTCAGGACAGGGTATTATCGCAAGTTTGTTAAGAATTATGGGAGAATAGCAACACCTATAACAACATTATTGAAGAAAGATGCATTTTCATGGACTCCTAAAACAACTAAGGCCTTTGAACATCTTAAAGAGGCAATTTGCCTAGCACCGGTCTTAGCTACACGAGACTTCACAAAAACCTTTATTGTGGAATGTGATGCCTCAGGAAATGGAATTGGTGTTGTTTTAATGCAAGAAGGAAGACACATTGCTTTTGAGAGTTGTCCAATCAAAGGAAAGTATTTACAGAAAGCTATTTATGAGAAGAAAATATTAGCAATACTACATGCACTAAAGAAATGGCGACCTTACCTAATGGGAAGACACTTAAAGGTAAAAAATGATCATGATAGTCTTAAACACTTTTTGGAAAAAAAAATATTTTCAGAAGAGCAGCAAAAATGGGTCACAAAGATGTTGGGTTATGACTTTGAAATAATCTACAAAAAGGGAAGCTAAATGTTGTTGCAGATGCACTCTCAAGAAAGAATGAAGAGGTGGAAGCCTTTTGTTGTGCCATTTCTATTATCCAACTAGATTGGATAACTGAAGCAAGGGATGAATGGAAGAAGGACAAAGAAGTATGAACACTCAGTCAAAAGTTGCAGCAAGATCCTAGTACATCTGATACATTTAATTGGAAAAATGATTCCTTATGCTACAAAGACCGCTTATATCTTTGTAAGAATTCCCAACTAAAACAAAAGCTTCTTTTAGAATTGCACACTTCTCCTTTAGGGGGACACTTAGGATTTTTAAAAACTTACCACAGGGTGAAGAAATATTTTTTTTGGGATGGCCTTAAATAATATACTCAAAACTTTGTGGCAGAATGTTTGGTTTGCCAGCAAAATAAAGTCGAGACAATTAAGACCCCGAGTCTTCTACAACCTTTATGCATTCCAAGTCAACATTGGGAGGATATTTCAATGGATTTTATCACAGGTTTACCTAAGTCCGAAGGAAAGAGTGTCATCATGGTGGTAGTTGATAGACTTACCAAGTATGCACACTTTTGTGCATTATGTCATCCATTTAAAGCAAGTACAGTTGCTACTACATTTATGGACACAATTCAAAAGCTACATGGAAACCCAAAGGCTATTGTGAGCGACAGAGATCCCATTTTTACTGGCAATTTTTGGACGGAGTTATTTTCTTGTTTGGGTACTCAATTAACTCATAGCTCATCTTATCATCGTCAATCCGATGGTCAAACTAAGATAGTGAATAAATGTTTGGAAGGATATCTTCGTTGTTTTGTATCTGATAAACAAACATAATGGGTCAAGTGGTTACCTCTCACTGAATGGTGGTATAACACTTCCTTCCATACTGCAGCAAAAATGACCCCATTTATGGCACTTTATGGATATCATCCAACGTCCATCACATCATCTTTAAGAGAAAATTCTAAGGTTCAAGCAGTGGAAGATCACGTCGAGCATCAACAAGAAGTTCTCCAACTCTTAAAGGATAACCTAAATTTGGCACAAAATTGAATGAAACAATAGACAGATCAACATCGCAGCAAGAGAAGTTTTGATGTAGGAGACTGGGTATTTTTATGGCTACAACCATACAAACAAATGTCCCTCAAGAAAGCTAAGAAGCATAACAAGTTATCGCCAAAGTACTATGGTCCTTACAAGGTGTTGCAAAATATTGGTACAGTGGCATACAAATTGGAGCTTCCTGCTTCTACGCGAGTGCATCCAGTTTTCCATGTTTCATGCTTAAAGAAGGTTATAGGTGAAAATCTTCCAGTTCAAACAATATTGCCAAAACTTGATGAGGAAGGAAAAATCATATTGGAATCTGAAGCCGTCACAGAAACAAGAACTGAACAGCTATGAAATCGATCAATTTCAGAGTATCTCATCAAGTGGAAGAACTTACCCATTAAAGATTCTACATGGGAGGATGAGAATTTTATACAGAAGCACCCAGAGCTACTCAAGCGTTGAGGACAACACTTTTTTGAAGGAGAGGGGCATGTTAGGTCCCTATATTACTAGTTTAGTCCCTTATTGTTATTAGTGTAGCCCCCTATTATTATTGTTGTACCCCTGTAACCCCAACATTGTTATTATTTTGCCCTTACAATGTTATTGTTAGGTCGGCTAGGATTATATTATGGGCCCATGTACTCCTATATATAGAAGGAGGTTTTGGTCATTTGTATTATCCAAGAATTGTTCATTTATGTAATGTATTGGAGGTTTCCCCCTCGAAGTGGCTGATTTCTAAGGCGTTGATATCTCTTTTCTTCTATTTTTGGAGCTAGTTTCATAACATTAACATAGTATCCCTCATGTATAGTAAACATACATTTTCTTTGATAGCCCCATCTAAGAATATATCTCCCTGTTGCTGCAACTATTTTCCTTGTTTTCAATTCTTTTTCCAGATTGTTCCATTGTAATGTCTCTGGGGCTCCTGGAAAATGTATTTTATCTTTCCATTTTCTCCATTGATTGTTCTCTTGCTGGCACCAGTAATTATTTATTGTTCTCCTGTTAGGTATGTTTGTGAATAGGAATATTTCCCCTAAATCTAGCTGACTGAAGATTTTTTTTCTCTCTATTGCCACGAATCCTCCCAAAACAGAGCTGTCCTGCCTTCCTGTATTTCCATATTGTTGAGATTAACTTCAATGAGATCATGTGATTTCTGGTAACATTTAACCTTAATCCCATACATAAGGTTATAGGCTATCACTAGTTATATTTTAACCTCTTATTTAGAAAAAATATAATATCACTAATTATATGTAATAAGATTCTAACATGAATATTTTTATAATTTTTAAACATGAAAAAAAAAATAGTCAAACAACCACGCTTAGGTTATATTAACATGTTTTTGTTAAGAATTGTTTACTTCATAGGAGTGTCAGTAATAAAATTAATTAGTAAATGCTATTAGGATAATATAAGCGTATTATTCATGCATATAATATTTATTGGGTGTAATATGTGATGCACTCGTGTGCTTCACACGTGGACATTATCTAATGTGCATTTATATTCACAGGATTGGATAGGTATTACAAATAATATCAAATTGCATGTGTGTTAACTATGATGATGATACCTCCTATTGAGACTACTATTGGTTTATTAAACTTTAACAAAGAAAAAAATATTTTCATTATGATGTTGTTCTTAAGTTATAATATTTTTCCAATAAAATCATAAATCCATTTTGGCTTTCACAAGTCAACACATTATCTATATTAGATATATTTCAAATGCTTTGAAAGTGATATTTAATCTTTATATCATGCTTAAGGAGACAGATGACTGGGCAGAAGGAATTGGAACACACACAAACCAATAAGACCTCAACATTTTGATACCCCAAACATAGATGAAAAAAATGATGGTCATAGAAAATAATTGTTGGACTACCATAGTAGACTAAGGTTGGTTGTGAGACAAAAGTCAAAAAATTACCACACTGCTAATGAAGCAAAAACATCCCCAAGAATCTTGAGAAAGAAGACCGCAATACTGGTAAGATGATGTCCAACAAAGCTTCAAACCTCTTTAATAAACATGAATTGGAATCCAAAGTGGTGAGAAAAGAGGCCACTTCACTATAATTTCCATCTAAGCCATATAGATTGCATCATTCCAAATTGAATGAAGGAAACAAAGAATTAGCTTCATGCACTAGAGCCCGAACCCGCTTGAGGTCATCATAATTACGAAGCTCGAGCATTGTTGGGGTGACTTCGGAACCAGTGAGGTTTGTCCTTCAAAATTCCCAAGAACTGGAGTATCGAACTCACAATCTCACAACACAGAGTAGGCGCAACTGAAACTAGGAGTGAAGCTCTTTAGAAAGCTGCAAGAAATTTGGACACCTAGATGCCACAGTTAATTCCAGAGACAAAACCACAACCAAAATAACAGACCACCAAGGTGATGGAGAAATATGAGATGTGAACTCAAACACGAATGGAGTTGGAATAGGGCGAAAGACGGATTTATCACAAGGGAAAATTTTAGGGGCTAATATTCGCATGTGGGCTAAAAATATTCGCTGAAATTTAATGTTTTTTTATAAATTGATTCGCCTAAATTTTATAGTATAAAATTATTTTACCCTAAAAATAACCAAAATTGTATATATACTAATATAAAATAATTAGAAACTTAAATAATTTTACAAAAATATCATCAAAATTCAGCCAAATCGAGATAAATAATTCAGAAATCTAGCAATATGGTTTGGTTCGGCGAAAAATACGTGAAATAAGAATTTGTTCCGGTAAAACTTTTGTCCTCCATTTCCCTCGAAAGACTTTGTGGGCAATTAAAAATAAAATAGAAAATAGATTTGATATGAAAGACTAGCTCCACAATCAAACTCAATTCGTCGAGTGCAACGGGTTCCCATTACTAAATAACTCTTCTGTTATTCATTCGATGGCGAGTACCAAATAACTCCTCCTTTATTCATTTGATGGGGAGCTACATGATGAAGTTAACTTCGATCTACATTGGCACTACCTTTTTATCTCCTTGGAAATATTTGATGTAGCTAACGCCTCACAGGTAACTTCTCTCCATCATTTAACATAGAAAGCCAAAGTAACCAATATACTTATTCAGATTACAGTGTACTTCATAAGATTACATGTGTTTTTTTTTTAATTTCAAAATATTAGAGTGAATTTTTTGAAGCATACTAACGAATTTTCTTAGAATTGAAAATTTTTGAATCAAATTATTTCTGTGTCGTATCGTATTCGAATCCGAATGTGATAATTATGGTCCAAACAACATAAAAATTAAGAAATAGAATGTTGAAAATTAAAATACGATAACAACTGAAGTCAAAACATTAGAAAACAAGAAAACATGACGATAGTAGGCCCCTCCGGTGGTCTGCTCTATGTGCCTAAGATTCGTCGAGTCGAGTCCATTTATCTTCACGAAAAATTTATTTTCTATGGCTCCCAAAATATACAACCAAATTCGCCTTTATAATTGTTCGCTCGTTTTATATTCTCACCAATTGAAGAACTTCACCTCTTCTAAATCTACAATATACACTTCTTCCTTCGTTCTCGAGGTAATCTTCAATGAATTCGTAAACCCCTTGAAGTTGTGTTCGAGTTAAAAACACGCCACGCAACAAATGTGGATCATATCCATCACAATAGAGCACCCAAATATATGTATGAAGTAAAATGAGAAACAAACTCAACTAAATCAATTGACTTTTAGATTTTAATTCTCACTTTCCACACTGAAATTTGGTTCATGCAACACAAAACACATTTGTGTACCTTATTAGCATCATAATAGATTGTTACCCCATTCTAGATTAGCAGAACCTAAAACACATTTGTGTACCTTATTAGCATCATAATAGATTGTTACCTCATTCTAGATTAGCAGAATCTATATTGTTAGATTTAAAATTTTTGTGATCCATAATGTAGATGAATGTATTTCGGATTAATCACACGGTCGAAGTTTCGGACCAACTATTGTGGTCCATCCTTACGACAAGGAAGAGAGGCTAACCGCTCTTAATGAATGAACCACAATCGATTAGCTTCTCCTCCTTGTCACGAGGATGAACCACAATAGTTAGTTCAAGATGTCAACAAAATCCTAATAATGTGATTAATTCAAAAGACATTAATCCACAGCCTATATTATTATGCTATCTTTCCATTTTCCATAAAATCTTTTATCTTATGAATATTTAAAGCACTTTTTAAAAACTTAAAATAAGTTATTGTACTTTCTTATTACAAATACTAAATACTAGAGAATGTGCAATAGATTTTAAATTTATAATGATGGGTATTATGCAATGAATGTGAAGTTAACCGCCTATTAATTCAGTGAAACTTATCAAATATTTTTCAAATTATAAAAAATATAAATTTAAGAAATTAATTTATTTTTTATGCGAATTATTTTTTTCACATTTACTTATCATGTTATTGGCTCCTTTTTTAGATGTTTTTTCCTAATTTTTTTTGTAGGAGTAGATTAGCCATAACATCAATACATGTTGGATTAAATGTTTGGATTGTAGTCTAAAAAACTCATAGAATAACTCAGAAATTCCGGTAAGATTATGAAAATTTTCAGTAAAGATTTTTGAAAATCTAGGTTATAGTCATTAAACTTCAGTATTTTCGGTGCGTTGAAGTTTTTTTTGATGGTGCTGAATCCATCTCCACCATAAAAAATGCAATTCAAACATTCCAACTCCCTGATTTTTGAAATTTTTTTACCAAATTTAGGCAAAAAAACTGCCATCCTGACTATTATATTGCGTAGGTAAACAACTCCAATGTTTTGTGTCGAACCATCATATTTGGCCACCTTTTCATAGCTCTTGGTAAAGCTTCACGTGCCCTTCCACGTCAAGGGCCACGATCTCTTCTTGAGATCTGACGGACATGATTAGTCGAGGGTTATTTTTGCAAAAAAACCCATGTCCTCTTTCCATTTGTGTTTTGGAGTTTCTTCTTTCGTCGTCAAGGTAAGTTCAATGTAGTTCCACCAGAGTTTCAAACCTGGGTCTTAATTGTGGCAAATTTATATCAGTGCCTAGAATTCCTAGAGCCTCATCAGTGGTTCCCAAGTGGACGGAAGGTCGATAACCATACAACAATACCACTTCTCGAAGTAGAGGTAAAATACAACCTTACAACTTCAATCCAGTAATTATATGTTGAGTAACTAACATGGATGTGTTTTCGGATAGAAGTAGGACAAATTTCACCTCTTTATACTCTTTTCAAGATTGGTGACACCTCTTATGGTTTTTATTTGTAAGCTCTTGAAATCCTTTATTCAATTGGTTACGTATTTTGGACTAGTTTTATGTGCATGTTGATTTCTTTGTTTTTTTTAATGTTTTGTGTGAGTTGATTTATTTGATTTATTTTTTTAATGTTTTTTGCAGATTTCATCCAGGGAAACTATTATTTCTTAGGTTATAGGATATCAAATAAAGTTAGTTATATATTTTCATTGTTAGATTTAAATTCATTTAAATGATGGGGAGTATATGCCCAATAATAATTAATATCTTATAACAAAAAAAATATGTATCCCTTTCCTCTAATATACAGGGGCCTCTAGACAGATTTCGAACAATGGAAAAGTAAAAGGTATACTTTGTTTCTGCTTACTTTTTATGAAAAATATTTGCATTATTTTCTTGCTCATACTCATTCTGACTAAAATATTGCAACTGCATTTCTGTTTCATCTTCATCACTTCTAGTCAGGGTAAAAAGCAAATGCGAATGCCCTGGCCAAAGCTAGTTAGGGTTGCTAATGCCTTGGCTGTTGAAGTTAATGCTTACATCCTATTTGAGAAGTTGGTTTGATGGTTGAGAAATTCTCTCAACCTCTCTCTCTAAATTAGGAATAAGTTGGATCTTAGAAACTCTATTTAATAGAGTGATCTGAATGTAATCAGTGTGTGTGCGTTTTGATCGCATACACCTTCAGTGTGCAATATATGAGTGTTCTAAACCATTCTTTATCATGGTATCAGAGCTAGATCAACCCGCTGCCTGTTGTAGAAGAGTCACTGCCTATTGTAGAAGAGTCGCTGCCTGTTGCATGAGCCGCTGCCTGTTGCTGAAGAGTCGCTGCGTGCTGCTGCCTATTGCAGATGTTGACAACAAAGGCCAAAATGCAAATTTAATAGAACTGCCATGCCGGTGAAGAAGCATTTCGATTAGATCTCTCCATTTTATTCATTGTTGTCTCTTGGAAGCCTTGGTGCCTAAGTTTTCATCTTTGGTTAAATTGTCAAACGAACATTGAATGGTTCAATGTATATCAATATAAAATGTCCTGCGTGACAGCTAATCTTGTACCTAAAGTTGAAAAGTATGTCTTGTGATCTGCATTCTCGCATGGGACCAACGAAAGCTATGAAGTTTGATTGAGACAAAATTGGGATAGCTAAGAAACCACAGATTTAAGCTTTTACTCAACTAACCATAGTTCTTGTCTAGTTATGGACTGAAATTAACCTGCTCTCTACTGTGGTGAGCGGTACTGCGTGGAGAACTATGTGCTCGAATGTGAAAGGAATTTGCAGCTGATTGTTACATAGTTGTGTGGTGTGGCTTGTTATCAATAAGGAAGGGTATATCGGTGTTGAAGTTTAAAAGGTATTTTTTATTTTATTTTTCTTTCATCATGGAGTTTATGGTGTTAGAAAAATTTAGTGGTTTGAATTTTCCTTCATGGAAAGTAAAAATACAAATGCAATTAATGAATAAAAACTTGTGGGGCATAGTGAATGGGTCAGAAGTAGCACCTACAGATGCTAAGGAGTTGCTTGAATGGAAAAATAGAGATGACAAAGCTAAGTCTATTATTGGACTTTCCCTTTCAGATTCACAATTACATCTTGTAGATCTCACTAAATCATCAAAGGAAATATGGGAACATTTGGCTCAGTTATTTGGTGTAAAATCTACAAATGCAAAATTTTCCATAAAGCTGCAATTATTTAGTCTGAAAATGAATGAGGAGACATCTATGTCCAGTCATGTAAATACTTTAATGTCTCTTTTAAGACAATTAGGTGAAGCAGGTACTAAGGTGGAGGATGAAGATGCTAAAGCAATATTATTAAATAGTCTTCCTTCAAGTTATAGTAATGTTGTTTTCACTTTGAGTCAAATGTCTACACAAACATTGCATGAGATAATTGCAGCACTTTTGGCAGAGGAAAAGCTACTAAAACTGGAGGATGCAGAAGAGAACTTTCGTGTAGAAAATGCATTGTGGACAAAGTCAAGGATGAAAAAGAAAAATTCAAAGAAAGGGGAAATTGGATGCTACTATTGCAGGAAAATTGGGCATATAGCATGGAATTGTAGAAGTCGTGCCAGTGATGTGTTAAAAGGGAAAGAATCAACGAATATAACCACAAATGAATACCAATTGAATTCTGATGTTGAATTCAATGAAGAATACGAACCTCTTGAACTATTTTAAAGAAAAACTACAATTTAAGCTCAACATGGGTGGTTGTCGAGATAGCATGGAAGTTGCAGATCTAGGGAAGGATCCCTCATTAGTGGTAGACATGGAAGTGGTCTTCTAATGAGGTTATGCGACAGATTGGGACGCTGTCCAGTGATTGAATTCAGGAGATCCTCGATTCGGGAGTTCAACAGCTGAGCTCGGGAATCCAACTTGCTGTTATGAGACAACTTGATGGAGCCTATATTGATAAGCTGAAAGCTAGTTAAAGAATGATTGATTATTTTTGTTATTTATGAGTAATTTCAATAAAATTATGTAGTGTAATCATTAAGGGGGGATGTTGGATTTAATGCTTACATCCTATTTGAGAAGTTGGTTTGATGGTTGAGAAATTCTCTCAACCTCTCTCTCTAAATTAGAAATAAATTGGATCTTAGAAACTCTATTTAATAGAGTGATCTGAATTTAATCAGTATGTGTGTGTTTTGATCGCATATACCTTCAATGTGCAATATATGAGTGTTCTAAACCATTCTTTATCACTGGCCAATGATAGAGGGGTTGCCCATGGAGAAACAAGTCTATGGAGATAATTGCCTTTTCACTCAAGTTGGAAAAATGAGTTCGTAAGACGTCACAAGCGATGTTATTAAAGTCATGAACTCTAACAACCAATTTGGAGTAGATATTTTAACCTGGTTATTTTCAGTTTTCCAATTTTTATAAATAAATATTAAGTAGCTTGCATATGTAGCTGTCTGTAGGTACGAAATTCATGTTCTATTTTGATATTTCTTTTTCAAAAAAACTGCTATTACAGGTGATCCACGCATAGTGGGCGCAGAGATGAATTGTACATTGTGTTGGAATAGTGATATATGGCAGTAGCCGCTTGGGCTCCTCTGTTGGCCAGTGATCCAAACACATATGTTACTATTTTAAATGTTCAAATAAGCCAAAACATATAAACTATAAATTTCCAGGTATCTGTACTTGCTTTGGGTTTATGTATCTCGACATTTGAGCATTGTGAGGTACTAAACCTACCCGACCCATAAATTTAGCTTATGAACCTGCCTGACATCCTGTATCAGCTCTCTGATCTACGACCAGCCTGCCATTTTTCCTATTCCGATGTTCCTTGAATCTATGATGGATCCCGGATTTAAACAGCTTTACGATTATTCTTTTTCTGTTGCTTCGGGTATCAGCAACAACCGGGTGGCTGATGAGTTCATTATCCGACTGGATATCTCATATCCATTTGATCCTGGATCTGTTGGGCAGGCCGGTTACGTTTGGAAGTAGACAAGTGCCAGATCTCCGGATCGAACTGGGGAGCCGGATCTCCCCCAATCATGGGTATCAGGATTTCATAGTCTTTGTGCGTCATTTTGTTTTTCAGGACAGTCTTTCTTTTATCAAGCGAGCATGTGTTATCTTTTTTGGAGTGCAGGGTTTTTGGTATTATCTTGGGCTGGTTTTCTTCTTCAACTGAGCCTATCTACTCATCAAGCGAGCCGGATCTCCATATGTCAAACTTGCATGATGATTTTCAAGCGAGACAACTTTATTATACAAGGGTTAGTGCATTGCATATGGGATATCGAAGTCAATCAATGTTTTCAAGTGAGCCTGATTTGGTGTTTGCACAAGCGAGCCTGCCTCTTAACAGTCTTGGAAGACACTATTGAACACCTTTTTGTTTGCTTTCTTTCTATACAGTTATCTTTTATTTTCTTCATTATCATGAATATGATGCTGCTGTATTTTCCTTGAATGTTCTTTTCAAATGTATACAGGGATGATCTCGTGGGTCGGTTTTATACCACCCGTTATATTGTTGGCCATGGACATCGAATTACTTCTCTTCAGAAGTGTATTCTGGATGCATATGGGTATATGGTGTTTTCTCGCTGTTTTTATACAGTTTGAGAATGTATTGATGATCATGTACTGTCATATATTTCTTTTAATATATACAGCGTTTTTTTTCTTCTGAAAAAAAAACATTATTAAACAAATTCTAATCTTACTGTGAACTGGAAAATCAAACTTGGAGTTCTCTAATGCATTGTATTATATATGTACACTAGAATATAGAGCACAACATTATTCCATACACTTTGACGGTATATCAGTCGGTGGATAAAAAAATTACATAGCTTTTCGTTGTCAAATTCCGTCTGTGTTAATTTGATTGTGCCCTATTCTATAACGATTATAAAAAAAATGGGGTTTACACACGTAATTTAAAATAAAATTCATAACTTTATTTAAATAAAATACCCTTAATATATTGGGTTGGTTTGAATTACAAACATTGTAAAAATCAATAACTAAACATTGTAAAAATTCAATAGTGCTACTTTTACTGCTGGTAAGTAAAAGCATAAAAAAATTGTTATTTTTTCATTCAATAGTGCTACTTTTACTGCTGGTAAGTAAAAGCATAAAAAAATTGTTATTTTTTTCTTTATTTTGATAAAGTTGCTCAATTCTTATTCATTCATAAAGCATAAAAAAATTGTTATTTTTTTCTTTATTTTGATCAAGTTTCTCAATTCTTATTCATTCATTTCCATGTATCCCATCGCCTTGGCTTGCGACAACCACCTTGTTTCTTCTTCGAACTTTTTACCCCATCGCGACCTAACCTCTATGTCATTCCTTCTCTTGGTGTTTTCCCTTTTGTTCAACGCCACTGCTTCTAGCCTCGTAGCTACACCCACCTGTACCTGCGTTCCAATCATGAGTGGTGATATAAGGCATGGTCGTCGCCTAGGACATGGAGGAGGTCAAGGGAGAACCCCTACCACCTTGTATGACCATTCCATTGCTACCTTGTTTGACCATCGCACTCGAGGGAATATCCGTACGAAGTTTGTGGCCATGGAGGAAGACGAAATGTGCCATGGTTGGTCGTCCCTATGGGCCCTGTGCAACCTTCTAGCCCGACTGCTGAAAAAATGGGAATACATCAAGGACAAATACATGCATCAAATTGTTTATCTATTTGAGCTCCTTTGCCACTCATCTATCTCCTTGAAGCAGTTCACTTGCAAGGACTTGGGCATTGATTACCCTCCCAACATCGTGTCCCTGGTTGTGTCCCCTGCACACTCCCCTCGTGCAAGCTTGTGCCCCCCTTCCACTCCCAAATCTCCCTTGCCTCTCGTCGCGCGCATGGCCCCTCCACCTGTGACCAATGCTCCCCCTTCTTCCCCACACAGTGCCATCCATTACATGTGCTTTATTATGGAGGAGATCGCGGAGGAGGTTAGTTCAATACTAGCTCCAACTCATCCTCTGTTTGGCTTCACAGTAGTTCGTGTCATGTGCCGGCATCCTCAACAGCTCCAAGTCGATTTCTTTCTCCTTTTGGTCAATGTCTTACAAAATATATTTTTTCTTTGGAAATTTCCAATGCAATAGCACCGTTGCATCTCGGCCTAAGAGTGTCAATTCAGTGACTGAGGATATTTTTGTTTTGCCTCAATGTAAAACTATCATTTTGATGAGTCCATTGTCTAGGCACCGTGAGGCCTGACCCTCTTGTGCAATTTATATGGTTCCATCTTTTTGAGAAACAATGTTAGCTCTAGTTTCCCTCTCAAGCAACAAAGTACTCGTCTTATCTCTCTCCTTTCCTCGCTCTGAGGCAAAGAGGAAACCCATGGTTGTACATAGTGTAAATTTGGCTCAGATAACATAAATTAAACATGCTTACTTACAAAAAAAAACCATTGACTTATTTTTAAAATTATATCAATAATAGTTAATTTGGATATTATAATTCATAGATAAAATATTTTAATGTTCATAATTAAAAATATATATATCTAAATGTTAATTATCTATATCTTGTATATGGTTTAAAAAAAAATGTATATGTTATATATGATTAAAAAAAACACTATCTACAATTTAAATTCTTATGGTTTTAGTATTTTACACCATGATTTAAATTTTTAGGTTAATTTTGTCTAAAATCCAATTAGGATTTATTAGATTTGTAAGTTCAATTAGTCAAGGAAATTTTCAAGACATTAAATCTATTTATATCAAAAATACAATTTAAAAGATAAATATATAAAAATTCTTTTTAACTATATAAATAATCAAATTATTAGAAATATAAATCTTGTATTTTTAACACTTTAAAAATAATTCATACTCAAAAAATTAACCTATTCAACTAATACTTTCAACTGCTATAGATTAAAATCCAATATTTTTAGATAAAAATGAATACCATAACAAGATGAGTACGTGTGTGTGAATCCTTTTCGGAAGTAAATATAAAAATTTGAAAGTTAAAATAAATATTTTAAACCGAAAAACGACAAAGAGATACATAGTCATGTTCTTCAAGATTATATTTTTAACGTAAATAAAATTGCAATAAAAAAAAGGAAATGAATAAGAAAATCATAGTTCAATGAATCGATGAAATTATGAATGAATTATAACAAAAGTGGCGGACATTCCTTTTGCTTTAGAGGTTTTTTCTAATTAAAGAATGTGAATTTAAAAGAAAATTCAATTTAAATTTAAGAATAAAAATTTACAATTTCATTTTTTTATATATAAATAAATTTAAATAATTATTTTTAAAAGAATTCAAATTTCGTAATCTCTAGAATTCTTTTGTTTCAGTTTAATCAAAATTTATTCAAATTGCTATTCTCCAAATTTAAGTTACAAATTACAGATTTTAAAAATATTGCAATTTCAGTTTCCTCAATTAGATATAATCTTCTATGAAGGCACGAGTTATAAATTAGGTATCGAGATCCTTTACTTTGTCATGCCATGACCCATTATGTGAGCACGAGAAGTCAATTGGGTGGGAACGGGTCAGTACCATGTTGCACGTATCACAGTACGACAAGTTGACGACAATGATGTCCGTGGTGCAAAGAGTTTAATTTGAACAAAACTTAATGGTGTTAAGAGGTTAAATTATATGGGAGTGATTTCAAAATAAAATTATGTAATGAGTATAGATTTATCTAAAGTACGATCTAACATAAGTTTATAGGGATCCATTTTTTTTGTTGCAAACTTATTTTATAATGCAAAAAAATAATGTGTAATTTTTTACTATTTAAATTATATTTTTGAATGTTATAAAGATTACATAAGATGTATATTGAACCATTTTATATTAATTCATGTTAAAATATTTTATTCATAACTCACATTGGATGTTTTATCTCTGTAAAATTATATTATTTAAGATAGACATCCAAATATTGTATTTATTACTTCGAGAGTGAAAATGAAATATCGACAACTAAGCTAATTGTTTTGTTAATAGATTTTTAATTGTTTATTTTTTTGTTTGGTCGACATGAGCGAAATTCTTTTTTATTATTTTTTTGAGGACGTGACATACTTACACATGTCCCTCATACTGGATTGTAGAACGAGCCTCTCTGTTAAAAAATTAGTGACTTAAAATTAAATTAATATAAAAGTTAATTAGAACTAGCAATTGCACCAGATGTTGCAAAGGAAACGCCATAAGGCAGTAGTGTAGGAAATAGTAGCATTTAATTGTTACTCTTCCATGAGGACATTGAAAGTGTCAGCAAATGTTGTCAAATGGTGTAAGTAGAATTTTGTGTCAATTTTTACTCTTGCATGATGACATTGAAAGTGTCAGCAAATGTTGTCAAAGAGTGTAAGTAGAATTTCGTGTCTTAGTTAAAGAGGGAGTTCTCAGGATTTGCATCATTGGCTTGACCGGAATATCCATAGTATCAAGTTATATATTTTTCATTATTTGGTGTATTTTCCAAATAATGCACTGTAGATATAACAAATATCTCTATCCTTAGAAATTATTGACTAAAAACATTGATTTTGTCTTTTGGTTAAACATCAAAATGTATTTGCACTAGAAACACTTTTGTTTGAAGTATTTTCTACTTGAATGGTTGGAATTTATCCACTATTCCATAGCTTATTTGTATATGCCAACTTTATTGGAGATTCAAGATTTCTTACAATGTATCTGGGTAACATTTTAGCTTTGGACAAAAAATATATATTTTTATCAACATCAAAATTCAATTATGTCAACCTACTCTTCTTCCATTTTGGAAGTGGTTCTAGGGATTTTTTTCCTTCTCATAGTTCGAGCTTGATCTCTACAACCTCAATGTAGTTTTGGACAAAAAATATATATTTTTATCAACATCAAAATTCAATTATGTCAACCTATTCTTCTTCCATTTTGGAAGTGGTTCTAAGGATTTTTTTTCCTTCTCATAGTTCGAGATTGATCTCTACAACCTCAATGTGCTCGAATCCAATAGTCCTTTGAGTGAGTATCCAACCATATTTATCATTGGCTACTTCGTACACATTCACAATTCAAAGGACTATACATTTTATTAGCATTGCAAGCCATTGAACATAATGAAATTTGAGCAAGTGTTGACACCAAAAGAAACTATGCTCTCAAATAGAGTGAACCTACATGATCAATAAAATGTTATGTGAATAAATATTGGTAACAATTATTATGAGGAATCATTGAATTTATAATAATAGGTTCGTTATGTTAAGGAAAATATTTAGTGAGGAGATGAATTCTAGGTGCTTAAAAATAAATAGAGCTTCTACTCAAATATAATGTATTCTTTTCAGGTTCCATACACTGAAGTCAAGTACAACATTTGACAGGAAGAGTATGAAGAAAGAGGTAGGTTAGGCAGTTTGAATTGGACCTACAAGTTTCATTAGGCGTACATTAGTTAGTAACTACTTTAAAAAAAAAGTGGCCAATTTGCAAAAATTATGTTCATATTTAAAAGCTATTGTGTCATCTCATTGCTTGAAGTCACTAACATTAGTCTTGGTTATTTGCTAAAACATTGCCCAAAGGCCTCCTGCCCAATGTTGTGAAGAGCTTTATTGTAGAGGAACAAGGGAACTTTGAAGTTCATTTGGATAATCCTTTTTATGCCAAGTCTGAAAATAAGGTCCACAATGAAAAAATTCTAAAGGGTTGGCTACTTCTTATTCATTCACAATAAAAAGGGCTATATATGTTATTAGAATTACAAGCCATTGAAAATAATGAAATTTCAGCAAGTGTTGACACCAGAAGGAACTATGCTCTCAAAAAGAGTGAACCTACATGATCAATATAATGCTATGTGACTAAATATTGGCAACATTTCATATGAGGAATCATTAAATATAGAATAATAGGCTCATTATGTTAAGGAAAATATTTAGGTGAGGAGATGATTTTCGGATGCTTAAAAATAAACAGAGCTTCTACTAAAATACGAAGTATTCTTTTTAGGTTCCATGCATTGACTTCAGATACAAAATTTGACAAGAAGAGTATGAAGAAATAGGTAGGCTATTCAAGATTTCTTATAATGTATTTGGGTCGGATTTTAGTTTTGGAAAAAAAAATAAAAAATTTATCAACATCAAAATTCAATTATGTCAACCTACTCTTCTTCCATTGTGGAAGTGGTTCTAAATGTTTTTTTCCTTCTCCTAGTCTGAGCTTTATCTCTACAACCTTAATGTGCTCGAATCCAATAATTCTTTGAGTGAGTATCCAACCATATTTATCGTTGGAGACTTCTTACACATTTATAATTCAAAGGACTATACATTTTATTAGCATTGCAAGCCATTGAACATAATGAAATTTGAGCAAGTGCTGACACCAAAAGGAACTATGCTCTCAAACAGAGTGAACCTACATGATCAATACAATGTTATCTGACTAAATATTGGCAAAATTTCTTGTGAGTAATAATAGAATCTAGAATATTAGGCTCATTATGTTAAGGAAAAGATTCAGTGAGGAGATGAATTCCAGGTGCTTAAAAATAAACAAAGATTCTACTCAAATATAATGTATTTTTTTCAAGTTACATGCATTGAAGTCAAGTACAACATTTTCATTGAGGTCAAGTACAACATTTGATAGGAAGAGTATGAAAAAAGAGGTAGGTTAGGCAGTTTGAATTGGGTGCTTAAAAGTAAAGAGAGTTTCTACTTATGCATTGACTTTAGATATAACATTTGACAGGAAGAGTATGAAGAAATAGGTAGCTTGGGCAGTTTGAAGTGGAGTTACAAGTGCCATGAGGCCTAATAAAGAGGTAGGTTAGGTAGTTTGAATTGGGTGCTTAAAAATAAAGAGAGATTCTACTTATGCATTGAATTCAGATACAACATTTGGCAGGAAGTTTGAAAATCAGGTCTACCATGAGAAAATTGTAAAGGGTAGTCTCAGATATGGTCATATTGGTGGGCTTTCAAGCATTGTTGCATAGGAGATTTTTCTATGATTTCAAATTAAGGGTATCCATGTCGGCATTCTCAATAGTAGAGTCATCTATTTTGATGTTGGAAAGATATCACTTTCTCTATTTGAGGACCCTCCCCACTGTTAGCAAAAGTCACATACAAGTTGCGCTTGCACTGATGGGAGGGAAGATCACCTCAAAGATGTTATCCAAGACGATATTAGACCAATTCTAGCATGAGAGTGACAATCATGCAAGGAAAGACATTTGGTGGTGTAAGAACTATGTTGGTTTTTTGGCTAGCTCTTTGAAGAAGAACAACAAAGTTTTGTTTAAAAAAAACAATCGATCTCCTAATGATGACTTTTTAGCTCTACTCTGGAAATTTGTATAGAAAGTAAATTGGACATCGATTTTGTATGCAATTCAAGGTTAAAGAAAAAAAAACTCAAATGTTGAGTGTTTTGGATGATGAAATTCTACTTCAATCTAAGCTTTTATTTTATAAATATTTTTCTATATATATATATATATATATATATATATATTGAGTGGGCCGAATGGTTAAGAGCATGTGTTTCATCTCAAGAGGTGACCTAATGGGGTAGAGTATGTATGCGTTCGTAGAATTAGAAGTCAAATTGTTGTGCGAAGGTGGGTCCATTGTCCCACAAACAAGAGGGTCTCATACACCCTTGTCCCACAAAAAAGGGATCTTCAAAGTAAAGAAATTAAATCACATCTAATATGGAAGAGTAGTAAATACAAAACATGTTGGATTAAATATAAGATTATTTTATGAAGTTTTATGTAGAAAATGATTGAATAATTATTGTATTATTGTATAAAATAATTTTTACTTAAATATATAGAAAATGATGGAAAATGATGGAAGATAGAATATGATATAATAATACTCATTATATTTTATTAATTTTTCTAACATTTTATATTACATTTTATATAGTAATATAAAGGCTATATTACTATTAGTTTGTAGATTTAGTTTTTCCTCAAAACAAAAAGAAAGAAACAATTTAATATGAATATTAAAATTTACCATTTTAAAATTCCAATCAAAACTTTATACTTATTTCATAAATTAAGTAAAATCAAAATTTAAAATAAAAATAATTACATTATATAGCTAATAAAAATTAAAATATAATAAAATTTAGAAAATTTAAAATGATTTATAAAATTCTGCTCAAGCTAAACAATATTTATACAAAGCACTTATATACATACGCTAAAAAATATTTATACAAAGCACTTATATACAATAATAATGCCTCACTTACCTATAAAACAATGTTTTTTTTGTTAGACATATAAAAACTTTAAGAAAAACAATATTAATTGAATTTTCAAAATGGGCAAAAATTATTCCATATGCTATTGACTTCATAAGTTCTCAGTTATATTAACCAGTGTCAATGCTCTCAATTATATAACCACACTGTCAATGCTCAATGAACTCTTCAATTTTTTGTTACACATAAATCTTTTAATAACCGCAAAAGTTTTGTTCAAGCTAAACAATATTTATACAAAGCACTTATATACGGTAACAATGCCTCTCTTACCTGTAAAAACAACATTTTTTTTTAAACATATAAAAACTTTAAGAAAAACAATATTAGTTGAATTTTCAAAAGGACAAAAATTATTCCATACACTATTGACTCCGTAAGTTCTCAGTGATATTAACCAATGTCAATACTCTCAATTATATAATAACCACACTGTCAATCCTCAATGGACGCTTCAATTTTTTGTTACATATAGAAATCTTTTAATAACGGCAAAGTTGGTTGGCAAAGTTGGTTGAATTGTCAAGATGGAAAAAAATTATTCCATACGCTATTGACCTCATAAACTCTAAAATTATATAACCGCACTGTCAATTCTCAACCATATAACCACACTGTCAATGCTCGATTGAACCTTCACTCGCTAATCCGAAACGAAGATGGCTTAAAAATTCTGAAATGTCACGCACTACTTTAAGAAATCACTAAAGATTTTACAATGTTTAGTATCGAATTTTGGGACTTTCAAAACTTAAGAAATTCCACCCAAAACAAATGAAACCATATAAAATATCACTATGTAAAACAACACAAGTAAGAATTATATATTTCAACAAAATCTTGATAAAGTAATCAAGAGGAACTGAAGATAAAGTCCCGTGAAATTTCAGAAGTAATACTCTCATCATTTCGCACTTCAGGAAAAGAAAAAAAAACATTATGAGGAATTGGAGATAAAATCCAGTGAAATTTTAGAAGTAACTTTTTTATCATTTCGTTTCACTTCAAGAAATTAAAGAAAAAGCATTATGAAAAGAGTAACTGAAGATAAAATCCAGTCAAATTTCAGAGGTAATATTCTCATCATTTCGTGGCACTTCAAGAAAAAAAAGCATCCCGAAAATTGGGTTTAGTTAAAAAATGTATGATACCCAAAACAAAGGAGATCTTGGTAAAGCAATCAAGAGAACCTGAAGATAAATACGTGAAAATTCAGAGATAATCATCCCATCATTTCTTTTCATTTAAAAAAAACATTCTGAAAATATGGACGAGTTCAAAAATGTCTAAGCCCCAAGCGAACCTGAAGATAAAATCAAGTAAAATTTCCAAGGTAATCTTTCCATCATTTCTTTGCACTTCTTAAAAAAAATATTCTGAAAATTTAGATGAGTTCAAAAATGTTTGAAACCCAAAACAAAGAAGATTTTGACGATGCCATGTCAAACGCAGCAGTCACAGTAACATATGAACCGTAATAACGCTCCATTCACAGTCACATATGAACGGTTTCGAGATTAATAGTCACAGTCACATATGAACTGTAATAATCCAACGGTCACAGTCACACTATTTCCAGATTACTAGTCACAGTCACATATGAACTGTAATAACGGAGCATGAACCAGTCACAGTCACATATGAACTGTTTCTAGATTAGTTAGTTAGTTATAATTATCTAGCGGCGGAAAACGTTCTAATCATCTAACATAGAGATCAAGATCAATGGCTCACAAATTGACACGGTGAAAATTTGAAAAGTTGTTTTCAAATAAACACGCCTTACGGCCTAAATATAGATTGCATCATTAAGAATTCACTTTGTTCATTTTATCATTGTATTATATGTGATTTTATTTTTCATTATTCCTATTTCATTCCATAATTAAGTTGGCGAGACATCTCATAATTAAGTAATTATAAATTTATTTATTTAAAAACTGGTAAAATAATTTTTATATTAATTAAAAACTTTAATATTGTAATTAACATAAAAAATTGTTTAATAATTTTGTAATCTCTATAATTGCTAAATTTTTTAAAATGGAATTCTTTATATTTTAAGTTTATATGTTTATAGTTAGTAAATATGTTTTCCATTTTATATTTACTTAATAGAGTTATAACATTTAATATTTGAAAGATCATTTAATATTCTTCCCTCATCCAAAACAAACTATATACTAGCAACATCGAAAGGTGCAAAGAAACGCCAGAGGAAGAGAGGGGATTTATACATAACACTTGAAATGATGTAAAGTCCCAGGTACCAAGTAGCTAGGCTTTTGTAATTCAAGAAGACTACCAACTGTCACCTCAATAGATGTTTCTCTCTCTTTTGCTTGGCTTTTATCCAATTCAAAGGAATTATTCCAAATTAAAATTGTTAATGCTACAGAGTGGAGTCTTAGGTTATATGGTAAGAGAAAGCCCTAATAAGATGTATATTTGTTTTAATATATGAAATTTAATGGAAATGAGATAAATACAAGATAAAGGAATGAAAATGGATGCAAGGAAACTAATGGATATTAATCATGGGATAATGGAGTCATGAGATGTTACTAAATGGATGGACAAATTTATCATATAAAAACTACTTCAAAAAAGGAGTTAACTGGATGAAACATTGTTTTTTCCACCTCCAACCAACATGGATAAAAGGTTGATTGCTATATTCCCCATTCCAATTATGCGCAATCAAGGAAAATGGACTAGTTTTTTACACTAATCCTTAAAGTACTTGCTAGAAAATACATGGAAATAACTATTGGAGGGCCCTAGAAGATGCCACTTATCAACAAATATAAATATAAAGAAGATAACGTAATGGAGATAAACTCCTCTTTATATAGAGTGAGTGAAGTCTCATATAAAAAAATATATTATCTTTCTAACTAACTCAATGATAAGTCAACAATAGTGAGTTAGTGGAATTGTTAGATCCATGGTTGATAATATCAAAATGTGAATGCTAGTCTCCTCAAGAGAGATACCTTCATCCAAAAATAGGTAATGAGACCAAGTCAAATACTCAATGGGCCCACATAGAAGTCATCTTCCAAGAAATGGTACAAGTGAACTACAAGAAAATATTCTTGAATTTAGGAGGGTGTGCTCAAGGGTCCACCTAGAAGAGTTCACAAAGTGTTCCCTTCAAGGTTCATGAGAGCCATAATAATAAAACATTCCTCCTAGGAGAATGTTGCATAACCAACCTCCAAAAACATAAAGTGGTCCTTAAATGGATGCACTAGCTAATCTTCCTCTTCATACTCTTGCAAACTTCACTTAATGATATCTTGTACAAGCTAATTTTAATGTCTATAATGACCATTAACAATCTTGGACAATTTGAAATGTACTTTAAATATGGACAAGATTTGTCTACTACTTAGGTTGCCACTTTCATAAATCATGTAGAAATCCACAATGAGAAACCTCCATGCCTACATCCAAAAACTGAAACAAAAGCAAAAGGAATCATACAAAATAAAAGTTATTGGAGTATAGATCCAAACCTTTGCATCTACATGTAAAAACACATGTGAAATGTAGGGTGCAAAATAAAGTGAGATAGTTTTCAAATGACACTTTCTACATCTGTAACCAAGAGCATGCAAAATGTATAGACTATTAACCTAAAAAAATGGTGAATTTGGATGACTTTCAAAGGGCATAAAATTTTGATGGAAAATTCATAATAACAAGGAAAATTTCACATAATTTAAATCCCTATCAAAATTTGTTATTAAAATGTACATAAAAAAAGAGAAGGGGATCTCCTATTCTATTCGGGGTTGGTTTATTTAAAAAAAAGAGAGAAGGTGATCATCCTGGTTGGTTTTTCTTCTCAATTTGGAGTTTCTATAGGACGATTTGAGGTTTCCCTTCGTTTAAGGTCTCTCGGGATATTTAAACCTGCAAAAATATTCATAGAATATTTTTATGGTTAAGTCAAATCTGAATCGTGAATCACATAGGTTGGTTAGAATAAGGTAAACCCAAAATATATTCGAAACAAATCCACCAAAATATGCTTCTCCACCCAAAATATGCATGTGATTCATTAGGAAGAGATATTTCTTTACATATTCAAATCCAACGATTTCTCTAGAAATTAAAATTCAGTTAAATTCCCATATCAAGAACTAACAAATTAATTTATAAAGTTTCAAGATCCTCCATATGCAAATTTGTATATGAATTTAATGGGGTTTTATAGGACAAAAACATTGTAAAGTACTTATAGGTGATGCAAAATTGCAAGTAATGTAGGCTAAAGGAAGTGGGATCATTGTTGAGAAGACGCTTACGACCTTCCTCGACATAAGAAGTAAGGTAGCTTTAATCACATCCTCAACTGTTGCATATTTAGATAGCAATAAATGCAGCGGGCCACTGCTCTGCTCAGCCATCACATTCACCAAAAACTTATTCACACTCAATGCCTCCATAGGGGTATTCATCTTCGTATTGTTCATTAAAATAGGGGAAAGATCCTGATTGAGAAGTTGTGGATGTGCCTTGGGCCTTCTCATCATTGATGTTGCATTATTTTTAAATTTTGTTGATGAAGATGAAACTTCCCCTGACAATTTTGTTTGAAAATGGTGCCCACAGAAGCTTCGAGATCTACGCAAGATTTTCTCATCTTGTTGTTTGAGAATGAAATTGCTAGTAGGTCCATGGACACAACCTACTGTCATGGAGTTGTTCATGTGGCCATGTCTATGCAGTGATCCATTTCTTGGATTCAGTTTATTCATCGACGCTTTCCCCTTTTTCTCCATAATTTTTTTTTTATTATAACCACACAATACAACAGGCGGTCGCCCCTATCTCAATTCTCCTCAATCTCTTGTATCTATTTTTATTGAGCCTTCAGGGAAAACAGTGGGTTGGGGAGAAGAACCCTAGGCAATAGAACATCACCAGAGCAATAATAACCACAATTGCTTAGCGCATTGGCTATAGAATATGCCAAAAGGGCAACCTCGCATCCGCCAAGTATCAAGTAAACTTTGTAAGGGGGCTGCTCTAATTTAATGGAAACTTCCAGATTTGAAAGGTTTTTATACCTCTCTTTGCATAACAGCTAATATAATAAGCTATCTCCATGAAATGAAACCCTGTTGAGTGTCGAGCACAACACAACAATGGGAGGCATGACTGTAGTATACCCATTCAACTTATTGCTTCGAAATTATAAAGACTAAGACATGCAAGCTATAGGATAGGGGCAACATACAAGTTGAAATAATGAAATGTAATCGGGATATTGAGCATTTTGGACACTTGCGTTCTTCTTCCTCCTCCACTTATGTTTTCATAAGACCAACTTGCACATAATTACCAAACATAGAGGAAATGGTATCCATGGACACGATGCCCTCAGTCTTCATTATCTTAACATAGTCCCATATCACGTCAAACAATTTTTCTTTGCCCAGAAAATATACGAGCAAATTCCACTCAAGGGGGTTGTGCTTCCTGCCAAGCCTCAAACTAGCCCAACAGAAAAACTTTAAGTTATCCATGTCGGCCCCATAGTACATTTTGAGCACATCCTCTACAAACTTGGCTGAAACGCCAACCCCCAACTGGTTAAATACAATTTCAACGCCCATCACTTCAAAATTGAAGGACGGATGGAATAGCTGCAAAGGTAGTACAGAAACAGGTGGTAGGGAAAATATGGGCAGAAATCAATCAAGCTAATAGATTACAAATAGGTGGAAAAATCTCATTAGTTGGAAGGTCGAAATTAAAGTTCTCCTATTGGCTAGGGTGAACAGTGTTTGCTCACCCCAAGCCAACAAAGAAAACTCCTTCAGCGTAAATATGAAATATATGGATAAACAAACAGAATACTAGAGAATATGCAATATATATGTATCAAACAAATCTTATTTTCAAGTGAGTTGTTTTTACAATCCGATAGAGTCTTTGAGGGTTGGTAGGAATTAAAGGATTTGAAGGGAATGGAGGCCTAAGAATTTATTTACAAAGTCGTAATGTGAAAATTTTCATAATTTATGGTCAAAATCATGGTTTTTCATAGACATACTCTCAAGGTCCCGCACCGAACTTTGTACATTTGCAAAGTTTCACGCAAGTCCTACTGTCACTTTAATGTGGCTGAGAAAAAATAAATTTTTGCCTTAAGGTTGGACTATATTTTATTTTAGGAAAGTTCAACCTTGTTGCTATTACAAATTTACTGTATTTTATTTAGGAAATTTCAACCTTGTTGCTATTACAATTTTAGCTATAGTACCAATAATGAGGACATTAAAATTTATGATATGACACTCAAAGGTTAATGGACCACAAACCCACAAAAGACGCGTCAAGTTGCTATTCAGTTGTACAACTGTCGTCTGTGGATCATCTACGAGTGTTTGTCAAACCCTCCGCATATGATGGTGGAAGGCATGCTCGGACAGGCCCGCAACTCTGGAATCTACCTAGTGTTCAAATTGACGTTTCCGTCTTAATCTCAACTTTCATATTTAATCTCATTGTTTAATTCAAATTTATTGTTAATTTATCCGTATACATATCTTGTGTATAGGGATGATCTCACTTTGAAATGTGCAAACAAATGACCTTGATCAGATCGCTTTGCCTTGAGATCATGTGCATAAGAAGGGCTCAAAATTATATGTTACGTCACGCAACACCAGAGTTGCCTCCCTTCCTCCATGACTGCATGTGCGAGTCCAACTTACTGATGCCTGTGCCGATGGAGATTGGCGTAACCCCTTGAGCTCGCTCAAAGCTATTGCGCTTCAGAGCGCATTTGGACTGTTCTCGCCATTGGTTTCTCTGCATTCTGTGCTCACTGCCTCCTAGTAAAACATTTTTATCACTGTCGGCAGTGTTGATGTCCCCCTCAAATAAAACATGGCTTACCTCAATTTAAATAGATAAATTGATAATTGTAAGAGAAGATATACATGTAGGATAGTATTCCCACATTCTGAAGAAGCCCTTATGATGAGACAACCATTCCTGTAGCGCTTTTAGTGAACAAAAGCTAAAAAACATTGAAAGCACATCAGAATCCATCCTGTAAGAACTTGAAAAGGACATTTCGACAAAATTCCGGTAAAATATAAGCCGACTGACATGCTAATGCAAAAATTTCGGTCGAAACTCTAGAATACACTTGAAAGAGGATAAACTTTGAACCCCGATTGTCTTCAGAAGCCATTTAAATTTTAAGAATTGTACTTCATACCTTTTCATATGTATGAGATTTTCTTCAGGAGGTGATTTATTCTTGAGGATTTACAAACTTTTTTACTATTTAGAAGTTACAGTTAATAGTTTTCACCTCATCCATATGTTGGAAAATGTAGAATTGCTGCTATTTTAGGTTTCTAAAATCTGGAGGGTGTTCTTCAGTTCAAGGAAAAAAGGCAACAAAATCACCTCCATTGGTCTAAATATCTGCCATGGCTGATGAGAAAATTTAGGAGAGTTCAAGAAAATTTAGAAAGCATCCTTAAGGCTCAGCGGCAGGCGAAACGATACAACTTGACTTGAGATAGTGAATACAGGTTTTGTGGATTTGCTTAATTTCTCAATGCCTTTAAAATTAATGCATAGTGTAAACTTGAACGTGAACCTCAAAGAGCACAAAATAGCTTTTGCGGAGAGCTCGACAAACCAGACAGTTCGTTGCCTTCTAAATTTTCCTTTGATATTTCTAAGAGATTCTTCGCAGCTCCTATTTACTGCATAGATAACTAATCTTGTATCTTGCTTGTTTTTCCCAAAAAATTACGTCACTGAAAAATATGTTCAGGAGGCCCTTAACACCGGCTAATTGAAAAACCTTAAATAGGATTAACATTAGTTAAAGCAATCAACGCAACAAAGAACTTTAGGAAGCTTCAAACAATCCAAAGTTCAGTCTAGATTCTGCACCCAAACTGTTTTATTATGACTTTTTAGCAACAATACGAACATAAAAAAGAGCTATTCTTGTCATTTTCATTGGAACAGAAGATTAAGAGCGTTCAAATTACAAACCTTGCAAGCTTCCATGCCACAGACTCTTCTAGCCTCAACGTCAATATTCTCGTCCAGTTTCGGATCCAGCTCCCATATGCTACCTTGACCACTCACCATAGCTGCAATAACTTCCTTCCACAAAGAAGTAGTATCTTGTTCCGCTATCACTTTCTTGCAAAACCTTTTTAGTGTTTTCTCTTAGCATCAAAAGAAAAGATGAGGTACCTATTGTCGCTTTGCCAAAATTATAGTACTAGATACATTTCTGGAACAATTCGCATAATGTAGACGGTGAAGATATCTTTTGACTTTAAATTATTATAATGCATTTTCAATGCTCCAATTGGTTCAATGCGTTTTCAACGTCCATAGCTTCAGAATTGAAGAACAGACGAAATAACTGCAAAGGCAATACAAAAACCGGCAGTAGGGAAAACATGTATAGAAATCAAGCTAACAGATGACAAACAGGTGGCAAAATCTCATTAGTGGGAAGGGCGAAATTGAAGTTCTTCTATTGGGTGGGTAAACAGTGTTTGCTCACCCCACTCCAGGAAAGAAAATGCCTCTGACGTAATTACAAGTAGCTATTTATACCCCCCGATCGGGGTGAACACTTGGCGCAAAGGACGAACCGTGGAGACAGGACGCCCCGCCAGCCTTCAGACAATTAATATTCATGATGAAGAACCGCCATACTCGATCAATGGTATGGGTGTTCACTTGCGGTGAAATGATTTTACAGAGATCCGGCCAGGTTGGCCTGTCAGTGCCCGGAACGGAAGTTTGGTTTAAGGTAAGACACCGCCCTCCCTCATCCCAAATGCTCATGCAAAGCTTGCTGCATGCACGGGCTTGGGAGAAGAAGAGGAGGCGCGCAACTCCTTCTGTCAATTTCGCTACTCTGGCATGGTATGTATTGGTCACTATCCTCATTTTTATGATGTATACAACTCATACTGGGACCTGGCTTGAATCTTGTCGGTTTGTTGGGGAGTCACTTTCGTTTTTCTGGTCGATTACCCCACCTCAAAACCCTGTTCATCCCTGTTTTCGGGACCCATGTTCATCTTTTATTCTCTACATCTTTAATGCTATAACCACAGATAAGCATACTTTAAGGGAAGCTTTGTATGAGATATGTCTTGATGTTATATTGGGTTTGCAAAGTTCTGAATTTTGTTGGGTTAGATTCTGGGCGACTACCGGATGCGTTCTTACTTCCATACTGCGTTGTAGTTGCGCTCATCTCTGTAGTCAAGCGCCCAATATGCAGGCTCTCAGTCACTTCAATGGCCCTAAATTCTCTGTTCACTACATTGCCCCTAAGTTCTCTGTTCACTACATTGTCCCTAAGTTCTCTGCTCACAATTCTCGTATCTATCTTCAAATGCCCCTAAGTCTTTATACTCTGTTTTGCTTGCTCTCTGGTTGGACTTTTGAAATGCATGTAATCAAGGCTCTGTGGCGGAAGATGACCCAGGTTATTATGATTCACTCCAGCTGTGGCTTTAGGGAAAGCATTAATAAGTTAATTCCAAATCCTAGGAGTCGCTCTCAGTCGAATTCTATAAAAGAAATTTATGAAGAAACTGAAAACAAAGAGTCCATCTGTATTATGGTTATTACTTGTCTGTATGTTCTTCTGAATAGGAACATTCTCATCATGGGGAAATGCTGCCTGCGCTCTGAAACAACTAAGGGTAAACAGAAGATTCAACAGGAACAAGAGCCAAAGAAACTAGGCAGAAAAACTAATCAGGAGCATTTGGAAAATCTTGTAGTTAACTACATTTTAGGCAATTCCTCTCCAGCACGTAATCAAATTCGTGGTTGGGAAAGAGATCTTCAGACGGACCCTGAAGACAACGAAGCTGAAGCAGAAATTCTCGATTTCATAAAGGACCCTGGCAATACCCGGGGGCGACTTACCTTATTTAACCAAACCATCCATACTTATTGGTTAGTGAAGTGTCTTCTGGCAAAAGCAATACAAAGTGCTCATCCTCCAGAGTTCAAAGTCCAGCCAAAGACAGAACTGTATCTCAAAGATCTGTTGGAGAACATTGAAAGTCATCTGCAGCATATTAAAATTACCCAATATCAAGCAACCGACCGCCTTCAGAGAATGGATGACAGGATGGGACGTATGGAGAAGCTGCTCCAACAGATGCAACAGGTTGACATGCCTGGGTCTCACGCCAAGGACCCAGCCCCAGTTTCCTCTTCAGATGGCTAATTTTTATAGTATTCTGCTTTATGGTTTTTTTGGTAGTATGTGAACTTATTCTATGTTATATGTTTGAACATACTGCAAGAGTAGGACAGTTAGCTAATGCGATTTATAGAAGGAAGAGACAATTTCAATTTTGGCAAGCTTTCAATGCACTCAGATGGCCAACAGCCCTGGTTTCCTACGGGAAGGTTGAGGCCATAGTATGAATATTATAATGTAGTCTGTCCTTCAATTATAAATAGAAAATAGAAAGGTCCCGCCCAATTTACAAAAAAAAAAAATAGCTATTTATAAATAATACATTGTAATATTTTCTTTGTTTTAGATTATAATTTTGGAGATTATGAAATAGATTGAAACCAAACACTTCCACAAAGATACATTTTACTACTACATTTACAAAGCATAGTAGCTAATTCTTTTAATATATAGGAATAGTGATAATATAGTTTGGCTATTTGTTTACTAAGAGGGAGTTCGCTATTTTTTTATATAGTAACCTGTCCCTACTTGCTTTGTAAAAATAATAGCCAAAATATCTTATCACAATTGTTATATATTAAAATAATTAGTTATTATGCTTTGTAAATATAGCTAAATTAGATGTACTAAGCTATAAATTAGTTTAAATATAGCTAAATTGGATGGAAAGAGTTGCACACATTAATAATATATATTTATATGTTCAAAAGTGGTCTATAAGAAAAATCAACACGTGCTGAGGGCACATGGCCATCGATAATAGAACCTTGGTTGAAGGTTGTCGATAAGAAAAATATGCAAGTCAATATGTCCTAACAAATATATGCCTAATAAGTTGTCCAGAAGAAAAATATGTTAGTTGTGAAGGGTTAATAAAATGTCTACATTTACCTAAGAATGTCCATATCCAAGTCAATAATTAAATCTATGGTTGCAGACATTAAATATATATGATAACATGGATCGGATTTTAGCGCTAATATAACTATATCCATTGGAGGAGATAGTTTACATAACTCTATTTTTTATAATATTCATCTTAATATTTTTAAAATATTTATGTATGATAACATGGATTGGATTTTAGCGCTAATATAACTATATCCATTGGAGGAGATAGTTTACATAGCTCTATTTTTTATAATATTCATCTTAATATTTTAAAAATATTTATGTATGTATTTATTTATAGATAAATGTGCCATAAAATATTCAAATACTTAGAGTGTTTTCAACTTGTTGTGGTACTCAACAACCCCCCATTTTCCTTAGAAGCTTTAGAAGGAACAATGGGGATAGAAGGAGCAATGGGGACCCTTTAAAAAATTTAGGTAAAACCCTTTTATATAGATAAGTTGAGTATATCCTCCCTTACATTTCCAAATAATTTTTTTTTTTTTTTTTTTTTTATAACAAACACAATATTATGAAAACATTGAAAAACAATGCAAAACGTTAAAAATGGTATAAAATAAGTAAATGTCGGTAATAGATGGAAACATGTTAAAAGAGAATCGTCGAAATGTGGAATACCGAATTGCCGAAGTTCCGAAATGATGATATGCCAAAGTTCCGAAATGCTGAACTCCCGAAGTTCCGAAATGCCGATATACCAAAGTTTTGAAAAGCCAAAGCTTGAAAAGTTGAAATGCCGATATGTCAAAACGCTGAAATTTTTTCAATTAAAGAACTGCTGATATCGCGTTCTGTCAACTGAAATATCCTGATATTGCATTTTGTCAAGCATCCCGATATTTCGTTATTTTCATATCGCATCATTATAAAGCCAATCATCATACCCAATATCAAGAATGCCAAAAAGCGAAACTCCGAAGTAATGCAAATTGTCAACATCATGTGAAAAAATGTTTAGAAATTAAATGGACAGCTTATGGTTTCTAATATCGAGGTCTTCAAATGAATTATAATGATTTTAAGATAATGTGAAAGTATTTTTCATAAGTCTTGCATTGAATTGATATGAATCTTTCATACTTTGAAGTAATTCTTTTCTTATTTAAGCTCCTTTTTTTATAGGTTAATCCTGATAAAGAACAACATAAGGAGATGTCGAGGATAATCAAAGCACAAATAAAGTTGGTACCTCAGCGAGAATCTGTCTTGCCACCTGAAGAAACTCAAGAGATGGATCCTTTGTTCGCAGAAACTACATGCACCCAAGATTCAGGTTCCTCTAACTCGGAAGAAATTTACAAGTTATTTGAAGATGAAAATCCAAGAATAATTGAAAACAGAGGAGCTACTGCTAATGAGTCTCCACCAAGGGATACAGATGCATGGAGCGATGTAGCTAACTCATTTCTTCATAGAATTTTTGCTCGTCCGAACATTCTCCCATACACAGATATGGTGAGGCAGGTCATCGACCATGTGGATATAATGGACCGATTGTTTATTAACTCAAAAAAGATAGTAATTGGTTCCTTCGTGCCAAAAGACTTATTAAGGATGTACCAGTTGTCGATGCCTCGAAGGAAGTACGATACACAATTTGTCCAAAAGTTCATGCAAGAAGATCTGAACTCTACAAAGCTTATCAAATATTGGAGGAAAGACCCAAATAAGCACAAGTTGTATTCACTTGCCTCTCTTGTTGGCCCTTTCTCCCAAATTGCTGCTATGTTTTGTCGTCTTTATGGTTATTCGAATACCCAAAAGTTTTATGAAGAATGGGTACCGTTGATTGAAACCACCTCTCATGGTTATATCATGGACTGGGTAACCATTTTTTCAAACAGTCTAAGTACTCAAATCTATAATTATAGGAAAAGACACAATGTACTAGAAAGGACAACTCCTCCCTTTTTCATGAGTTGCTACATTATGGATGCTATATGTTTTTCCTTTAATTTTCCATCCTTGGGATGGAAATTTTTTGTTCAGTATGCCACCCATCCATGTTTATTTTTACATTTTCTGGGAATCAAATTACCATTCTAGTTTCTATAATATTTTTCATGAAGTAGTTCTTCCCCTCCATCAAGAATTTTTTAGTAATAAAGCCCCAAATATTACCAATAAAGCCAATAGAAACTTGAGGCCTATAGGGAATTTTTTCGAAGAAGAAAACTTCACTTATGTTTGAGTTTTCAGAATCTTTTCCCATCCCCAAGTGTTACCTCTGTTTCTTCGAGATAAATTAATGACCAAAGAAATCGCCTACCAAACTATTGGACAAGGCCTAACTAAAGTCCTCAGAGATGTAAAGAAGACCGTTTGGCCATGCTTTCCTATTCTATGTGGTACGTATACTTTATAGAATTTCAAGCATGCCTTTCTTGAAATTTAGCAATTGAAAGTTTTTTATTTTCCAGTGATACCTAACCGGCAGTTTGACCCAAATGGAATTGCCAAATATGTCACCACACAAGTGTATAGCTCATCTATAGGAATTTCTGGTAAAACATTCTAGTTATAACTTAGAGAGTACAAAAGCATATGCATCTTCTTCCCAAGTTCCAAATGTTCAAAGTACAGAAAATAACTAATATAGTTGTTGGACAAGAAAGTGGAATAAAATAAGAACGACTTGACGGAGTTTGGGAGGAATTCAAGAATGCTCTGATTACTGAGGAAACCCACATTGCAAATGTTTTTGGTCATGTAGGTACAGAAGCAATTGTAATCAACTCAGAGACAAATTTGAGCTCTACAAAGCCATTCATAAAGCCTGCCATAGAACCAAGCACATAGACAATTTTTAACTACAAAGAAACTGTACAGGTTTTAAAGAATGTAGGGAACACCTTGTTTACCAGAGAGGATCCCAAAAATGATGTTAATACTGAAACACTTGCAGAAAACACAGGTGCAGAGGTAAATAATGATTCTCATATAGCTGAAGACATGGAAATAATTCATGCTTTTTCCACCACATAGATAGTCCTTAAAATTGAATAAATACCAACTTTGGAGGTATTTTATAGTCAGACGCACAAGGCAGTCATGAGCAGGTCTAAAAAGAAAAGAAAATTGGAACAAACTCAAATGTTGGTTCCTAGTGAAACTTCAGTTTAAATTCTTTAGAAAAGCGCTCAATCCACCCCAGAGGATGATCTAAATCGACTATATCAATTCGCAGGACCTTATGCTAATGCGACCATGGCTAAAGGTGCAAAAGTATAGTTATTGATGAAAGAAAAGGATCAAAGAATTTCTCTATTAAATCAAAGTCTCCAAATTGAGAAGAAAACAATAGAACAATAATGGCAAGTAAACCTTGCTAATTTACAAAAGAATTTTGATAATCTAAAAGTGAAATATGAAGAATAATCTAGAGATAAAGATCAACAGATAAAATAGTTGCAAAAAACAGTTGATCAATTGAAGGATAATCCTAAAATAAGTGAAGTCTGAAAGGAAGCATCAGATTTATATATCCTTTTGACAAAGAAACAATATATTTTCTGTCAAAATTTGTACTTAATTCATGACTTGTCTAAAAACAATCATTCATTAGCCACACAACAGTCAGAGCTGAGAACCTTCTATGAAGAGATCGATGAAAAATCTCTACTTTCATAGATTTGTAGGATGGTATAGAAGTGGGAGCATCCAACCTTCCCAGAATTGAAGAATCACATAAGGATATTGTATTTGGTGTTTGGGATATTAAAATGAAAAGTGCAGAGATGGCAATCATCAGAGCCAGGAATATTGCATCAAATTTCACTAAATACATCATTGATGCTCTACTACAATCCAATCTGATACAAGAATGTCCAAAGGATAGTTTTCTAGATGTCATAGTCTTGAAGCAGTCTTGGAAATAAGCATAAAAAAGGAGGACTCAAGAGATTCAAAGCTTATCCAAAGTAAAATTGGAAAGTTATTTGCAGTTCCTAGTAAAACAACATGGTCAATGGCTAACGCTGAGGTGTCTTTGAAATGCAGCAACACAACTTATTCCAGCACTTTATGATGCAATATTTACATGACATATGCATATGTATCCAATGCATCCCGCCTAGTTGAAGCCAATGATATATATTTACAACCTCAAATAACATATGAAGAAGGGACCTGGGAGGCATTCGCGAATATTTTTGCAACTGATTACTATTTGATGTTCGAGGCTTTATAGAAACATCATTTACAAGTTTTCTATGTTTGTAATATTAATAGACTATTTAAACCCCTCTCATGCATTTAGAAAGGGGTCCAGAATTTTGAGAAGATAGCTTTCAACTTGCATTATTGTTTGATCAAGTGTTATCTAATTGAAAGTTGAGCATGAAAGTTGTCTTTTTCAAATACAGAGCACTAATGCATCAGGTACTATTATCTTTGTGTTATTGAAATATATAGTTATTTTAATCTTTATGTTCTTTCATTATATAAGTTACTTTGAAAACAATGTATCATTGTCACTATTGATATGAAATATTGAATGATTTGTAGTTATATATGAAATAATGAGATCTTTTATGTGATTGAGTTTTAATCAACTAAATTAATTAATTTAGTTTCTTATGCATGCTTTCTTTGCATTAAGGTATCAAATGATCTATATTGTTTTATACTTTGTTAAATATTTCTATTAGATCACATTAAAAGACGTTTTTATCCCACGAAATTGTTAAAATAAGTTTTAGTTTTATCATTAGTTTTTAAATCAATCCATCAATTTTATTTAATTCCTTTTTTTATTATTAAATCTATTTAAACGGGAAATTGGTCCCTATATCCCAAGTCGAACCCACCAATTTCAATGGAAAATGAGTTGTTCTAAGATCCTGACTGGGTGGTATTCCATGATGTTGAGGCAATCAATTTCCAACATTCAACATTTTTGGCGTTAGAAGGAGGACCCTCGACTATGAATGGAAACAAGGTTTGATCAGAAGTGTCATCCAAATATTCATTCACCCTAAAAATATCCCCCTACTTCCAGGTCTCACTCAAAGTCTCCTACTTCTAGACCAGAAGTAAGAGCAATTATAAAGTCTCCTAGAATTGGCTCTAAGACAGTTGATAAGCCTTGTTTAATTGGATCACTTGAACTTCAGACTTTATTTAAGAAATTGGAAGGGATTTCTATTTCTCAAAAAGAGACTCAACGTTCTAAGTTATCCCAAGGAAGCATATCATCTTCTTTCACACCGTCTCAGATTTTGACTCGATCTCAAAGTGAGAAGCTTGGGATTACTCCTTTTTAGTTCCCTCTACCTCCTCATAGAAGAAAGACTTAGAAATCTGAAGCGCAGTCTTATACTAGTGAGATTTTATGCTCAACACCTCCACAAACACATTTATTTCAATCCACTTCTTCCACTTCTTCGCAACCAACCCATTCATTCATTCCCATCACTTATTCTCAAACAACAGGTGCTATTACAATTAGTTTTAGCACAGGGGCTACTTCCTCCACATAGTCAACCTCTTGTACTACAACAACCTCTTCTAGTCACATTCCCATAATGGCTAATAGACCATGAACAAATCCAAGTGTTGTCAACATGCCCGCACCACTTCATCCTTTGCCTAAGTATCCAGAGAGATAATTACCAAAGTTTAATCCGGATGATGGAACGTAGGCAGAATAATACCTGCATAATTTTATGTTAGCCAATAATCTTAAAGAAGTATACGAAGAATGTTGCGTATGTAGATTGTTTCCATATACATTTTTAGGATCAACGAGATCCTGGTACTTTTCTTTACCACTAGGTTCTATTACTGTTTGGAATATGTTTCAAGAGAAATTTTTGACAAAGTTTGGAGATGATCGCACAACTCCAACATTGATCAATGATATTTCCAACTTAAAAGAAAACTCAAATGAAAATATCAAAGATTTTATTTGTAGATTCAATAAATTGCTTAACAAGATTTTGCAAGCTTCTCAACCTGATATAGATGTTCAGATAGAACAATATATTTCTGCATTACCCTCAAACATTACCATATTCGTATATAGAGCTAATAAAAACACTCTAACTGATAACATGAAAGAACTTATATCTGTAGAAAAAATTATTCTAGCCTTAGAAAAGAAGACCATTCAAGAAGAAATAAAATCTAAGAAAGTAACTTTCAAAGAAGAAATTAAAAAGAAGCTATCAAAATACCCTTTCAATTTAGAAGGACTACATAAAGTTCTTAAAACAATTTCGAATGAAATGGTTGAAATTAAAAAACACATTTCAGATTCGCCTCAAAATACTTTTAGATCTTTTAATAAAACACAACCTTCATCCTCTCAACCACCTAATATTATATCCAATGCGGAATCAGATCAAGAAGAAGATGAAGAAAAATATTTTTCTGCTGAAGAATCATAAGGAGAAGAAGAATTAGTCGAATCAAATGGCTTATGGGATCTTATGGGATTTTATTATCACCCCATCTGAAATGAAGAAGAGAAAGAACCATTACTAGTCGAAACTAGGAGAAAAAAAACTTATGATTCACCATCATTAAATTCAAAGCATAAATCAACTACTCCTATTAACAAAGATAAAACTGCCTTGAATAAATCTTCTCCTAATTTTCGGTCTCTTCTCCCAAATCACCTAAATCTTCCACATGCCCTTCCAATTCGTCTTCTACATCCGAAACTCTTGTAGTTTTGGATAAGGACATAAAATATAACATCATCGAAGATAGGAAGAAAGTGAAACCCAATATCTTCATGTATGAGGTAAGTAAACTTAAGCAACAAAAAAATTTTTTCTTAAAGAATTAGGTTGTATTCTTATGTCTCCTTTGCCAACAACAAAAGCCGCATTAGGAAAAGGAAAGCCTCCAGGAGATACCCCTGAAAAAATTGATGCCTCTTGACACATAATTCCATATTCAGTATGTCTCAAATTGAACACAACTCCTGAAAAGTCCGTTGTCCAAATTGTGCAGTTATATAGATCCAAGGTTATAGTTTTAGGAGAGTTAAACTCAACCTTAATAATACTATCCTCAAACTGAAGGTTTTGTCAGTTAATCGATATCTTAATTACTGATATTCTTAAATTTTATGGTCTTAATTTAAGTAGAGATTGGTATGAGAATTCACAAGGGTATTTTGCAACAGATTAGTCACATATTTGGCTTCCTTAAAACAGTAAACCAATTCAAATTCAAGTAGATAGAGAAAAACATATGAAACACTCAGTTACTGATTTGGATGAGGAAAACCAACCTGTAGTTTTCAAAAATAACATTCTTGGGAATTATTCTCCGGAATCCTTTTTTGGAAGTTTTACAACATAAGAATCACATTTTTTAGTAGATTATGTTTGTTCTCAAATTGAAAATTGTTCTCAAACATTTTTTCTAAATGTATTAATTTGTAGATATTGTTGTAGATAAATCTGAATCTTTATTTTGGATAGTTTATTTTGATGGTTCTAAATCTAGTGAAGGTGCAGGAACGTGATGTATATTAATCAGCCCAACTAGTGAAAAGACATTCTAGCATGTAGGTTGGAAATTGAATGTACTAACAATATTGCGGAATATGAAGCGTTAGTACATGTATTATTTAAGGCAATAAATATTGGCATTAAATATCTTCAAATATTTGGTGATTTGGAAATCGTGATAAAACAAGTTAGAAATAACATTCCTTGCATATCACATCACCCGAAACATTATCAATCCCTGATTCAAAATCTTACTTCACATTTTTTAGCATGCAATATTTCTCCAATACCCATAATTCAAAATTCCAACGCTGATATTTTAGCCAATGTTGCATCCATGTTAATTCCACCCGAATATTTTAGTCTAGATCAATTTTCTATAGAACTGATTTTTCGCCCATCCATTCCCGACAATATTTCAAATTGGCGAGTATTCAATGATGATGGAGATATCCTAGATTTTTTAACATCTGAAAAATCTTATCTTGATTAAGTAATCGATGAAGATGAACACAATACTTAGATGAACTATTTTAATCAAAATAATTCATTTCCAAAACCTATAGTTAAACTTGAGGATCTATATGATTTGAAGGACAGATTTAAAAAGGTCAACAACTCCAAACTTCAAATTTCAACCTTAAGGTTTGAATTTGTTAACCTATGATCCGATGAAAAACATCAAAATATCAACTTAGGACTTGGCCTTTCATCTAAAGAAAGAAATGCATTCATTTGTTAAAAGGAAATAAATATATATTTTCTTGGAATTATCAAGATCTAAAAACATATGATTCTTCCATCCTCCAACAAACTATCTCTATGGTACCATAAGTCAAACCAATTCAACAAAAGCTTAGAAAGATACATCTGAATTTGGAAACCCAAATTAAAAGTGAATTGAATAAGCTTTTAAAAGCTAAAATCATTTTTCCAGTCCAACATTCAAAATGGGTTTCTAACCTTGTACCAGTTAGGAAAAAGAAAGGTGACATCTGCATTTGTATTGATTTCATAAATCTTAACAAGGCGTGTCAAAAATATAATTTTCCTCTCTCATAAATGGAACCAGTTTTAAAATTAGTCAATGGTTTTGAACTAATGTCTTTCTTAGATGAATTTTCAAGTTATAATCAAATCTTAGTTCATCCATAAGACCGATTGAAGACTACATTTAGAACAAAGTAGGGGACATATTCGTATCAAAAGATTCCATTCAGATTAATGAATGCAAGAGATACATTCTAGAGAGCAATGGATATTACTTTCAAAGGGTTAATTAACAAAACTATTGTGGTATATCTAGACGATATTACCATATATTCAAAAAAGAGAAATAATCATCTGCATGATTTAAAACAAATGTTTGAAAGATGTAGAAAATATGGAATTTATGTAAAACCTAAGAAATCATTTTTTCTCTTAGTGAACGTAAACTCCTAGGATTTATTGTTTCAAAACATGGAATTTGTATTGATATAGAAATAATTAAAACAATTTCAGAAATATCATTACCACATACTAATAAATCGATGCAATATTTTATGGGTCAAATCAATTTTTTCAAAATATTCATCCCTAATTTTTCACACATCGTTCTACCTCTATATGAAATGATCAAGAATAATTCATTGTTCAGGGCGATGATGAAAAAGAAGCATTTAAAACCATTAAACAAAACATAATTAATGCTCCTTCTCTATCGACTCCCAATTTTTCTAATTCATTTATTTTATACTCTTTTGCCTCTGATCTATGTTACACATCAATTTTAACCCAATCGAATGAAAAAAAAATTGAAGCTCCAATAGCTTTTTTTAGCTCAAATTTAAAGGCGCTGAATTAAATTATAGAGGAGCAGAAAAGAAAGCCTTCGCAGTTTACAAAGTTATTAAATAGTTTAGACGTTTTCTTATGAAAACTCATGTTAAATTTATTGTTCCTTTCTCAACAGTTAGACAATTTTTTATTCAAAAGGAGTTAGGGGAAAAAAGGGCTAATTGGGTCACAACATTGCAAGAATATGATCTATAGATAAAACCCGCTAAGATTGTAAAAGGGCAAATTTTTTTCAGGTCAGTCACAGGATTGAATGATGCATCAATTGACGAAGTAACATGTAACATTGAACACGTTACATAGGTATTTCCTGTTGATACTCACTCTCAATATGTTGATTTGATCTTTTACTTAAAAAATGGTTATCCTCTTGAGCTTGATTTTAAGAAAAAGAGAGCCTTAATATTGAAGGCCAATCGGTATCAGATTGTTCATGATGTACTATTTAGGAAAAAATATGATTCTATTCTATTGAGATGTTTGGATAAATATGAAGCAGAAAATGTTCTACGGGAACTTCATGATGGTCCAGCACGTGGACAATACAGTGGAGATAAAACTGCTCATAATATTCTACATGGTGGATATTAATGGATGACCTTATTTAAAGATGAACATATGTACGTCAGAAAATGGAAAATTTGCCAAACTACTTCAGGAAGACAAAGGAAGCCATCTATACCATTGCATCCTGTCAATATCGAACAAACTTTCGAGAAATGGGGACTTGATATAATAGGTGAGATCATTCCTCACTCCTCCAAGCAACATAAATATATTTTGACTGCAACAGATTATTTCACAAAATGGGTAGAGTAAATACGATTGAAGTTAGCCAATTCTGAGTGCATCATTTAATTCATTGATCAGTTTATCATCACCAGGTTTGGTGTTCCTAATGCTCTTATTTTTTATAATGTTTCTTATTTTTTTGGAAATTCAATGACTGAATTTGCTTTAACAAGATGACTTAAATCGAAGTATTCCACAAATTATTATCCCCAAGGAAATTCTTTTATGGAGTCAACTAATAAAAATCTTATAAGTATTATCAAACGAACCATTGACTAAAACCAAAAAAGTTGGGACAAAGCTTTAACATTTTCTTTATGGGAAGATAGGATAACTAATAAAGCTTCAATAGGAACATCACAATTTCATACGGTGTATGGAAAAGAAGATATTATACCTTTAAATATAGCCACCCATTCAACAACCCTAGTTCAATTTATTAACGAAAAACATTCTTCCACTTTACAATTACGAATGTCTCAAATAATTAAGTTGGAAGAAGAAATAAATAAAGCTAATTTGGTTCATGCTCATCATCAAGAATTATTCAAAACTTCATTCTATATTAATTCAGTCAAAGACAAAAATTTTGAAATCAGAGACTTAGTTTTGAAATGGGACAAAGAGCATGAGGATAAAGGAAATCATACAAAAATTCAAAAACTCTGGCTTGGTCCCTTTCAAATTTTTGAGAAGGTAGGTCCATTGATTTTTATATTGCAAGATTTAAAAGAAATAATGAAACTCTTATTGTCAATGGACTTCTACTCAAAAAATATTTTTCTTAAAAGGAATAGAAGTTCTCTTGTAAAATATGTAAATATTTTCATTCAATTAAATTATGTTTTTAAGTATTACACCTTTGGATAACACTTTGCAAGTTTATCTCAAAACCTTGAAGATGTTGACTTTTGAAGAAATAATTAAGTAAGGAAAACTATAAATTATAATCTAATTGATTTAAAAAACTTTGAATTATCATAGCCATTTAAAACAAAGAGGTCCTTTGGATTTGTAATTATTTGGAGAATCCAAATTGTTATGAGTCATATTTGAAAATTTATCTTTATAAAAGTAGTAATTATGATGAATTTTTAGCATATATTACTTCAATGGTCATTCAACACTCATAATGAGTAGATGAAACCTCCCCATGCATTTATTTTAGTTTTTTCAAAGTGTAATTCAAAAACATATAAAACTTTAAAGTTAAGAGGTCTCATCACGAGCCTATTTACTATGATCATAGGAAACTAATAAGCTTGACATTATCATTATTGGAAACCACAATAAGATAATGGCTCATAGTCAAAATGCCATAAGACAAAAGATCTCATTACGAGTTGGCTTGTTCAAATTTATTACAACTTGTGAATGGCATTATCTTTTCTGGCCATAAAATTGGGATAGCAACTTTAAAGTAAATAAAAATGAAATAAAAGATAAAACACATTACCTCTGATTTTTTTTATTTTAATATGAATAGGATACTGGTTCATTTTGGTTAAATAGTAACCCTATCGATGCTATAAACACATGCTGGCATTAGAGGCTCTACTAATGACTAATAATTTTATCCAATACGCTAAGCTTCAAAATGATTATTACTTTATCTTTTCAACCTATCAAAGCTTGATTGATTCAAAAGAAATATTCATCTATAACAAACCTGGAAGAACCTTTTTGAATAAAATAGGTTATATTATTTCAAAAAGTAATTTTTATCAATTTTTATTTCAAATGATTTATAAATTCCTGAAAATTTTCTTAAAAATTAACACTTTATATAACAAATATTAATTGATTCAACTAGTGTGTTGCCAATTGTTGTGCTACTCAACAACCCCCGATTTTCCTTAGAAGATCTAGAAGGAGCAATGGGGACTCTTTAAAATTGTTAGGTAAAACCCTTTTATATAGATAAGTTAAGTTTCTCCTCCCTTATCTTTCCAAATAAAACAAAGAAAACATTTCTTTTTTTATAATAAACACAATCTTATGAAAACATTGGAAAACAATGCAAAACATTAAAAAAGGTATAATACAAGTAAATGTCGGTAATAGATGGAAATGCGCTAAAAGAGAATCGCTAAAATGAGAAATGCTGAATTGCTGAAGTTTCGAAATGCTGATATGCCAAAGCTCTGAAATGTCGAACTCCCAAAGTTCCGAAATGCCGATATGCTAAAATTCTGAAAATCCGAAGCTCCGAAAAGCCGAAATTCTGATATTCCAAAATGCCAATTTTTTTTTAATTAACCAACTGTCGATATCGCAATCAGTCAATTGACAATTCCTCGTATCGCATTCTGGAAAGCATCTTGATATTTCGTTGTTTCACATATCGCATCATTACTAATGCCAATCATCATTCCCGATATCAAGAACGTCGAAAAGTGAAAATCTGAAGTAATGCTAACTATCATCATCATGTGAACAAAATTTTATAAATTAAATGACCACCTTATGGTTTCTAATCTCGCAGTTTTCAAATGAATTATAATGATTTTAAGTTAATGCAAAAGGATTTTTCATAAGGCTCGCATTGATTTGATATGACACTCGCATACTTCGAAGTAATTCTCTGCTTATCTCAGCTCATTTTTTGACAAGTAAATCCTCATAAAGAACAAGATAAGGAGATGCCCAGGATAATCAAAGCATGAAGAAAGTCTACAACTCAACAAGAATTTGTCTTGCCACCTGAAGAAACTCATGAAATGGCTCCTCTATTTGCAGATACCACATGCACCCAGGATTGAGATTCCTCTAACTGGGAAGCAATTTACAAGTTATTTGAAGATGAAAATCCAACAATAATTGAAAGCAGAGGAGCTACTGCTGATGAGTCTCTACCAAGGGATACAGATGCATGGAAAGACATAGCTAACTCATTTCTTTATACAATTTACACTCGTCCGAAAATTCTCCCCTACACAAATATGGTGAGCTGGGTCATCGACCATGTGGATATAACAGACCGACTGTTTATTACCTCAAAAAAAAAGTAATTGGTTCCTACATGCTAGAAGACTTAAGAAGGATTGGAGGAAATACCCAAATAAACACAATCGAGAAGACATGGGTATGTATTCACTAGCCTCTCTTATTGTCCCTTTCTCCCAAATTGCTGATATGTTATGTCATCTTTATGGTTATTTGAATACCCAAAAAATTTCTGAATAATGGATACCATTGATTGAAACCACCTCTGATGGTTATATCATGGAATGACAAACCATTTTTTCAAACAATTTGAGTACTCAAATCCATAATTATAGGCAAAGATGTAATTTACTATAAGGGACAACTCGTCCCTTTTTCATGAGTGCCTACATTATGGATGCTATATGTTTTTCCTTTAATTTTCCATGCTTGGGATGGAAATGGTCTCTTCAGTATGCTACCCACATTCATGTTTATTTTAAAATTTTGTGGGAATCAATGTACCATTCTAGTTTCTATAAGATTTTTCATGAAGTAATGCTTCCCCTCCATCAAGAAGTTTTTAGTAATAAAGCCCCAAGGCTTACCGCCAAAGCCAATAGATACTTGAGGCCTATAGGGAAATGATTTAGAGAAGAAAACTTCACTTATGTTCGAGTTTTCATAATCTTGGCCCATCCCCATGTGATACCTTTGTTTGTTCTAGATAAATTATTGGCCAAATAAATTGCCTACCAGACTGTTGGAAAAGGCCTAACTAAAGTCCTAAGAGATGCGAAGAATACCATTTGGCCATGTTTTTCTATTCTATGTGGTACATATACTTCAGAGAATTTCAAGCATGCCTTGCTTGAAATTGAGAAATTGAGCAAAAGATGTCACCAGGCTGTTTTTTAACGAGCCTGATAAGTTTGATGATTTATTTGAAATGTCCCCAGAATTTTCTATGGTAGAAAGACTAGCCTCTGATTGATTGACTCCCAATGAGTTAATTAGTTTTAATAAATATCATTAGAAGAGGATAGCTCATCTACCATAATTTCTAGTAAAACACTCCAGTATGAACTCAGAGAGTACAAAAGCATCTGCATCTTCTTCCAAAGTTCCAAATGTTCAAAGTACATAAACAACTAATATAGTTTTTGGAAAAGAAAGTGGAATCAAAGAAGAACGACTTGACGGAGTTTGGGAGGAATTCAAGAATGTTTTGATGACTGAGGAAACCCACATTGCAAATGATCAGGTGCTCAGTGTAAAAGCTCAAAAATTAAAGTGCTCAAAATTTATTGGAAACGAAATGAAAGTGAAGAGATTGTCACCAGGAATCCAACACATTTCGTTTTGTCGAAAACAGAGTCTGGATGAAGAAGATAGAGCCCGTTGTTCGTTTTCCTAAACAGCTAAAAAAATTACAGAAGTAACAGGTTGGTGACATGGTAGTCCAATCAGCAAATTTAAAAATATTATGGGAATATTATTCAGTTTTCCCAATGACATTGTGACAAGTGTCATTTCAGGATTCACCGGCTAGTTTTTAAGGTGAAATTATTTTATGAATTTGCTTCTAAGGTTGAATTCGAATTTTTTTTAATATGGTTGGGGACAGCCTAACCAGAGGCTGATACGTGGTGCAGCTAGGGGCCGCCACATGCCCCCTTTGGTGGACCCTATCCAAAGTCTGAATTGCATATTTATACCACAGTCTAGTTGGAAAACTATTTACAATGGTCGAATTTCATTAAAGTTTGTTGTTGGCATATATTATAGTTTGGGAGGCATATATCAAAGGTCTACGCGCGCGTGCACACACACACACACACACACACACACACATATATATATCATATGGGCACAATTATCATATCCAAGTCTGAAGGTTAACATTACAATATGTTTCCAAAGTCCAAAGGACGAGTTTAAATGATTTTGGCTCAAAACTTTATATGGGGATGGGCGGAGATCGAGGCTCGATCCTGCGACCTCCCCCACACTACTCTCTGCCCTTAGCATCGAGCCACCACCAAAGGTCTTAATAGACATTGCATGCGGCTTATATTTGTTATCAAGTGGTCCGAGTGACAGGGATTTGGAGGGGAGGGGGCCAGCCCCCTCCCCATAAGAGCTTATGTTATAACCAGGAGTAGAGTTTTGATTATGTGCATAGTTAATTTTAATACAGGGTATATTACCCCTAAAAAAATGTTTAGTGCTAATCCCGTTTTTTAATGCGGATTGCATTAAAACGTGCTTAGTGTGCCAACAACCACATAATCTAGTTTTGAATTAATTAAACTGCAGTTAACTCCAAGATTATTTTAGCAGAGTTTTAGAGGCGCCTCCAAAACCTGCGAGTTCTCCAAATTTGGCGTCCTTAACTGGAGTCTTCTCTAGATTTGGAGGAGATTTCCTCAGAAAATTAAATGAGGCATATCTGGAGAAATTATCGACCAAATTGAGAGCAAGAAGAGTCATTTCTGAATTATTTGGACATTCTCGACACATTGAAGTAGGTTTCAAGAGCTGTAGGTGAATGCAAACAATAATTTTTACACTTTTGAGCTAATACAGAGGCCCAAGACATGGAGGCTCGACCAAGGAGATGTAGCCCAGGAGGGGTGAACTCCTTCATCAAAACATTGTGTGAATGGATCAATTGTGATGGTTTGATGCACTTTTTATTGTTGTTGTTCAACATTTGTTTTTCATGTTTTATGATCTTGAATTTAACTTAAAACTCAGCTCATTTACCTGTTTGACACTCATAAACACCAAGGAAACCTATGCACATAAATCATAAGATCAAAAAAATATTTATAAATCTAAAGATGAAATTAGCACAACAAAACTAACATTCAAATTTAGATAAGAAAATTTTAAGGTCATGCAGGTACAAAAATAGTTGTAACCAAATCAGAGCCAAATTTGAGGTCTATAGAGCCAGTCATAAAGCCTGCCATAGAACCAAGCACAGAGACAATTGTTAGCTACAAAGAAACTATATAGGTTCCTGAGAATGCAGGGAACACCTCATTTACTATAGAGGATCCCCAAAATGATGGTAATATTGAAACACTTGCATAAAACACTAGTACAGAGGTAAAGAATGATTCTAATATAGTTGAAGACATGGAAATATTTCTTTCTTTTCCCACCATAAATATAGTCTTTAAATTTAAAAAAAAATTGACGTTTGGACGTATTCTAAAGTCCGAAGAACAAGGGAGTCATGAGCAGGTCTAGAAAGAAAATAAAATTGGAACAAACTCAAATGTTGGTTCCTATTGAAACTTTAGTTCAAATTCTTTGAAAATACGTTCAATCCACCCCACGAATGATCTAAATTGACTATATCAATTTGAAGGAACTTATGCTAATGCGGCCATGGATAAAGCTGCAGAAGTACATTTATTGATGTAAGAAAAGGATCAAAGAATTTCTCTATTCGAGCAAAGTCTCCAAATTGAGAAACAAGCAATAGAACAACAATGGCACGTAAACCTTGTTGATTTACAAAATAATTTTGATAATCTAAAAGTGCAATATGAAGAAGAAGTTAGAGATAAAGATCAACAAATACAACAGTTGCAGCAAAAGGTTGATCAGTTGAAGGATAATCCTAAAATAAATGAACTCCGAAAGGAAGTATCATATTTAGATATCCTTTTGACAAAGAAACAATATATTTGTTGTCATAAATTGTTCTTAATTCATGAATTGTCTAAAAATAGTGATTGATTATTCACCCAACTGTTAGATTTGAGAACCTTCTATGAAGAGATCGACGAAATTTTTTTGCTTTCATAAATTGGTAGGATGGTACAGAAAGGAGAGCAACCAACCTTCCCGTAATTGATATTGTATTATGTGATTGGGATATTAAAAAGAAAAGTGCGGAGATGGAAATCATCAGAGTGAGGAATATTGCATCAAATCTCAATAAATATATCATCTATGCTCTGCTACAAGCCAATCTGATACAAGACTGTCCAAAGGATACTTTTCCAGATGTCATAGTCTTGAAGAAGTCTTGGAAAGAAGCATAAAAAAGGAATCAAGAGATTCAAAGCTGATCCAAAATAAAATTGGAAAGTTATTGGCAGTTCCTAGTAAAACCGCATGGTCAGTGGCCCATGCTAAGGTGTCTTTCAAATGAAGCAACACAACTTCTTCCATCATTTAATGATGCAGTATTTACGGGACAGATGTGTATGCATCCAATGCATCCACCCCAGCTGAAGCCAATAATAGATATTTACAACCTCAAAGAACAAATGAAGAAAGGACCTCGGAGGCAATCATGAGTATTGTTGCAACTGATTGCTATTTTGTTGTCCTTTATCTTAGCTTAAGTTATTCGAGGATTTATATAAAATTTGTTTAAAATCTTTCTATTTTTAAAATATTAATAGAGTATTTAAACCCCTCTCATGCATTCAGAAAGGGGTCCAAAATTTTGAGAAGATAGCTTTGAACTTGCACTATTGTTTGATCAAGTGTTATCTAATTGAAAGTTGAGCCTGAAAGCTGTCTTTTTCAGATACAGATCATTGGTGCATCAGGTACTATTATCTTTTTTTATTGCTTTGTGTTATTGAAATAGATATTTATTTTAATGTTTATGTTCTTTCATTATATAAGTTACTTTGAAAATAATGTATCATTTTCACTATTGATATGAAAATTGAAGGATTTGAAGTTATATATGAAATAACGAGATATTTTATATGATTGAGGTTTAATCCACTAAATTAATTAACTATTTAATTAATTTAGTTTCTTATGCATGCTTTATTTTCATTAAGGTATGGAATCATTTATATTGTTTTATACTTTGTAAAATATCTCTATTAGATCACATTAAAAGACGTTTTTGTCCCAAGAAATAGTTAGAATAAGTTTTAGTTTTATCGTTAGTTTTAAAATCACTCCATAAATTTGATTTCATTCATTTTTTATTACTAAATCTCTTTAAACAAGAAACTGGTCCCTATATCCCGAGTTAGACCCACCAATTTCAACGGAAAAGGAGTTTTTTAACCTCTCGACCGAGTAATATTCCCTGTTGTTGAGGCAGTCAAATTCCAGCCTTAAATATGTTTGGTAGTAGAAGGAGGACCCCCGACTATGAATGGAAACAAGGTCTGATCATAAGGGTCATCCAAAGAGTCATTCACCCTCAAAATCTCTCCCTACTTCCAAGTCTCCTACTCCTAGACCAGAAGTAAGAACAACTGTGAAGTCTCCTAGTATTGGCTCTAAGAAAGTTGATATGCATTCTTTAATTGAATCACCCAAAGTTCAGACTTCCATTGCGAAATTGGAAGAGATTTCTATTTTTCAAGAAGAGAATCAATGATGTGAGTTATCACAAGGAATCATATCATATTAGTTCACATCGTCTCAGATTTTGACTCGATCTCAAAGTGAGAGGCTTGGGATTACTCATTTTTAGTTCCATCTGCCTCCTCATAGAAGAAAGACTCATAAATATGAAGCATTGTCTTCTACTAGTGAGATTCTATCTTCATCACCTCCATAAGCACCTTTATTTCAATCCACTCCTTCCACTTCTCCGCAACCAACTCCTTCATTCATTCCCATCACTCCTTCTAAAACAACAGGTGCTAGTACAAGTAATATTCGCATAGGGGATATCTCATCCACATAGTCAGCCTCTTCTACTACAACAACCTTTTTCTAGTCACATTCCCATAATGGCTAATAGACCATGGACAAATCCAGGTTCTTTCAACATGCCTGCACCACTTCATCCTTTGCCTAAGTATCCCGAGAGATGGTTACCAAAGTTTAATCCAGATGAAGGAACCCAGGTAGAAGAACACCTGCATAATTTTGTGTTAGCCATTAATCTTAAAGAAATATCAAATGAAGATTGTGTATGTAGATTGTTTCCATATATGATTTTAGGATCAGCTAGATCCTGGTACTTTTCTTTACCATCAGGTTCTATTACTGATTCGAATATGTTTCAAGAGAAATTTTTGACAAATTTTGGATATGATTACACAACTGCGACATTGATCAATGATCTTTCCAACTTAAAAGAAAATTCAAATGAAAATATCAAATATTTTATTTCTATATTCAATAAATTTCTTAATAAGATTCCGCAAGCTTCTCAACCTGGTGTAGATGTTCAGATAGAATGGTATATCTATGCATTACCCTAAAACATTTCCATATTCGTAGATAGAGCTAACAAAAATACTCTGACTGATAACATGAAAGAAGCTATTTCTGTCGAAAAAAAGGATTTTAGCCTTAGAAAAGAAGACCATTCTAGAAGAAAGAAAATCTAAGAAAGTAACTTTCAAAGAAGAAATTAAAAAGAAGCCATCAAAAGACACTTTTGATTTAGAAGGACTACTGAAAGTTTTTAAAACAATGTCAAACGAAATGGTCAAAATTAAAAAATAGGTTTCAGATTCGCCTCGAAAAACTTTTAGATCTTTTAGGAAAACACAACCTTCATCTTGTCAACCACCTAATGTTATATCCAATGCAGAATCAAATCAAGAAGAATATGAAGAGAAATCTTTGTCTGCATAAGAATCAAAAGGAGAAGAAGAATTAGTCGAAGCACATGGCTTATGGGATTTTATTCTCACCCCATCTGAAAACGAAGAAGAGAAAGAAGTGTTACCAATCGAAAGTAGGAGAAAAAAATCTTATGATTCACCATCATTAAGTTCAAAGCAAAAATCAGCTACTCCTATTAACAAATATAAAACAAACTTGAATAAATCTTCTCCTATGTTGACGGTCTCTTCTCCCAAATCACCTGAATCTTCCACATCCCCTTCTAATTCGCCTTCTACATTCGAAACTCTTGTAGTTTTAGATAATGACATAAAATATAACATCGTCGAAGATATGAAGAAAGTGAAAGCCAATATCTCCATGTATGAGGTAAGTAAACTAAGAAACAAAAAAAAAAATCTTAAAGAATTAAATTCTGTTCTTATGTCTCCTTTGCCAACAGCAAAAGCCGCATTAGGAAAAGGAAAGCCTCCAGGAGATTCCCCTGATAAAATTGATGCCTCAGTTGCAATTCTAATTAGAGATTGATCCAACTCTCATACTCCTCCTTTCTTATTAACCTTTGACTTTTTAAAGAAGAATGTCCACAATTGTCTAATAGATTCAGGAGCTTCTTCAAACATAATGCCATATTCAGTATGTCTCAAATTGAACATAACTCCCGAAAATTCTGTTGTGCAGATTGTGAAATTAGATAGATCCAAGGTTAAAGTTTTAGGAGAGTTAAACTGAGACTCAATAAGACTATCCTAAAATCCAAGGGTTTGTCAGATAATCGATATCTTAATCGTTGTTAATCCTTAATTTTACAGTATTATTTCGAGTGGAGATCGGTCTGAGAAGTTACATGGGTATTCTACAACAGATTGGTCACATATTTGGCTTCCTTATAACGGTAAACAAAATCAAATTCAAGTAGATAGAAAAAAACATATGAAACACTCGGTTACTGATTTGGATGAAGAAAACACGCCTGTAGTTTTCAAAAATAACATTCTTGGCAATTGTTCTTCAAAATTCTTTTTTGGAAGTTTTATAGCACATGAATCACCTTTTTTAGAAAATTATGTTTGTTACAAATTGAAAATTGTTCTAAAAAAAAATTCTAAATGTATTAATATTGTAGATACTATTTTAGATAAATCTAAATCTTTATTTTGGACACTTTATTTTGATGGTTCTAAATCTAGTGAAGGTGTAGGAACGGGATGTATATTAATCATCCCAACTGGTGAAAAGACCATGCTAGCATGTAGGCTGGAAATTGAATATACTAACAATATTGTGGAGTATGAAGCGTTAGTATAGGGATTATATAAGGAAATAAATCTTGGTGTTAAATATATTCAAATATTTGGTGATTCAGAAATTATGATAAAGCAAGTTAGAAATAACATTCATTGCGTATCAAATCACCTGAAACATTATCAATCCCTGGTTCAAAATCTTACTTCAAATTTTTTAGCATGCAAAATTTTTCCAATACCCAAAATTCAAAATGCCAGTGCTGATATTTTAGCCAATGTCGCATCCACGTTAATTCCACCCGAATATTTTAGTCTAGATCGATTTTCTATAGAGTTGATTTTTCGCCCATCCATTCCTGACATTATATCAAATTGGCGAGTATTCAACGATGATGGAGATATCCTAGATATTTTAACCTCCGAAGAATATTATCTTGATCAAGTAATCGATGGAGATGAACAAAATACTCAAATGAACTATTTTAATGAAAATAATTCCTTGCCAAAACCTGTAGTTAAACTTGAGGATCTATATGATTTAAAGGAAAGATTTAAAAAGGTCAACAACTGCAAACTTCAAAGTTCAACTTTAAGGTTTGAATTAGCTAACCTAGGATTAATGAAAAACCTCAAAAGATCAACTTAGTACTTGGCATTTCATCGAAATAAAGAAATGCATTTATTCATTTGTTAAAAAGATATAAATATGTATTTGCATGGAATTATGAAGATCTCAAAACATATGATGCTTCCATTATCCAACACAATATATCAATGTTACCAGAAGTCAAACCGATTCAACAAAAGCTTAGAAATATACATTCGAATTTGGAAACCCAAATTAAATGTGAATTGAATAAGCTTTTAAAAGCTAAAATAATTTTTCGAGTCCAACATTCAAAATTGGTTTCTAATCTTATACCAGTTAGGAAAAAGAACGATGACATCCGTATTTGTATTGATTTTAGAAATCTTAACAAGTATTGTCAAAAGGATAATTTTCCTCTCTCATCAATGGAACAAGTTTTACAATTATTCATTGGTTACAAACTAATGTCTTTCTTAGACAGATTTTCAGGTTATAATCAGATCTTAGTTCATCCAGAAGACCGATTGAAGACTACATTTAGAAAAAAGTGGGGGACATATGTGTATCAAAAGATGCCATTCAGATTAATGAATGCAGGAGCTACATTGCAGAGAGTAATGGATATTGCTTTCAAAGCGCTAATTAACAAAAAAGAGAGTAATGGATATTACCATATATTCAAAAGAGAGATACAACCATTTGCATGATTTAAAAGAAATATTCGAAAGTTACAGGAAATATGGAATTTCTCTAAACCGTAAGAAATCATTTTTTCCTCTTAGTGTAGGTAAACTCCTAGGATTTGTTGTTTCAAAACATGGAATTTGTATTGATTCAGAAAGAATTAAAACAATTTCAGAAATCTCATTACCACATACTAAGAAATCGATGCAATCTTTTATGGTCAAATTAATTTTGTCAAAAGATTCATCCCTAATTTTTCACACATCATTCTACCTATACAGAAATGATCAAGAAGAATTCATTGTTCAAATGGGGAGATGATGAAAAAGAAGCATTTAAAACCATTAAACAAACCATAATTAATATTCCTTCTCTATGACTCCCAATTTTTCTAATTCATTTATTTTATACACATTTTCCTCTGATTTATCTTACGCATCAGTTTTATCCCAATCGAATGGACTGAAAATTGAAGCTCTAATTACTTTTTTTAGCTCAAATTTTCAAGGAGCTGAATTAAATTATGCAGGAGCAGAAAATAAAGCCTTCACAGTTTATAAAGTTGTTAAATATTTTAGATCTTTTCTTCTGAAAACTCATGTTAAAGTTATTGTTCCTTTCTCAACAGTAGACAATTGTTGATTCAAAAGGAGTTAGGGGAAAAAAGGGCTAATAGGGTCACAACATTGCAAGAATATGATATATAGATAAAACCCACTAAGATTGTAAAAGGCCAAAGTTTTTACAGGTTAGTCATAGGAATGAATGATGCATCAATTGACGAAGTAACAGGTAACATTGAACAAGTTACACAGGTTTTTCTTGTTGATACTCACTCTCAATATGTTGATTTAATATTTTACTTAAAAAATGGTTATGCTCCACTTGAGCTTGATTTTAAGAAAAAGAGGGCCTTAAGATTGAAGGCTAATTAGTATCAGCTTGTTTATGATGTATTATTTAGGAAAAATTATGATTCTATTCTATTGAGATGTTTGGATAAATATTAAGCAGAATAAGTTCTACAGGAATTTCATGATGGTCCAACAAGTGGACATTATAGTGGAGATACTACTGCTCATAAGATTCTACATGTTGGATATTAATGTCCAACCTTATTTAAAGATGCACATATGTACATTAGAAAATACAAAATTTCCAAACTGCTTCAGGAAGACAAAGGAAACCATCTATGCCATTGTAGCCTGTCAATATCGAACAAACTTTCGAGCAATGGGGACTTGATATAATAAGTGATATCATTCCTCACTCCTTCAAGAAACATAAATATATTTTGACTGTAACATATTACTTCATGAAATGGGTAGAGTAAATACCATTGAAGTTAGACAGTTATGAGAGCATCACTGAATTCATTGATCAATTTATTATTACCAGCTTTGGTGTTCCTAATGCGCTTATTTTTTATAATGTTTCTTATTTTTTCTGGAAATGCAATGATTGAATTTTATTTAAAGAGAGGATTCAAATTGAAGTATTCTGAAATTTATTATCCCAAAGGAAATGGTTTGGCAGAATCAACTAATAAAAACCTTATAAGTATTATCAAACGATCCATTGACCAAAATCTAAAAATTGGCGCAAATCTTTAACATTTGCTTTATGGGTAGATAGCATAACTAAGAAAGGTTCAATAGGAACATCACATTTTCATCTGGTATATGGAAAAGAAGTTATTTACCTTTAAATATAAATATTCCTTCAACAACCCTAGTTCAATTTATTAATGAAGAACCTTCTTCTGCCTTACAATTATAAATGTCTCAAATAATTAAGCTAGAAGAAGAAATAAATAAAGCTAATTTGGTTCATGCTCATCATCAAGAATTGGTCAAAACTTCATTTGATATTAATTCAGTCAAAGACAAACATTTTGAAATCGGAGACTTAGTTTTGGAATGGGGAAAAGTGCATGAGGATAAAGGAAAGCATACACAACTTCAAAAACTCTAGCTTGGTCCCTTTCAAATATTTGAGAAGCTAGGTCCACCGACTTTTATATTGCAAGATTTACAAAGGAAGAAGGAAACTCTTCCTGTCAATGGAATTATACTCAAAAAGTATTTTTCTTCAAAAGAACAGAAGTTCTCTTATACAATATGTAAATATTTTTATTCAAATAAATTATGCTGTAAAGTATTACACCTTTGGATAACACTTTGCAAGTTTTTCCCAAAATCTTGAAGATGTTGACTTTTGAAGAAATAATGAAGAAATAAAAACTATAAATTTAAATCTAATTCATTTAAAAAACTTTGAATTAGCATAGCCATTTAAAACGAAGATATCCTTTGGATTTATAATTATTTTGATAATCCAAATTGTTATGAGTGAGATTTGAAAAGTTATATATATAAAAGTAGTAATTATGATGAATTTTTGACATATTTTACTTCAATGCTCATCCAACACTCATAATGAGTAGATGAAACCTCCACATTCATTTATTTTAAATTTTTCATCATGTTATTCAAAAATATATAAAACTTTAAAGTTAAGAGGTCTCATCACGAGCCCGCTTACCATGATCATAGGAAACTAATAAGCTTGACATTATCATTATTGACAACCACACCAAGATAATGGTTCATAGTCAAAAGGCCATGAGACAATAGATCTCATTACGAGTCAGCTTGTTCAAATTTATTACAACTTATGAATGACATTATCTTTTCTAGCCATCAAACCAGGATAGCGACTTTAAATAAATAAAAATGAAATAAAATATAAAACACATTACCTCTGAAATTTTTTATTTTAATATGAATAGGATACTCGTTCATTTTGGTTAAATAGTAACTCTGTCAAGGCTATAAACGCATGCTGGCAGGAGAGGCTCTACTAATGATGAATAATTTTATCCAACATGCTAAGCTTCAAAATGATTATTAATTTAAGTTTTCAACCTATCAGAGCCTGGTTGATTCAAAATAAATTTTCATCTATAACAAACTTGGAAGAAACTTTTTGAATAAAATAGGTTATCTTATTTCAAAAAGTTATCTATATCAATTTGGATTTCAAATCATTTATAAATTTCTGAAAATTTTATTAAAAAATTAACACTTTATATTACAAATATTAACCGATTCAACCAGTGTGTCGACAATTGTTGTGGTACTCAACAACCCCTAATTTTCCTTTGAATATTTAGAAGGAACAATGGGGACCCTTTAATATTTTTAGGTAAAACCCTTTTATATTGATAAGCTAAGTATGTCCTCCCTTATATTTCCAAATAAAACAAAGAAAAAAATGTTTTTTTATAATAAACACAATCTTATGAAAACATCAGAAAAAAATGTAAAACGTTAAAAAATGTATTAAACAAGTAAATATCCGTAATGGATAGAAATGCACTAAAATAGAATCGCTGAAATGTGAAATGACGAATTTCCGAAGTTTTGAAATGTTGATATGCCAAAGTTATGAAACGATGATATGCCAAAGTTCTGAAATGTCGATATGCCAAAGTTCCGAAAAGCCAAAATGTCGATATGCCAAACTGTCTATATTGTGTTTTGTCAATTGATGGATCCAGATATCGCATTCTGTCAAGAATCTCAATATTTCGTTGTTTCGCATATCGCATCATTACTAAAGATAATAATCATACCCGATATCAAGAATGCCGAAAATTCAAACCCCGAAGTAATTCCAATTATCAGCATCATGTGAAAAAACGTTTAGAAATTAAATCACCACCTTATGGCTTCTAATCTTGAGGTTTTCAAACAAATTATAATGATTTAAATTTAATGCGAAAGGATTTTTCATAAGGCTTGCATTGAATTGATATAACTCTCACATACTTCGATGTAATTCTCTACTTATCAAAGGTTCTTTTTTGACACGTAAATCCTCATAAAGAACAACATAAGGAGATGTCCATGATAATCAAAGAACGAAGAAATTTGCAGCTCAACAAATGTTGGATTTAGGGGTCTTAACTCAGGTTTGGTTTTAAGTTTTGCCAACAAACCCTGATACTACTGGCCCTTTTGGCAATCGCTTGCTTGTGTAGGTCAAGGTCTCACCGAAGTAGTATGGTAGGGTGTTCGAACCAGGTTTTCGCACCCTGAGAGAGAGAGTTAGTAAAAGGGGGTCCCTTCGGATCTAACAGACTTGCGCAGGAGAAGCCCAACACAAAACCATTTTAGCAGTATATTGGCTAAGCATAGATCGTAATTAATGGGTAACGTGAGCAGAGTAATTTATCCAAAGCTACGCATTCATCATATCACATCCACGTGCACATGAGTATATCATTAGTATTTAGTAAGAAAACATGATCTTAGAACATAAACACAGCCAATAATCGTAACACAAGAACACTAAAACATCATCAACATCGTACTTATTCATTCATATTCAGATCTGACTTACAGACTCTATTACCAACCCGTCCACAAAGCCAACGAGGTCCACACACAACAGGACTTTAGGGTGATCACGCACACAGCTAGCAGGAGCCCTTACCCAGACGATTGACACAAAAGATCCCCAATTTTGTATTCAATCTTAACTTACTTCTTTCTTAGCTTCCTCTAGACTTGATTTATCTATCTATTTATAACATCTTATCCTACATTACTCTATGGTCTGAAAACCATGGTTTGTGGGCTCCTAGTATACGCTTTGACCCATTACAATACATCGGGGCTTTGACCCGTCGTAAAGCCCCTGAAAAAGACCAAGTATTACAAAAATATTACAAAACTGGACTAAAAATGCAGTTAGGGGACCTCATTCCAACAGTCCTCCAACAAAATATTGTGACTCGTCTCGAGTCACAGAGTCGGCGGGGTCTTCATTGTCTCTATTGAGCTGCTCAATAGAGACAACCAATGGGGGCAGAACACCTATGTTCTACCTTCTGCGTTCTCTGCAATATCAACCAACTTTTCCAAATTTTGGCATTCAGTCGCGACAATGACACTTTCCAAGGTCTGATTCAACTGTCTCATGGCCCCTTCTAACTACTTTGAAAGCTTCAGAGCTTCATCAACCCAGGGCGTCAGATGGTCGCTGAGTACCTGCTTCTTATGCCAGAGTCCCACAATTTCACTTCTGAGCATGTGGCTAGTCCGAAGGTACGCTATTTGTTGAGCTGGAACAAGGGTGGTCATAGTGGCTTCCATCTGCTAAAAATATTTCTCCTTTTGGTGCAACTCCTAATCGATTTGGCGAAGGAGGGGGTGATGCTACACCTAGGACCATAATTCCATAGCAGTCTCAAAGAAAGTGGTGCCCTGACTAATATGCATGGTAATAGTGGTTGTCGCTTCTGTGACCAGTACAACTCATTGGGCGCGCACTTCTGGGGGGTCTCAGGCTGTAGCTTGGCCTGCAACGATGTTATCTAAACTTCTAAATCGACCTTAACAATGTTTACCTTAGTCCGAGATGCCTTAAAAGTAACGACCAAGCCTTCAATATTGGCCTACGGTGTAGCGGAGGCAGGAATTACTTCTGGCATTTCTTCACATTGCTGGTCTATCAACTTCTCTAACTCAGCCTGCTGCACGATGGTGGAAATGTGTGCAGCCCGGGCATGGGCGGCTTCAGGAGAGTGAGTCACAATAGTTTGCTTGGCCTCGCTAAGGTGTTGTTGCGCTCATAGTTCTATGTGATGAATCTCACTGGGGATTTAGGTAAATAAGTTGTGCAGCTACGCACCCATCAAGCACCGAACATCAAGATCGACTAAAGAGAATGCAAGGACTTGGTTGCATAATTCTGCGAGTACCATTGCAAAATTTTCGCCTGGGAGGGGGCAGATCTGGTTGTCCGTGACGGTGGTCAGGGCTATAACTATAGCTAGCTGGCCCACTTTATTCTGCCTCACTTTATCCACGCTCTCTTGACTCTGCCTCTCTTGATCCATGCGCACTTGAAGGGTGTTTGCTTCTATCCAGAGAGCCTGCAGCTCAGAGTTCAAAACTTCTACTGTGGCCTTATGTTGTCCTTCCAAAGTAGCCCATCGATCCTCGGATGCGATGGTGATGGTGTCGGAAATTTTCTCAAGGTCATCCTCTATCAACGTAACCTCTGTATCTGCACTGAGCTTAATATCCTTACGCTTCTTCCTATACCCCTTAGGAGGTTCGCTGGTGTGTTTGAGACCATGCAAGGACGCAGTGTATGCGCCATTGAGCCTGTTAAGGTGTTGATCCAGCTGGGACTCTGGTTCTGTCTACATGGTAGCACTCGTGGGGGTGGTGGGGGTCGTGCGCTGCGTTGTAGCAGGAACTGTCGAATCCTTCGTTGTGGCGAACATAGTAGTGTCCTTTGAGGCTGTGTTGTGGCTAGATGTGCATGTTGTGCCCGGGTTGGACGTTTGGGCGACAATATTCCACTCAAGTGGCCAATTTGCAATTAATTGGTCAATCTCTGCTTCTGTGGCCATATACAGAAGGTTATACCAAGCAGGATCTATGTGGGCCCGAACCTATACATTCTGCATGGTAACCTAGAATGCCGCAATATGCTTGTATTTTTTGTAAACCGTCGGTCACAAGCATGGCTGGGAATGAATTTTTGTGGCCAAGGTTTGATCATATAGTACCCAAAATACATTATTCTCCTCGACCCGCTTAGGTTCCTTTAAATCCCAGAGGTTAGAAAATTGTGCTCCTTCACACATGCCTAGCTCCAGAGCGGGGAATACTGCTTCTTCAAGTGTCTCCCATGCAACTAAGTCAATTAACAGTATCATCCATGAGTATTAGAAAGATTTTCCTTGATCCTGGGCCTCGCGCACATTGTCGAGAAATTCATCAACAAGGTACTGCGACCAGTTGAAGCAAACTCCCTTTTCGCATATATCGATGAGTTGAATTACGTAGGCGGGGGCATTCGTTGCTTGGAATTTTCACATCAATTTTCATGCAAGTAACAGGGTACCCATGAGCATCCTTGGATCACTAATTGTATATATCTGAAACCCTCGTTGGTTGTGAGCGACATGGTATCTCTGCTGGACGTCTTCAGTTATCTGCTGCTCAAAATTCTTGCAAATACCCTCCTTAGGACTTGGCCCATGCATGGGGAGGTCGATGATTCAATGAATTAAATCAACATCAATCGGTATGAGGCCTTGGAGCCATAACCACCCATCATGGACTAATGCCAACAACTGGTGAACAATCAGATCGGTGATGTTGTAACAACTAAAGTGAGGAATGCACAATAAGTTTAAGATCCCCAACCCAACCAATCCACGTACCCATGTTATTGGCTCTACCTTAGGTACGTTGCCATACATTACCCTTTCAAGGTATAGCTTTGGAGCTAATGAAGGAAAGGCATCTAGGTTTCCCAGATCATGATCATAAAATTTAATGAAGGGGAGGAATCTGAACATATCTCCTTGCAGGGGCACCTCCTTCGGGACTAGAGGCATATAGAGGTAGGTTTGGATGACATCGACATTCTTGGGGGCGCACGTCGCTGGCTTGCTTGGCTTAACATAAGGCGGCATCCAGGTTAGCTCATTCGGATGCAGGGCTTCCTCCGTAATCATCATAGGGCACTTTGATGAATCTGGTGATCGTCCCTTTGACTCTTTCTTGGGGGAATTAACAATCTGGGGGGATGTGCGAGGCTTCACCCTAGCCTACTTTGTCTCTTTTACCTTCCCTATCTCTGTGCCCTTCACCTTCCCCTTTCCCTTCCATTTTTCTGGCATAGAGACGACCTCCTCCATTTTAGGGGTTAATTCTAATACCTCGTCAGATCCAACTTCCCCAGAAGCTGTGACAAGTAGTGACTCATTAGGGTTCATAGCGGTCATTCTTGCTCGGAAGATAAATTCAGGGTTGCTACTATCAGAAGGAGTAGCTCGCTCAGACACGCGGATGGAAATTATACATACTAGACGAAAATCAACGAGGTGGCCAAGGCACGAGAGTTTCAGAAAACAAACCAATCCCTTGTGACCGATGACCCTCCTCTTATAGCTCACGAGGATGGAAAATGGCCAGATTAGCCTTAATTTCAATCTTTCATAACAGAAACGGTAAAAAATCCTTGTAAATCGCCACATTAATTGTAAATTTCGTGTTTCGTTGATCGGTAAACTTGGTCTTCCACACCAGTGCCTCCTTTCAACAGCTAGTTTTTTCCACTGTGCACAAAACCTATGCTTGCATCACACCCCTTTACACCCCGTGCCCTGCACATCCATCGATCATGCCTTCATTTTCGTGGCGCGATGTGCACAGCATCCGTTATACAGTTACTCTGGCCATATAGTCATTTGGTTGGCACCGAGGAGTCCCTATAGGGTCTCAGATGACTTACATTAATGTACCCCGGCAAGAAATCTTCGTGCAATGTAGCCAATCTGACTAGACCTCCATTGGTAATTTCCTTCACTATATATGGACCCAGCCAGTGCTTACGAAACTTCCCCGCGTGTCGCACAAACTGGCTATCATAAAGTAATACGAATTCATCCTCTACAAAGACCTTCTACTGAATGTGTCGATCATGCCATGCTTTTTTGCGAGCCTTCTGAACCTGCTAGCAGAACTGAGCAATGAACCGATCTTATTCCAGGGCCACCAGCTGTGCTAAACACTCCTCCATGATGTCTAGTTCTGCCATGTTTGTGAAAGATGAGATACCCAGGCTAGGAATGATGTATTCCATAGGCATGATGACCTCCTTCCTGTAGACCATTCGAATGGGCATTTTTACCGTGAGTTTCTTACATGTAGTCCTATAGGCCTACAGTACAGACGGAATGCGTATGCCCCAGTCGCTATGGTCAGCGTTGCAGATCTTAGTGAGCGCATGTTCAAAAATTTTATTAAAGGCTTCTACAGCCCCATTCGCCTACGGATGATACGGGGTACTCTTCACATGGTGGATCTGGAATTCCTCAGTCAGATCCATGATAGTTTCATTAAAAAAATGCTTATCTTTGTCACTTATCAGGGTCTTCGGACAACTAAACCTAATCAGAATATGTTCGAAAATGAAGTACGCAGTAGTACTTGCATTACAATCCTTGACAGCTTATGCTTTCACCCATCTGGTGACATAATCCATGGCAGTGATGATATACTGGGCACCGGTCTTCTTTCCAGGGGAATTGATGGGTCCGACAAAATATATGACCCATTTTTAGAATTATTGCAAGGCCATCTGTGGTTGTAGGGGCATCTCATTTCGTTGTGAGTGCTTCCTGGGTCATTGGCACGCGTTGCAAGCCCAAAAGTACTCTTGGGCATCACTGTGAAATGTGGGCCACCACAGACTGGCCCTTAATACTTTCTGCACAGTAGCTTTACCTGCATAATGTCCTCCAGCAATTCCTCCATGGGCCTTAGCCAAGATAGCTTGTCTCTCGTGTTCGAGTATGTACCTTCGCAGTACCTCGTCTGTCGCTATCTTGTAGAGTTTTCCTGCGATTATGGTAAAATTGGTTGTGCGGGTGACCAATTCCTTTTTCTGCAGTACTGAATAGCCATCGGGTGCCTTGCGTGTGGTCAAGATTTGGATAACATCAACAAAGTGCTCGTCAAACACCTTGATAGCAAAAAGTTGCACGTCAGGTAACCTTATTCCAGGTTAGTTGGCTCTTCCCCATTCTCGATCCTGGACAAGTGGTCTGGCACAATCTTCAACCTCCCTAGTTTCACAATGATTTTGAAACCATACTCCTGAATAAACAGTAGCCACCTACAGATCTTCCCCCACAACACAGGCTTATTAACCAGGTATTTCAACGCTGAATGATCTGTGAACATTTTGAAGTGTTCGCCTAATAAATAGTTCTTGTATTTATGTAGTGCGTACACCATCACCAACCCTTCACGCTCCGTGGTGGAATAGTTACGCTCTGCGCTCGAAAGCTTGCTACGAACGAAGGCCACTGGGTGATCAATGTCCCCTTCTCCAAGCTGTGCTAAGACAACTCCTAATGAAATCCATAATGCATCCACATGTACATGAAAGACCTTTGCTCTGTCAGGGAATATAGTAATAGGTGTGGTTACCATCTTTTCTCTTAATATCTCGAAGCTTTTCTGACATTCATCATCCCAAAAAAATGAGACATCCTTCTTCAGAAATTTCTCCATCGGGGCGGTGATCAAGGCGTATCCTTGAATAAACTTCCAGTAGTAATCGGCGTGGCCTAGGATGGAGTGAAACTATTTCTCAATAGTGGGGACTGCTAAATTGATGATAATCGCAACTGTTAACATTGGAAAATCGCACAAGAAAATATGACATTATTTAATGTCAGGAAGAAGGATTTACAAGGCTGCAAGACATTAGAGAATCTGGAAAGTATTTAAAAATATCTAAGGTCTGAGAAAAAATCAAATTTGAGAAAGTCATAAATGTTTTTGCGTGCAAAATCGTTCGATAAGAGCGTCTTTGCGCGCCTTTTGACCCGAAAAGCACGCAATCATGGGAGTGGCAGAAGTCACTTCCTAGGACCACAAAAGCACACTCCAGGAAAGTGATTTCACACTTGAAGTCGCCTAAGGACAGCCACCAAAGCCTCCTTGGGACATCAAGGGAGCACACAATGGAATAAATGTGGCATACAATGGAATCATCCCCCTCTCTTGGTTCACCATCTACAATGTATCAAGAGAGGGATGGAGGATTTGAATTCTCATATAAAAGGCCACCAAAAGATGAACAACTGGAGAGCACATTGTTATGTTGGCCAGAATTTCCCCAAGCAATACCAACAGTGTGTGATCTGGAGCAGAGATAGAGGGGACTCAATTGTTGGCCATCCAACAACTTCAGTCCACCATAGTAGAGAGAGGGAGACTTTGCACCAAGGCAAGCTTGGAAGTAAAGACATCCTTGCATCAGGACTTAGAACCCCAAGTTCTAAGGGACCCTTGGGAAGTGGGTTAAAGTTTCATCCTCATTTCCTACCAGCACTCAATAAGAGGGGATGTAAGTGCCGCTGTTTGGATTATTTTAGTTTTCTGACTCTATTTAGATCTTTTGTTTTATTTGTTTTATCTTTAGTTTAATTTTTTTGTTTGAATATGCATGTTATTTCTCTATCTAGTATGTTTATGTTATAAGAATGTTCCATTAACTTGCTTGACTCCATATCTTTTCTGCATGTGACCAATAAATTAAGAGGGTAAACCACACCCATTAAGTTGGTCTGATTTCGTACATGTGTGCACCAAACACACTAACATAGGATTGGAAACTCCTCTAACATTTATTTCCAAGTTTATGTGGTTGTGCCTTTTTGCAGAGACCTCTGTTTGTGCTGTGGAGTTGGGCTGAAATTGTCCCCTTTTTCTCCTTCAGTCCCTAGTTCATCCCAAGTGACAGATTGAAGCTGAACATCTCCAAAAATTACTTTTGCAGGAATTTGCGTTCTTTTCCCTCAAACAAGCGTGCCCAAGGCACGCGTTCAGAGCTGACCTGTGCATAGACATCACGCTTGTTGCAGCATTTCGTGCGCAAAATATAGAATGAGAAATTTCTCCCATATTTCTATCTTTTACTGCTTGTAAAGTGTCTGGCAGCCCATAATACATCTGCCAGCACTGGTTGAGGTACCCTGCAGCTTGCTAAAGCTCACTCTTAGCTACTTTTGGTAGGCTTGGTGTTATTTTTATTTCAAGTTGATTTTTGCAAAGTTCACACATAGTTTAAGTAGGGGGAAATTAGCTTGCATTCTGAAAAAAAAAATTATGTTTTGCAAATTTAGGTACCGACACACCTAGATAATTAGCCAAAGTAAGTGGCCCAACTCCACACATGCTTAGCTAGTTCCTTTTTTCTAGTGTAAAAGTAATTAGTTTAGTTCAATTTTACACTAGGATTTTGGGACAAGGATTGAATTTTTGATAGAAGAGCAAGTAATCTTTGTTGCCTTTACACGCTTTGGTGATCCTAGGAAAGCATATGAACACTCTCTATTCATAACTCACCATCTCCCTGTAGTTAATCACATAGATTAACTAGGAAAATAGAAAGCGGCCATATCCTCACATGTTTTTCTTTTGAGCAAGGAACAATAGAACATAATTTAATACGGGATTTTGAAAAGGAACATTGAATATCCACACGTTCAAACTATGTGCTTCTTCACTTTTTTCTCACACACATCCACACACTAAGCAAAGAAAAGACACCTAAAACTAACTTAACAAAACTCACTAAACACTCCCCACAAGGGCCACAAAAGAATTTATAGTCTAAGTTAGGATCAAGGGGGTAGGCATCCAATAAGATGCCTTGATCATTCTTCATCTTCAAACATAGAAGTTGACTCTTTAGGGAGCTTTCAAATCCACCCATCATCCCACGGAAAAGAAAACCCGAGCGCGTCGGATACCCATTTCAGAGGGGGTTAGGCTTAGGCGCAGTGCGGACAGGTATCAGTTGGGGCTACCTGACCCAGATGACACTCAGTACTATTAGCTAAATTACCAAGAAGCCCAAGACTCGAATTCTCACGTGGGACGATGGTACTTAGTGGAAAAATTAGGGCATCCTTTCCCTATAGGTGACGGTGCAGGCAAACACTAGATCCTCTACCCTTACCTTGGTGGATTTTCTTCGGCTGACTGGGGGCATCACCAGCTCTTATGGCACATTGTGCCAGCACTCACAAGATATCTTCTCAAGGCCCAGTTACATCTGAGTGTGTGAGGATGATTAGGTCTTTTAGGATTTGAGTATCATTCGCAAACAAACAAAAACCATATTTTTTGATTGACTGATCACATAGGATTAATTTAAAGGGAAAATTAATTTTATTTTCTCTTTGTTTTATGTATGCGATCAGAATTTTTCTTTGATCATAACCTCTATCCTCTAAAATATTTCCAAAGCCAGACCTAGTCGACACCATAACAGACCCAATGGGACCTTGTCGATCTAGACGTCTTTTGGACCTCACCCAATTACCGGGAGGGGTTCCAGGTCTTTTTCCATTTAGGCGTCAAAGACGAAACACTGCCATCATTATCGGCTCGTCCTTTATTGGGGCATCCTTAGTTGGGAACCTTAGACAGTCTCCCAACGCCACACCACATACCACTCCTTCCACAACCCCTAGAGGGTAGAGGAGTGCTAGCCATTCAGGAAGCCAGTCGAATACACAGCAGGGTACGTCGCAGATAAACCCTCTTCCTAATGAGAATGGTGTGTTTTCACAAGTTTCAATGGCTTCAACCTCGCAGTCACCTTTCTTAGATTTGTTGAATCTACCAGATTTAACCAAGCTGACGAATGACCCCATTGGACACAACCCTACATGGCCTCCCATGCCCATGAAGCTCCCTTCAGACATTCCAAATTTCGAAGGAAAGCAAGCGGAAGACCCAGGAAATCATGTAATGACTTTCCACTTTTGGTGCTCATCGAACAATATCATTGACGACACTATTCAATTGAGACTATTTCAATGCACTCTGACAAGAGTAGAAGCGAAATGGTATGTGGAGAAACTCTCTGCTTCACATGGAACCTTTAGCACCCTCGGCATTGCATTCCTAACATATTTTTAGTTACCCATCCACCATGACTCTGGAATGGAATTAGTGACACACTTTAGGCAAACCCCCGTCGTCCATATCTCATACCAGCTCAACGAATGGCGGCGGCATTGTACTTTATGTAAATCCAAACTCAACGATCGGGCACTATTATACTTGTTCCTAAAAACTATCACTACAGAGATTTCAAAGGATGTGGAACAACAAAGGCCCATATCCGAAGAGGACGCCATCAAAAAATCCCAACAGATCGAGTTGATTTATATGCAGTTAGGATATATTTACAATATCCAACTGAACACCCCGTGCCTACAAACTTATAAAGAACTGCCTGGCGCGTCGAAATCTGCAGACAGTCTAATTGGGTCATTGACCGAAAGTTACCTAGGCAGCATCAGTCAAAATCCTGGTTATACGTATGATTCTACCCTAAATATACCACAACCCGATTTTCAAAGTCATCATATGCCTCAGAAAAATTTGACCAATAGGGCATCATAGTATCACCGTGGAGGACCCTATCCTCTAGCTCAGGGGACCCAATACGCAAATAGACATACTGATAGAAGAGCTCCCCCCAATAGCCAGGTGCAAACCAAGAACTGCATTATGCTCAGTCCCTAGCACAAGGCCTGCCTATGCAAAACAATGCACAAGTGAACTTTGTGTAGCCTTCCCAAAACCAACCACACCAATCATATAACCAGGAGAACTACCCTACTAATGTGGTTAAGAAAAAAGGAAAAAAGAAGCCCAAAGGGAATCCTGGACAGGGGGGCACCAAATAGCAACACCCCCCACAATCTCAGGCTGGAGGCAACTCCAACCAAAATCAAAACCAAGAGCCAAGAAATGCCCAACGGCAGATTGAAAGGCCACCTCTTATAAAAAACAACTCTCGTTTGATCTGTGGTGAGTACGGCCATTATACTCACCACTTTCTCGATCTCCCTGAGCTAAAGAAGTTGTAGAGTAACCGAGGACAAGGAGGATCTTCCCAGCAGACAACTATGATCAAGTACCTTTCCCCCATCAAGGGACAGTTAGCACTCAACAACAAAATCCCAATGACTCTGGAAAAAACAGCCACGAAATCTACATGACTGGTGAAGAGATGTTTTTTCAAACACAGAATCGCAATTACGACACCCCACTAGACACCAACGCGTCAAGGGCTAGTACTAGTGCACCAACTGCAGCTTTGACCATATCAAAGATGCCTATTGAACCATTTCCAAAGATGGCCAAGGGACCAAATAGGCAAGCAGGAAACTACTCCAAAGCAGCACATAATTATAGCATCGTGGAAAATCTAGCCCAATCTCCCGCTGCTATGTCAGCTTTGGAAGTATTGCAATCATGCCCAAAACAACAAGCCTTGATTTCTGCATTAGGCGCTATCGACTCTGCTGATACGCACCTAATGGCTTTGATTTAGACAAAACCACCCCTAGTCTTGTTTTGATGGTCGCCTTTCAGATACCAGTGTCGGTCCAAAATATCACCATTCACTGATGTGTCATTGACGAGGGTGCATCCACGTGCATCATGTCAAAAAAAATTTGGCAGAAGTTAGAGTCCCCTGAACTAAAACCATCAATCATCATGCTTAGAGCATACGATGGTTGTCCTTCAACCTGTAATATTCCAAAATTTTCCTACAATAAATTGGAATATTAACTTTTGCTATTTTCACTTAGGACTTGAATAATTGGGTGAGAAGGCCTATTCATAATAAAAACATGGATATAATCCCTCTTAGTATGAAAGGGGATCATCAGTGGAACTAGATTTCACATCCTCATGTGTGAAAGGAGACATTTGTAAGGAGGCTAGGTCAAGTTTGACCAAGTCAAACAGCGTAGAGGTATGAGGTGGAAAGCATCTTGTGGGACAGCACAGAGAAAGAGGAGGGAAGTTTCCTTGATGGAGGAAACCCTAAAGAGTGGGGACCATGGAGAGGGAGCTCTCATGTGTTTAAAAGGATGGCAAGGCAACCATTGTTTCTCATGCATATGATTATAGATTTCTTGTTTGCATAGACTATTTGCAGTCCTGACTGTTTAGTTGAGTTGCAGTGTTGTTTAGCACGAGGGATTCCTGTTTAGGATTCCTTCTCCTTCTTGAGAGGCCTCTCGAGGGATTGCACTGATTTTCCTCACATCCAGGCTTGAGGCCAAGAATCCTCCTTCAGCTACAACTTTATTCCTCAAGCAAGATAACTCTGTGTTGCAGGGTGTTGCAATGAGGGTTCACAACACCACTACCATTAGCTATTTTTCAGAAGAGGAGTCTCTCTTTCCTTTGAGAGATCATTTTGGAAGCCCTTGGAGCTTATTGCATATCTTGGCATTGGTCCAACTCATTCCCTTACCCCTACAGCGCAGTTTCCTTCAGTGACTACGTTATTTCCAGTGAGCATTTACAGTAGGGCTTTTGCAGGTTGTTTGGAGGGTGAGATCTTCAATGATAGGATCTGCCTTTCATTTGAAAGATCCATTGGAGGAATTATTTTCATCAGATGCAGCATCTTCAGTCTTCTCCATTTAGTTCCATTTTCTGAGTTGCAGCTGCTACCCTGCAACTTCGACATTTTACCAATTTTGTATATTTCAGCCAATCCTTCTAAGGATTGATGTATTATTGTTTCCAGTGGTTAGAGATTTGCTCTCCACTTTATTTGAGCCATATATTGTCATATCGTTGTATCGATATCATTTATGTAGTAGTGCCTCTTATAAAATGCGCAGTCATAGCCATGGCTTCTTTCATGTAGCAGTGTTTCTCCATATTGATGTACATGTTCCGTTGAGGCTCTCATTTCCTAGTTTGAGTGAGTGATTCCTAAAAGCATTGTCTACATTTGTTACTATATTATATAGTTTTTGGCTATATAGATCTTCATGTGTTCATGCATTGTTGTAGTCCCTTCATCGGGCACTTTCTGAAGACAACTAGGTGTGGGAGACTTGTTTAACCCACCTAGAGGGATTTATTTTCAGCCACCTCTTGGATTTTGGTCTTAGATACATTGATCTAAGGGATCCAGGTCCTGGTTTCAAATCCTGTAGCAGCCATTCCTGGAAAATGCGTTTTCCAGTCATGCCTTGCTAGCAGATCCCATTTTGGGATATTACAGTGGCATCAGAGCAACTTTCTTGGCTCAGCCTATGAGTCTCAGTACAAGCAGATCCCAAGTTCCATCAAGTTATGAATGAAGTTCCACTTTCTATTTTAGCAAATTCTTTTGAGGATTGTGGAAACTCATATTTAAATGACCAAGAATCAACATACGTTGCTACCCAAGAGCAGCAAGATTGCACTACGTTGTGCAACATTGTAACTTTAAAGGAGGAAATGAACCATCATCCTCATGAGCCATTGTTTGATTACATGTCACATTGGAGGTTGGGGTTTGAAGAATTGGAGGGAAGGATGATGGATTGTAGACATCTTGAGATGAGAAAGACTTTCTCCTTTCTAGATGACCCTTTCTCAATGAGCTCCTCTCATCTCAAAGAGAAACTTCTACTTTCAACAAATCCAAGGCCTCATTGGTTTTCGAGGACCATTTTTGAGAGGGATATCTGATGGAGAGATTTCATTGGAGGTGCACTTCAACACATCATGGAGTGCAAGGATTTTCTTCCTTTCTCACACTTGAATCTTCATGGATTCAAGGAGGAGTAGATAGATGATGGAAGACATATTAGGATGGATAACATCTCTCATGCCTGTGTTGGACATTCCTTGAGCCATACACATCATGATGGGAGGTTTTTTCCTATCACCTATTTGGATCCTTATGGGGTCAAATTGATCCTTGAGAAGATTGCATTTCAAAATCCCATGAAGTGCAAAGACATGAATATGATTTGGGAGGATGGTAGCTCTCATGGGGGGAGTACTAAGATAGAGGATGGGAGGAGACATCCCCAATTGGTTGAGTGGATGTGGATGGTGAGAAAGAAACTGGTGAGCTAGTTGCACATTTATGATACCAGGCAGCAGGAGGTTTGGCTGCACTAGCTCCTCTTGAAGGAGTTTGGCCATCACTTGGCATGTCCTCTTCCTAAGAGGATGAGGATGGAGGAGAGGTGGCAGGATGCTTGCTTCATTGGGAAGCATGGAGTATGGATGCATGGTGTTGATTTGATACTCATATCATTCATTGTGTCTTCATCACATGAGTTGTATGATGGGAGCATAAGGAGGCAGCAAGCACTTTGGTTGCTTGAGTTTTTCTTGAGAGAGCATGGGAAAAATTTCTCTCACATGTGGGGTGATGTTGCAGGGGTAGAAGAGGGCACTCTCATGGTGCAAAGGGGCTACTCCTTGGCCTTGGATGATTTGGGAGCACTTCTATCTTGGGAGGTATTCCACACTTGCAGCAACATTACTAGAGGAATCTTTAACAAGGAGTATGTCAAATAACATAGCTTTGTATTGACAGGAGCCTATTTTCATGAGCTCACAGCGTTGTCACTTTGGAGTAGGGAATTATGAATGGAGTGTCCCTAGGATCACTTCACATTGGATGCACTTGGTGAACAAGGAGGAGGTGAGAGTGATAGAGTAGTGGATGGAGACATCTATTACTATGACATATTGTTCTTGACTTGGATTTCCAAGCATGAGGAGGAGGATCTTCTCGCAGCACATGGTTCATTCATCTTCATAGCATGCCAAAACACTATAGAGGAGTTACTCATGGATCCATGTACCATCTTACTTCCAGCATATGGTAAGAATTTTGTTCTTACATCTATTGATTTGCATACTCTTACCATTACTGTGCAGTGCATTGCTCCACAAGAGGGAAAGTTTTTCACATTGCTCCATGATCAATGTTGGGCCGAACTATATGATGGAGGAAGCCATATTTTATGTGGCCTTGGGCAGATGTTTTCTCATCACATGTATGATCAGTTTTTATATCCAACTATTTTACATATGATGACATACATGATTAACTATGTAAAAAGAAACATTTTGACTTGCGATTTTCTGAAGCAGTAGTTTGTAAAACTGCGCTATACATGTTTTGGAGACTTTTGGTATCTTCAAGCACCACATGAAGCCATCAGTATTTCCTTCACTATTGTACTGATCATGCCTTCATTTATTGATGTTATTCTTATTCTTGTTGAGAGCATGATTGAGGGATTGACACATGAGTTGGATGTGTCCTTGAGGGGAGAGAATTCCCACATTTTTTGCACTACATGTTCTAATGGGAGCATGGGAGGAGATATGGCCACCACAACCACACATTTTTTTTCTTTTTGGGTGGGCCATGAGTTTGATAGCCATCCATTGTATAACCATGGGCAAGTATTTGATCATGTATTGTTGACATATTCAGCCATTTACTATTCATTAGTAGATGTGATGATTTTTGTATGTTACTTGCCACACTATTTTCTGAAGTTGCAGTGGATGAGACTGCGCTGTGTCCTTCTGAGACATTGTTTGTATCATGTACCATCATGTCAAACCTCAATAAAACTTCTCATTGGGATACTCTATGCTGACCTTGTCCTATTCATCATGGATGAAATGTTTTGGGCTAGCTTGTTCTTCAATGTTGGAGGAGGAGTCTTTGGAGGATTGTTCTTCACCTTGCCACTTGAGGGCAATAATTTTGCAGCCCAGGATCAGCATATGCTCTAAACTTACCATAAGTGGAAAGAAGGACAACATGAGGTAGGCTATGATGCTTACCATGTTTAGATTTTCAGCCCACCTTCATTTCCGGAGCTTGAGGTGAAAGGAGATTTTCAGGAGTTGCCATGTTGGGAGGTGACTCATTTTGTTTGGATGATTGCTTGGTGATGGAGGATCCAATTGGGGAAGATGTTTTCCCAACACTTTTCAGTCTCATTTCCTTGGGGGAAACTTCTCAGTTCTGTCCTTGCAGTTGCTTAAGGACAAGCAACATTTGGGAGGGGAGGACTGTAATATTCCAAAATTTTCCTACAATAAATTGGAATATTAACTTTTGCTATTTTCACTTAAGAGTTGAATAATTGGGTGAAAATGCCCATTCATAATAAAAACATGGATAGAATCCCTCTTAGTATGAAAGGGGATCATTATTGGAACTAGATTTCACACCCTCATGTGTGAAAGGAGACATTTGCAAGGAGGCTAGGTCAAGTTTGACCAAGTCAAACAGCACAGAGGTATGAGGTGGAAAGCATCTTGTGGGACAGCGCAAAGAAAGAGAAGGGAAGTTTCCTTGGAGGAAACCCTAAAGAGTGAGACCCATGGAGAGGGAGCTCTCGTGTGTTTAAAAGGAGGGCAAGGCAGCCATTGTTTCTCATGCATATGATTATATATTTCTTGTCTGCTTAGACTATTTACAGTCCCGACTGTTTAGTTGAGTTGCAGTGTTGTTTAGCACGAGGGATTCCTGTTTAGGATTCCTTCTCCTTCTTGAGAGGCCTCTTGAGGGATTGCACTAATTTTCCTCACATCCATGCTTGAGGCCAAGCATCCTCCTTCAACTACAGCGTTATTCCTGAAGCAGGATAACTCTGTGTTGCAGGGTGTTGCAGTGAAGGTTCACAACACCACTACCATCAGCTATTTTTCACAGGAGGAGTCTCTCTTTCCTTTGAGAGATCAGTTTGGAAGCCTTGGAGCTTATTGCAGATCTTTGCATTGGGTCAACTCATCCCTTGCCCCTACAATGCAGTTTCCTTTAGTGACTGCGTTATTTCCAGTGAGCATTTACAGTAGGGCTTTTGCAGAATGTTTGGAGGGTGAGATCTTCAATGATAGGATTAGCCTTTCACTTGAAACATCCATTGGAGGAGGTTTTTCATCAGATGCAGCATCTTGAATATTCTCCATTCAGTTCCATTTTCTAAGTTGCAGTTGCTACCCTGCAACTCCGGCATTTTACCAATTTTGTATATTTCAGCCAATCCTTCTAAGGATTGATGTATTATTGTTTCCAAGGGTTAGAGCTTTGCTCCCCACTTTATTTGAGCCACATATTGTCATATGTTTTTATTGATATCATTTCTGTAGTAGTGCCTCTTATAAACTGCGCAGTCATAGCCATGGTTTCTTTCATGTGGCATTGTTTCTCCATGTTGATGTACATGTTCTGTTGAGGCTCTCATTGCCTAGTTTGAGTGAGTGATTCCTCAAAGCATTGTATACATTTGCTGCTATATTATACAATTGTTGGCTCTACAGATATTCATATGTTCATTGTTGTAAAATAATTCTTTTATTCCATGATATGTTCATGCATTGTTGCAGTCCCTTCATCGGGCACTTTCTGAAGACAACTAGGTGTGGGAGACCTGTTTGACCCACCTAGAGGGATTTTTTTTGAGCCACCTCTTGGATTTTAGTCTTAGATACATTGATCTAAGGGATCCAGGTCCTAGTTTCAAATCCTGTAGCAGCCATTCTTGGAAAATTCATTTTTCCAGTCATGCCTTGATAGCGGATACCATTTTGGGATATTACACAACCCCCGTCGGTCTCTACCAAAACGTCCCGGTCTCCTTAGCCAAAATGATGGTCCTTATAGACATTGAAATCTTGGACGCTCACTTGGACTATAATATACTACTTTTTTGGAGTTATATGTACTGCATGTCAGTCATATCCTCCTTCTTCTTACGCATTATGATGTTCCCCCACGAGGATTACATCATTACTATCGACCAATTGACACATAGTGAGAAACGAACCCAAAAAAACACCGATGTAATTCTACCCTATGTAGATACATCCTCGGATAGGCTTTCATGGTACCAAGAATATGGCCCTGGTCAGTTCAAACCGTCGTTCGTTCTAAGATCATTCCTGGGAGATCCTCCCATTATACCTGAGTCATCACCCGATGTCACTAGATTTCCTATGTGCATGATGTCCACATCAAACACCAAAGCTAGTCAGGACAAAGACACAAGTAGTAATGACATCGAGTCCTCAACCACGACAACCTCTCTAGCCTATGCCACTTCTCAAACCCCTTTCCTCTACCCCCTAGCTGGTTTCGTCTCCCAACAGGTTTTGGCAACAATGGTGTTACCAAACATATCATTTGCAATACTAGTTTGGTCTCTCATTCCCCCTACGGGGATAGGAGCCACACACATCACTGCCACAGGGTTAAAGCTCTTCAGTCCTAAGGAGGCCCCACCCATTCAAGAAATGGTTGAAAAAAATCCCCGCAAAGGAAATTCCCATTGCAAAATCGATGGTTGCGGCTAAGAAAACTAAGAAGAGAGGAAAAAAGCTGGAAACTCCCGCCATACAATGGGAATCACCATTTTGCGCCATATGCGACATAATTGGTCACCCTACCCATATCTTCCTAGAGCTAGACGAATTAAAACCACTCCTCAGCTCTGAGGCAGACATCACGATGCCACGTTCCTGTAAAAAGGAAATTTCCACCAAAGGTAAAGGTAAAGCATTGCGTACCAATCATGCATGTGCTATCAGCAGTAATTATGGGCACTATATACCCATCATTTCCCAGAGATTCCACGATAGAGGGACGCCTTACACACCATCGAACGATCCTATCAAGAGGATCCCCCCATCCAGTATGTTGGAGATGAACCTCGTATCATCTTGTACCTACAGGAGGAGTGACGGGCACAAGAAAGACTCCCAGTCGTGGCCCCTCCCATTATACGTTGCACACTGTGCGATGAACGTGGTCACTTCCTCAAAGAATGCGCAACCCTAGAACTCATCCACATATGATATCCTAAAGAATGAGTTTAGTACATTGGATTGCGGGCAACACAATTCACATGTCCTTTATGCGTTGACAATCACCTTCTGGAAAATTGTCACTATATCCCCCGATTCCGGTTAGCCCTCACTAGTTTTCGCTCAACTATAGTCCACCTCTCCCAAGAAGATGGCATGGACTTGGAATCCATGAAAAACTCGACAACCCAAGAAGATGTGACAAGAAGATCCATCCTATTCTTGTTAACTAAAAAGTGACCAATCAGGGAACCCCTAGTTACCCCCAACCGCTCTCCACAGAGAAGACCAACATGCGTGTTATGCAAAATGCCGAATCATGTGGTCACCATTTTCCCTGATTTAGCAGTGTTACAATGCTGGTACCCTACCAGATTGTAAACTGAGCATGATGGGACCCCCATATATAGGATATTTTTCCCCGTTTGTCAGGGTAATCACTGTGGACAATGCTATACTTATATCCCACGAGTTCGTCCCCTCATTGATATGATTCATATAATAGAGAATAAATGGGACGATAACCTCAAGCGATTTAGAAAGTACATCACCCCCCGACCAACAACCCCACACCCATATTGGCATGATGGGAAAGCTGGGAAAGTGCACCAACTAGGCATGAACCAGGCCCAACCTAGGATAACATGTGGACTATGTGACCTAAATGACCATCGGGTCAATCAGTGTAAAGAACTGAAGCCCCTAGAAAACATTTTTCGCACAATCTCCACGCTCCCTCAGATACTCCTCTCTAACCAAGAGAAGATCATGCGTACCTATTTCCGGATTCATTCACACTTTCACCATACAATTAAATGTGAGCATCTCCCCAAGCTAAGAGAGGAAATAACAGCGTTAAGTATACACTCTCCCATAGATCTAGATGCACCTAAATCAAAGAAATGAAAATGGAAGCAGAATACCTCATCTTCTACAAAAGATCCTTTCCAAGTGTCCACATCCGGGACAAAGAGTAGTGTTGATTCCCACACAATATACTCTGTTGGCGCAGTGGTACCATGCACCATATGCACTGGCCAGAACCATAAAACAGAGGCATGCCCGATAATGGAAACATTCAGGCACCTCTGCAACAAGCACAATGTCCACCCATAGGAAATTGACCATCCTAGTGGGGAACCTAACCTTTCACTTACGCAAACTCCCATCACAGAGATTTTTCCCCCACCAAATGTCAACGACACTATACACCACATATGATTTTTATCATCACATATCGGAAATAGGATTGCAGCATCCCCCACGTCCCAGGATTTCCACCTTATTCCTGTCACAAAAGGTTAAGGTACCTTGCGCTTTTGCATTGATTTTCGCGAGATCCCAAATTTTCATGCCGCCATCGAACTCCTCGATGATACCCAGCCTCTAGAACAACGCCTAGTATAACTAAAGCTCATTGACGAAAGCTGACGACAGTCACTGCAACACAAAGAGGGCCATAAGAAAATGGTAAAAGCATCATTCGACCACCACATCAACCCTCGCTCATTGACCGAGGGAGAACTAGTCCTTCGCTATGATGTCACAAAATAATCCATAGGACCAAGAAAGTTCGAAACTTTGTGGAAAGCACCCTACATCATAAAACATTGCCTCCGTCAGGGGGCATACATCTTGATGGAACCGAACGGGGCATGCCTCAACAACCCCATAAATGGCCTTTACCTCAGAAATTTCTACCCATGGGGCCCAAGCTGGCCCTGCCCTAGAGTGAACGTACACAAACTCAACCACCTTAAATTTTTGACCAAAAGACTTATTACAAAACCACACTCGAGTGCCGCCATGGATTACCAATGCAAACCTTACTTCAGATTTTCCAATCAAGCATCAAGATGGTCTTAAAATTTAACAGCAGTTGCCTGGGTCATCTATCAACCTGACCAATCACCACTCTACACAAACGGTGTGTGCATCGGTTCAACAAAAAACAATCAGGCAGAATATGATGTCGTCATCAGAATTATGTGTGATGCCCTCCATCAGGGCATACGCCGTATGCATGTCTACCTTGATTCCTAATTAGTAGTGTCGCAGTTAAACCAAACATTTGAGAGAAGAGATTCACATCTATTTAGAAAATATTTGCGTGCAAAAATATTAAGCAGACAATTTGACTACATCACATTTACACATGTACCAAGGAGTCAAAACCAAACAGCTGATCGCATAACTAACAATATGCTAAACTATAATGCATCTCTGATAAACCATCATACATAAAAAACCAAAGACATAGATACCCATCAGTATAACATCATCCATAAATAGAAACAGGGGGCACAACATGTAGAGCCGCAAAAAATATCTCTCACATATATATATATATATATATCATGGTGTAATGTCTAAGTACAACAATACTGTCACTGACCCATTGGCCAGCCCAAAGATACACAAAAAGTCATCAAAAATAGGGGAAGCATCCTCATAATGGGTAATTTCCCCATGTACAAGTAAACTCTAGGGTGTTGCTCGCCCAAGCGGGGGACATGGACCCACAACCGCTCCCACTACCACTACTGGAGCCATTGTCACAACTGAGACTGCTACCCGACGTAAAATAGGTCGATAGTCCCTCTCCCGGGCCATCACCGTCTCCAACCATACCTCCTCGAGATCATCCAAAAAACCTTGAGAAGGAATCCCCTGGGTCAAGCGATCCACTCGACCCCGACACCCTCAGACTGAAAAATTAAAGTATAGGACATCATGGAGGTTACCTGGGCATGATATCGCTAATCCCTGATGCTCAGGCTGACTGTAACAGCAAGAACTGCTCCGCAGAAGACTCTGACCTCTCAAAAACTCAACAAGTACAAATGAATTGAATTATGGCCATATTTACCTATAATCCCCCTTTTTAAAAAATAACAGAGGACCATAACGAGAGATCAGAAGATCTGTTCTATGAACCAAAAGTAACACTGTGATCAACACTCCATAAAAAACAGAGGAAATGCCACACATTTTCACTCTCGAAAATTATTTTTTAAGTGCTAGCAGGTATGCCCTCTCTCATCTTCTTTTTTTTTAAAAAGGCCATGAATTTCAATAATATTTGATAAAGAAGATGCTTTCACTTGAGGTAGTTGTTTTTGTAGGAAAGCTCGCAAACCATTCACAAATCAATCCACTAGAAGTTCCAAAGAAGGTATCATTCTACCCCCAACATGATAGAGTCCCAGAAAACTTTGCATATCCTGACATCATTTCTCCATTAGAAATCAACCATATGTTCCACATATATGACTGTGTTTATCATCACCTCACCCTGCACATGATAAACATCCACGTTGGTCAGTAGAGCCTATCCTCCATGGCGCTCGTCGGCCACAGTAGACGATATATCACAACAAAAGTGATGCCATGGCCATACCACTTTAGTCTGGGAAGCACCCCATGCCCATCCATCCACCATGCATAAAGTTCAAGTTTTACCATACGAGATAAAACCCCTTTCCCGGATGGTCAGGTTGTCCAACCATATCAAAAGTGCACTACCATGCCTCGCATTTGGCCCACCATACCTCCATCAGCATAATCCTGTCTACGATAATTTTTCATCTACTTCATCAACCTCACACATGAGACACACCAATGGGGCCCCCACCCTCAGCAAAAAAAATTCCTCACGTCATCAGTGAGCGAACACTTTCATGTTTTGGGGTAACCATCTCTGTGTTTTGTACAAACCTAACCCTATTATTTTATTCTTTTGGTAAGTGTACAAAGACCGCAAATGACACACTACATCCTCCACCCACTCATTCATTTTTTCTCCCATGGAAGAAGTCCCTAAACACCCTTGGTCGGAGTATCACACCCTCATGCAAAAGCCACCATGACATTCATAATCGGATATACCTACCCTGGAAGTCCTACTGACTCCAAGCATTTCCCCCTCAGAAATATTTATGACTGCCGCCAAGCTGCTTATTATACTCCGACCTCAGGCCACTGAATCCCCATCATCAGTTTTCGGTCACTCATCACCACCATGCCTATGTTAAACCCATCACATCCAAGATCTTGATCCTTCATATCAGTGACCCCTCGTTCGGTTGAGGCTTCCTTTTTGTCGACTCCAACACCTATTTTCTAAAACGAAAGCGGTACCTTGGATCACCCCTCTCCATAAAAGGGGCATCCTCGGGTGGCACTGTGGGAGACATCATTGCCCACAGATGTCATCGATCCTCCTGAAATTCAACTACAACAAAATCTTTCATGTCAAGATGGTATCGTACCTTACAACCATTGCACTTTGATCAAATTCGTCGAAGACTCGTGCCTTCATAAGCGTCTCTTTCAACAATTCTTACACGGGATGGTCCCAGCAAGCACCTATGCATACAATGCACAATTATATGCCATACCAAGTTTACGCATATGGGTACCACGTTCCACCTATTGTCAAAGAAAAAACGCCCCTGAGGGCGTCAACAGTCGTCGTCATCAACCACCAGATCACTACCATACTAGTGACATAGACAGAACATGTATCTGTCAAATAGATTTGTTTAACTAGCCACAACATTAAGAGCATGGGACATGCCCACCTCATAGAAAATTTGTATATATTGTATTATATTTGCTTACAGGGGTCCCATATGACATGGTCGTTCTTCGAATCGGTGCAGGGTGTCTCCAATTCCGAGCTCCACGCAGGTCTCTCTCTCTATCTATGCACAGTATACAGAAAGGAAACTATAATGTATTTCAACTATACAATCCTTCCTAGACCTAACACATTAGGGAGAAACTGTTAACACTGGAAAATCGTACAAGCAAAGACGACATTATATAATGTCATACAGAAGGATTTACAGGGCTGAAAGACATTAGAGAATTTGGAAAGTATTTAAAAATCTCTAAGGTTTGAGGAAAAATCAAATTTGAGCAAGTCATAAATGCTTTTGTGTGCAAAATCCCTCGATAAGAGCGCCTTTGCATGCCTTTTGACCCGAAAAGCACGCAATCCTTAGAGTGGCGGAAGTCACCTTCCGGGACCACAAAATGCACACTCCAACATAGTGATTTCACACTTGAAGCCGCCTAAGGACAGACACCAAAGCCTCCTTAGGACATCAAGGGAGCACACAATGGAATAAATGTGGCACACAATGGAATCATCCCCCTCTCTTGGGTCACTATCCACAATTTACCAAGAGAGGGAAGGAGGATTTGAATTCTCCTATAAAAGGCCAGCAAGAGATGAACAACTAGAGAGCACATTCTTATGTTGGCCAGAATTTCCCCAAGCAATACCAACAGTGTGAGATCCATAGCAGAGATAGAGGAGACTCAATTATTGGCCATCCAACAACTTCATTCCACCATAGTAGAGAGAGGGAGACTTTGCACCGAGGAAATCTTGGAGGTAAAGACATCCTTGCATCAGGACTTAGAACCCCAAGTTATAAGGGCCCCTTGGCAAGTGGGTTAAAGTTTCATCCTCATTTCCTACTAGCACTCAATAAGAGAGGACGTAAGCACCGTCGTTTGGATTATTGCAGTTGTTTGACTCTATTTAGAGCTTTTGTTTTATTTGTTTTAGTTTTAGTTTAAATTTTATGTTATATACATGCTATTTCTCTATCTAGAATGTTTATGTTCTAATCATGTTCCATTAACTTTCTTGACTCCATATATTTTCTACCTGTGACCAATAACTTAAGAGGGTAAACCACACCCCTTAAGTTAGTGTGATTTTGTACATACGTGCACCAAACAGACTAACGCATCGACCTTGGCTGGGTCAACCATCAAGCCCTGCTGACACACCACGTGTCCCAATAGAATCCGAAATGGGACACAAAATATGCATTTTTTTATGTTCAGTGAAATTTGGTGTTTCTTGTAGGCATCCAGCATCATGTGCAGGTTTGACACATGGTTCTTTACTAACTCAAAAACTATCCAATCGTCAAAGTATACTTCCAGAAACTTGTGAATGAATTCCTTGAATATCGATAAAAATACACGGAGAAATATGACAGGGGCATTCTTTAGTCTAAATGGCATGATAGTGTATTGAAATAAGCCCCACTCAGTTGTGAAGGTTGTCTTGATGCAATCCTCGGGGGCTATGTGGATCTAATGGTACCCCAAAAACCCATTAGTAAATGAGTAAGCTTCCTGACCTCCCACATTATCTATAATTTCATCGGAGAACAGTGTAGGGAAGGGATCGTGTACGCATGCATCATTTAGCTTGTGTAAGTCTATGCAAATCCTTATCTCTCCTTTTGTCTTTTTTTCCTGGACCACCATAGGACTTACCCAATCTGATTGTTCCACTGGTTCAATGATACCTGCGGCCACCATCTTTTCAATTTCCTCCTTAAATTTATGTTTGTATTTATGGTTCAGGCAATAGGGTTTTTTTTTATAGGTCGTTCATCCGGTTTCAATGTAATCCTCATAACACCCATATCCCCTATGATCCCTTTGAGCTCAGATAACTTTGTGGGGAATAAATCCTAATATTCGGTCAGAAATTCTACGATCTTTCCCATTGTGTCATCATCCCAGTAATCCCCAATATTAGCCATCTTGGGCTACTTTTTCGTGCCAATGTTAACTTCCTTCAGTTTAAATGGTTTGGTAACATCGACCGCCTATAGCGAAGGGCCTGCAATGACATGTTCCCCTTCTTACTCTGGGATAGTGATATTCTGGGGATCCTCATCAGAGTCTTCTATTGACAAATTTCTGTAGTTTACAATATCATATATCTGCGTATCCCAGGTTTGCATAATACACTCTTGCTTAGGAAGAGACTCATTGAAGAACATAGAATCTATATCTTGCAGGGCTTCATTCATTTTCTCAGTTCCTCCTATTAATGCAAACGTCATTACAAAATCCTCAGTCTTTGTGTCCCAATGACAGGTACGTTGGTGGAGTTCTGCATCCACATACCAAGTGGTAGGGATTGGCCCTAATGCATGAATAAACATATGGACCCATTCATTCCATGTGTTTTCCTTTCATACTTCCATCGAGAGAGCCAAGTGCTTGCGCGGATCCCCTCGTCTCGAGAAAATTTCTATTGGAGGTTTGACTGGAGGGTCAAATCGTAAGATCATCATCTTTCTCATTCCCCCTAGTCTTGAAAATCTCCCTTATGGGTTTCCCACTGGCGCGCAGGGGTTGCGCACATGGCCAAGACAAGGTCCAAAAATCTCTGTTCTTCAGGGACATTCGCTTCAATTTCTTTGAGAAGTATTTAACATTAACGAAGCCATCAAAGTGGGGCAGTTCTCTTACCTCTCAGGAGATGCATCAAAAGATTTTTGTGATCTTAAGACACCGCAACATAGATACATCATGCAGCTGGTTTTACCAATTTTTTATTTCTCAGTCTGAGTCAGATAAGCATTCAATGTCTTTTTCCCAGCATAAGATGCCGTTAGCCATGGGGTTGATCTAGTCATCCTCCCGAGCGGTCAGCTTGTAGATGTGATCAACATCCTCTTCCTCTCGTACTGGTTCAGTGTACTGGTCCCCTTCTTCTGGATCCAACGGAACTATCACCCGTGTGCCTTCACTTTCAAAGATAATGCTCCTTATTTTTAAATTAATGATACCTCCGATGTCAATAGCCGAATCCAGACCTAAGAGTGCAGGGTAAGGGTTTGCGTCATCCACTATCTGAATTACCTCAAAATCAGTGTAAACCTTAACACCTGTAATATCAACTACAACCTTTGCCAGTCATCCCAGTGGGATAATATTTTGCTGGTTAGCCATTCATAGCTGAATAATTGACCATTCCAGCTTAGGTTATCTCATTCTTTGCCAGGTTTTCTTGGGTAGAACGTTTGCGTCTGATCCTAAATCAAGGATGGCTTGATCCATTTCGTAGTCTCAAATCTGCGCAATCATGCGCATTTCCTGTCTAGTCCTTTTTGTTCTTGTATAACTTCTTCACAGTTTTAACCTTTGGATGTAAAGCAACCTTTTTATGTGCAGCTATCTATTAATGCTTGGAGGTTCTCTACGGCCTTCTGGTTGCGTAGTAGCTTCATACATGCCTGAATAAATGGTTTAACTGCTTCATCTGCTTTTGGATCTACCATACCTTTTGAAGTAGGTGCTTCATCTTTGGCCATCTCCCTCCGAGCTTCTATGAAGGTTTCTCTCTCCTTTTTCAGATCTAAGCCTTTCATTTTTTCCCTGTCTTTTCAGATCAATGTTTTAGCCGCAACCTTTTCCTCAGCTCCTCTAGTGGCAATGTCGCTGCATGTGATTACATTAATACATTTTCCATCGTCCTGTGGTTGTGCCTCAACCCTTTGTACATTCTGCATGGGCGTATGTTGTTTCTCCTGCATTTTTTCTATCAGTATCGGGCAGTATTAAATGACATGGTCAAACTGCCTGCAATATCATCAGGACTGGCGCGCAGGGTTCGAGTAATCTCGTGCAAAGTGTCCCACGTCTCCACAATTTTTCTAGATCAGCTGTCCTCATCCTCGACCTGCACTCCCCCATCTCCCTCCTCCCATTCCTCTTGCGGGAGATCCACCCCACCCAGAAAGAGATAGTGGTGATGAGGAGTCCACCTGCACGCTGTATAGGTTTCCCCTATCTACCATGAGGTCGAGTGCTTGGCAGTTGTGTTCGTCATTACCCACAGACGAGTAGAATCTGCACCACTGTTGTTTCAGTTATGGAACATAAGCACTTAATCGTGGGCAGTGATATGTATCATGTCTTGCTGCTACCCGAAAACCAGCACACAACACCATGGGACTACTAGGGCCAGCCATTTCCCTAGGGCATAGAGGGCTCGGCCCCCCAGCCTGCATATAATCTGATAACAAAGGGCATTGATCCTTAGTATGGCCTGATACCCTATAGCGTATGCTCCAGATATCCAGGCTGGCTTCCTTACCTCGATCCTTTCATAAGCTCTGAATTTCTAAGTGCATTGCTTCTAGCTAGCTCTGGATTTGTAGGGCTACAAACTGTGTGTCATCTCTTGATGCAGCTTCTAACTTCATGGCAATATGCAAAGCTTCTTCCTGGGAGATAATATTCTATTGTCCCATGTGTCCAAGAAGGTGTGGAAATAGCATAGAAATAAACCATTCCTTTCTTTGCTTGTCCTCATAGACAAATCCCCCATTGTTGATAACCTTCTTTAATCGTTGGTTAGCTTCCCAGATGGACTCTATAGGCCCTTGCATAAAGTCCTTTAATTCGAATACGCACTGAGAGTATGAATTAGGCTTCTGGAATTATTGCTTTAGGGCATCCTTAATATCTTGTATTGGTTTATTCGCATGTTGACCAATGTATCCCATAAACCAATCCAGGGCCCTTCCTTTGAAGGCTATGGATAACTGCACTCATTTGGTAGCATCATTGTTAACGTTCCGTGCAGTCCACACAGACTCTGTTATGAACCAGAATAGATCTATATCCTTGTCCCCTACAACCTTAAAGGTAGGTAGTTTCATGTGTGTGGCCATGTCATCCTCAGGTGGTGGTGGAGGTGGGGTAAAAGAATTATTACCCTTATGTGAGTTTGATGCAGGCATGGTCGGGGGGCTGGTTCAAAATTGCGCAGCCCCTCCTTGGTTAAAATCATGTGATTCCCTTAAGGGACTATATACTGATCTATCTCCTTATTGATTAACCTGATAGTATTTACCGCTTCGTGTTGTGCTCTCACTCTGGTCGGAGGTCATTCACTCGGTGTGGACACAGGACACCCTTTTCACTCAATAGCATCTTAATCAACAACGAGAGGGTTTTTAGGAACTTACCTCTAAATCCCTTGAAGAACCTCCGCCCCACTTCTAAATATGACACAAATTGATCAATAGAAAATTCTGTCACGAATCCTCCCAAGATACTGTCAACCCAGTGGTCTACAGTTTTGTTAATCTTTTCATCATTCTTTTCCAATTGTTGGATCAATTCGGGGGTCCATTGTGTGACCTGATCGCCTTTCCAGCAAGTCTGGAACTCCGTCAATTGTGCCAAACACTCTTGCAATTCATGTGCGAAGGATATGAAGAAGATTTTGTGCACTTCCATAAAAATATACTTGTTTTCCACTCTTTAGCAGATAGCTTCTTACTTCTATTATCTTCGTATTCCCGAACTTGTTTTCCGAACCAATCTTCTAACTTAGGCTTTAATGGCTACCAATGACCCTGTGGCATTACCCAATATCCCTCTCAAAATTCTCTCGGCCCTAGAAATAGAACCATTTGTTGGCTTTAGGGGTCTTGACCCAGGTTTGGTTTTAAGGTTTGCCAAAAAACCCTGATACTGCGGGCCCTTTCGGAAATGTTCCACTTGTGCAGATCAAGGTCTCACCTGAAGTAGTATGGGAGGGTGTTGGAACTAGGTTTCCACACCCTGAGAGAGAGAGTTAGTAAAAGGGGGTCCCTTCGGATCTAACAGACTTGCACAGGAGAAGCCGAAAAAAGAACTCTTTTTAGAAGTATATTGGCGAAGCATAGATCGTAATTAACAGGTAATGTGAGCAGAGTAATTTATCCAGAGCTACGCATTCATCATATCGCATCCACATGCGCATCAGTATATCATCACTATTCAGTAAGAAAACATGATCTTAGAACATAAACACAACCAATGATTGTAACACAGGAACACTAAAACATCATCAACAACCTTCTTATTCATTCATATTCAGATCTGACTTACAAAATCTATTACCAGCTCGCGCACATAGCCAACAGGGTCCGCACAGAGCAGGACTTTAGGGTCTCCGCGCACATAGCCAGTAGGAGCACTCACCTAGAAGATTGACACAAAATATCCCCAAGTTCATATTCAAGCTTAGCTTACTTCTTTCTTAGCTTCCTCTAGACTCGATTTATCTATCCATTTATAACATCTTAGCTTGTGCTACTCTATGGTCCAAAAATTGTGGTTTGTGGGCTCCTAATCTACCCTTTGACCCATTACAATAGCTCGGGGATTTGACCTGCCCCAAAGCCCCTGCGCAAGACCAAGTATTACAAAAATATTACAAAACTAGACCAAAAATGTGGTTAGGGGACCTTGTTCCAACAACAAGAATCTGTCTTATCACCTCTAGAAACTCATGAGATGGCTCCTCTGTTCACAGATACTACATGAACCCAAGATTGCAGGTCCTCTAATTGGGAAGCAATTTACAATTTATTTGAAGATGAAAATCCAAGAATAATTGAAAACAAAAGAGCCGCTGCTGATGAGTGTCCACCAATGGATACAAATGCATGGAACGACGTAGCTAATTCATTTCTTCATAGAATTGTCGCTCGTCCAAAAATTCTCCCATACACAGATATGGTGAGGTGGGTCATCGACCATGTGGATATAACAAACTAAATGTTTATTACCTTAAAAGGACAGTAATTGGTTCCTTCAAGCCAGACTACTTAAGAAGAATACACTAGTTTCTGATGCCTCAAAGGAAGTACGGTACACAATTCGTCCAAAATTTCATGCAAGAAAATCTGAACCCTACGGAGCTTATCAAAGATTGGAGGAAAGAATCAAATAAACACAAGCGAGAAGAAAGGGGTATGTATTCACTAGCCTCTCTTGTTGGCCCTTTCTCCCAAATTGTTGCCATGTTCTGTCATCTTTATGGTTATCCGAATACCCAAAAGCTTTTTGAAGAATGGGTATGGTTGATTGACACTATTAGCGTAAATTATTAACGCAAGTGTACAAAAAGAGCTACTTTAACTATGCATGACAAACAACCATAACAACAAATATGGATTCTTAAATTCTTTAGATCTGCAAAGTGATAGTTAAAACAAATTTTTCCAGAAATCAAATCTATGCAGTAAAAGTAGTTAAATAGTGAAAAGCAATAAGAAATGCTCCATACATCCAACAGAAAAGACAAGATATAAAGAGTTTTATATGTATTATAACACTTGGGAAGGGCTGATAATGAATCCAGGAAGGCCTTGTGTCTATTTCAATTTGGTCGTAAGCATCTTGAGGAGGGGCTAAAATACCTCGGGTTTCACCTTAAACCAAATTATTATCACATCACATACTGGAACTGGTTGATCGCGAAGGTTGATCGCAGGATCAAAATTTGGCAAGATCGGTGACTCTCTAGGGCCGACAGATTGGTGCTCATAAAATCCATTATAGAAGCCATACCGATTTACTGGATGTCTCTTTCCTGGCTCCCTAAAGGAGTGATTTCTAGAATCCAGCAGTTATGTAGGTGCTTCCTCTGGCGCGATAAGGAACAGGATAGAACTTTTGCTTGGATTGCATGGGACAATATTACAAAACACAAGACATGGGGTAGTTGGGAACTTAAGGACCTTTCAATATTTGTGGCTACCTTGGCATCCAAGATGGGTTGGCATCTCAGAGATGGTCACATCCTGTGGAAGGAGGTCATATGCTCTAAATATATTGCTCCCCGTACTACTATGGAATGTATTAGGAGTCCTATCCTCTTCTCTACAGGATCATAGATCATTTGGAAGGCCATCTTGCGATCTATCAATCTGATCCAAAAGGGTCTGGCTCGGCTTGGCGCATTGGATCTGGAACACAGGTCAAAATTAATGAGGATGCTAGGTCGGGATGCAGACATGAATTCATACTGCCTCAGGATATCAAACTTTAGCTGGCCAAGCCTGGTATCTTCTATTTATCACAGATCGCGGAACCTATCAATACCACGTGGGCTTCTCAAGCTTGATTTTCTGTGCATACATTGAAAATACCTGTTGATGACTTACCAATATGGAATAGATATCTCTGTGCTCTCCGCACCACCTGTGTTCATCTTTTGGACAAGGAAGATGAACTTCTTTGGCCATTCTCCCGTAGCGGTAGATACATTCCTAAAATTGGCGACACTACACTATGTGCAGAATTGAAACCCCCTGTTAAGCTTTGGTGGTGGAAACCAATTTGGAAAATGTAGGCTCTCCCTAAATCCATATTACTTATATGGTGTATTCAGTATAACTACATCCCTAAAATGGAAAACCTCAATAGATAGGCATTTCAGGACCTTCTCGCTGTTGTTTATACCTCTCCCATGCTAAGTGTGTTGATCACCTCTTCCTGGATTGCTTGGCCATACAACAACTATGGTGCATCACACTTACATATCTCGGTTGATCACTCAACTGGTCGGGTCCCTCGGTCTATGCGGCATGGATGAATTGGTGGAGTGCCGTTGGCCGCAACAAAGATCGTAATATCCCGCTTCTTATGGCTTGGGGGATCTGTATTACTAGGAACCAGTTAATTTTCCTAGACAAGCCTATAGATTGGGACTACTCCCGCAACATCTTCATATCCACTTTCCACTTCAATGTTGATGATGGATTACCTGCTCCTACTAGAACTATCCGTCCTGAAACTATCGATCGCACCTACCCATGGGCATATTTTGATGGGGATTCTAATCATAATGGATGTGGTGGGGGTGTCATCTTTCACTTGTATGATTCCTATTACTTCCATCTCTAGATGGGTCTTGGTCCGTGTTATCACTCAGTAATTTCTCCAGGTTCAAGAGAAATAGTCCGAGGTAACCACAAACCTACTTCAAACTCTAGGATCTAGCCTTCCTAGGGTGCAGAGAGGGTTCTCTCTTTAAAGTTTAACTTTTTATTTATTTATAATATTAGGCTACTTATGAAAGTAAAATTTGATTTTGGTTTAAAGGGTTCGGTGGGAAAAAATCACTTGGAGGTAAGATAGAGAGAAATCTACTTGTCCATTGGGCTATGGAGTCTAAATCAAACTAGCAGCACTAGAAATCAAGGCCAAAAAGATACAAATATATTCAGGGCAAGATAGATAACCCTCAGAGATTTTGGAAAGTGGTTTTTTGTGAGGTGGTATGATCAGAATAAAGGGCACTTAAGGATCCTTTGATCTGGAAAATGGAAGTAGAAGGCAGAGGTCAAACGAGAGAAGGAGCAATTAAGGGTTCCTTGCATCGGAAATCAGAAGAAAACATTAAAATGGAAACTAGTTAAAGATAGGGAGCACTTGACTAATCATGTAGTAATACTCCTAGTTACACATTCAGACAGAACCAACATAAAATTAATGCATGAAACTTAGAAAAGGAAACATTGACAAGTAGGAAGTACTTCACTTATCAGCTTATCACAGGGATCTTGAATTATGATGCCAGTCAGCTTGTCTAGTCTGCTACTTCAAATTCAAACACACAATAGCCCCCAATGTTAAAAAAAATGTCTATAATAAGTCCAAAAATTTTATTCCACACAAAATACTTCAAAGAGTGAAGTATTTATACAAATTCTAAATTAGAATATCTTTAAAAAATATCAAGATTGGTTTACAAATATCTCCAACTATTTTACATAATAGAACTTAAGGAAAGGACAATCAAAACTAATGCATCTATTTGGAACTATTTTTTATGGATAGGTGATGACAAAGAGGAGAATTCAAATTTGATCTCAACTCTTAGTTGATGATGAGGCATCCACGTCACTAACTGTCTCCTTTCTTTGTGCATTCTGCTCTAGCAATTCTGCAAACTTGGGGTCCAATGATACCTTTTTATTTCTCAATCCGAAATATATATGTAAAAAGTGAAAGAATTTATTGTAGATGAATATTTTGGTGAGATAAACCTCTCTCAGTTTCCTAACTTTCTGCTCCAGTTGTTCACAATAGGCTCTGCAAAAAGATGTGTAAAACAAAGTTTTACAGAGTCTAAAAAATAGGTTGTGAAAATATGCATGTATCTTTTATTCTGTAATACCTGTGCACAAAGTGAGATAGGTTTTTGTAGGTGGGTCTCTTAGGAATAAAAACCTCCTTCCGTTTTGTAAGATGTATTTCTGATTGGCGACAATGTTCTCTGTAAAATGATGACTTAACAAGAATTTTCTGCAAAACGTGCTTTCCAATATTGTTCAATATTTCTCAACCCATAATGGCTGTTAGAAAAGTGAGAGAGGTTTTTGTAGCTGGATATCTTAAGAACATAAGCCACCTTCAGTTTTAAAAAATCCATCTTGGATTGGTCACAATAGTTTCTGCAAAAATGTTCCTTCTTGTTATGTTTTCATCTTTTAAATTTTTTGTTCTTTTAAATGTTTTTACTTTCACTTTGGATAAACTTGATTGCTGTTGGTGAAAGTATTTTCATCTCTATTAACCATTACTTAATCTTTTTTTACTTTTACTATTTTACTTTGACTACTTAGTAACTTTGTTTTAACTTTCACTCTGATTTTTACTTGATACACTAACTCTGATGCTCTTTGATTGTTATGTTTTCACTGTCATTGTGAATTCTAATTTCACTTTTACCATTTACTGTGCACATTTAATCATTTTGATCTCTCTCTAACTTGATTTTATTCTTTCTTTGTATACAAACTGTTTGTTGAATGAATCTTTTGAATTAAAATATGAGAATTTGGAGCAAACAAATTTTTCAACTAGTATTGAAACATTTGGCCGAAATCCATATTCTGATCATAACCTGCAAAAATTAAACAATTTGTTAATGAAATCCAGGTCTGCAGGGAGGTGATTGAAGGATTTTGAAAGACCTATGGAATGAGATCTCTGTGTAGAGGCTTAACTTTGTTTTTAAGGCATTTTGGGTAACCACTGCAAGATTAGACTGTTAGGCATTAGTTTTTTACTTCAACAGAGACGAAACTGAGCAATTTAGGCTAAGGATGGGTTCTTTTGGGCGTTTTGCTCAATTAGGTTTATCTGAATATGTAAAACTGGATTAAATAGAAAACAGGGGTTTTCTCAGTGGATTTAATGGGAAAAAGGGATTTTTAGGGTATTTTCAACAGTTTTAACCCTTTAGGTGTTTTGAATTTGGTTTTCATGGTTTGGAAACTGGGAATTTGGCTACAGAAAGGCTCACAATAGAAAATAGGGTTTTCTGGGAAAAATTGGCCAGGGTTTGGCCTGTTTTTAGGTTTTTTTAGGAAAAATAGTCCGGTAAAATCTCTTAATTAAAGACCTGATTTAATTACTGATGGTTTAGAATTGAATTTGTAGGCTTCAATTTGTCGGAAAATACCTTAAGATGTAGGTATTCGGCTGTTGGAAAGATTTTGGGAGGATCTCGGTTGATTTTGAGGTCTTTCACAACTTTACTGGAGCGGAAAATAGCTTTACTGGTCATCAATGGGGAATTTCTGGTCAATTTGGAGTTTCCGTTGGATAAATCAGCAATCACTGGCTTTAACATAGTCGGGAGAGCTCTTTCAGAATTTGAAACAGATGAATAAACATTAAAATTAACCTTTATCGAAGGTTTTATATTTTAGTTTATTCATGTTTTCTTGCATTGAATGTAGGCTTAATTGATGGTGGGCAGTGGTTTCATATTTGAAAACAAAACCAACAGTGGTTATCGCGTTAATTTCAAGTGGTAAGTTGCTTTAAATCTAATGGACGCGATCGAATGAAATGTTGACACGTTGTGGAGGGCGAAATGGGAAATACTGCCCATTTCGCGTCCAATTTGGGTTGGGACGGCCGTTTACTTTATGCGCGCGATATGGTTTTAGAACCGTCAGATCTTGTGCTCGGGTGCGAAGGGTCAAGATCTATTGGAAAGGTGCGGCCAAAGGAATGGTGGGACCGAGGTCAATATATATGTGGGTGTTTAAAAGGCAGAATTTTTTTTTATAAGATATGTATAAATCAAAGGTTTAATCTATGCAAATAGCGGGGTTTATACATACGGGCGGGGGTAAGCATGAGGCGGAGTTAAGTATACCATGGGTTAATTTATGTAAATCTTGAGGCTTTATATAGTGGGGAAAAAATAAAAAGGTAACGGCTTAGGTTTTATGGAAAACAAACCTTAGTTTTATTCCGATAGAACCTTGGTTTAAAAATTATGCGGGGATGAATTTATAAAGGCATAGAAAAAGGGTGGACATTTGCATGGTCGTGGGTTTAAGTCTTTGAACCTTATGAAATGATTAAATATCATTCAAAAACTTAGGCTAAGCACTGATGTGCAGGGTGGTGTATTTTATTTTCAAAATACATAGGATATGCCCGAATAAACATATTAGGCACAACTTTTATTTTATTTATATAGTATTAAACTTGTTGAATGGTTTAATAACCATAGGGGGGCGCGATATTCCTTTAAAGGTAGTTTTAGACCAAAGGGCGCTTTATTTGGGTTTTATTTTGACATGTGGATAATAACTTTGGTCCAAAATCTTTGCAATAGTGGGTTTTTAGGGGTATTTAGATATAGGGAATTAGATATATAGGATAATGTTTTATTTAAGGATTTAATAAACTAAGTTAAAAGTTAATATGAAAAGGGGAATGGAATGCACAAAAAATACACAATATGACTAAGTAAAGTGAATAAGTAAAGAAAAGCTTGTATTTTCATCATTTCACCAATTTACTTAGGATAAAGCATTTTTAGGGTTTTTGTATGTTTCTGAGTGAAGGAAGTTAATCAGATGGGGTTTTATGTTTCATTAAGTAAGAATGAGTCTTTACTTATGAAAATGAGTTAAAATGTATGAATAAGGGATAAATAATGATAAATGGAGATTTAACATAAGAATTTAACATTTTCAATTAACCAGTCATCGAGCCTTGGGTCTGATCCCAACAAAAGTCAGAGAAATTCTCTAAGCCTGTTTGAATGATAGTCTAAAACACTAAATACTTACAAGGGATGGGAAATTAGTGATTTTTTGCCCGGTGGTGAATATTACATGCTTTTTCCCACTTCTTTCTACTTACCCAACATTACTCTAACATTTTTTCTTCCTTTTGGCAGGTGCATTTAAGCTTGCAACCTTGAAACATTTATTCTTTTGAAAGCATAAACTATCTAATTCTACCTTATTTCATCCGAGGGCTCAGATTAAATTGTTGAGCTCCTCATTATTTTCTACCTAACTAATGATTTGTCAGGATTAAACTGTCTGACAAATATTTATTCACTATCTAAAACATGGAAATTGAAAATATGACAAGTCAAGATTAAACAGTTTAACTCATCGTGGATTATGGCATTTATTGACACTTTTCCATAATCATTTGCAAAAAGTAAAAAGTAGTGACATTTGGACTTGCTCACTTTCATGTCTTATTTTCATCTTTTTCTTTTGGGGTCTATATTTTTTAAGTCCTTTGATATTTCTTTTAGGACTTTTTACCCTCTTTTTGATTTTTTTATTTTTTTCAAAATATGGGAAAACAACTTGTAGAAGGTAAGGTATGTACATATTTACAAGACTATCAAAATTAAATTCAAAATTATGAATCCTATGCTAAACTCTATAGTCTCTGACTGCTTTTACTCTTTTCCTGTGAACATGGTTGCAACAGGATCCAAATTTTTGGGGATTCACAGATTATTATTAACTGGTTCAACTTACAGGCTCACAGTCATTCCCACACTCTTACTACTCTACTAGATGAGGTTATTTTATTAAAAACTCTTTTTGACTCTATCTTTGTCACTCACATTTACAGGCAGAGGAACCAGATGGCCGACCAACTATCCAAGGAATCCTCGCAGATAGCCTAGGGTCGGAGGTACATTACAGAGCATGATGTTGCACAGGAGTTTCAGTACTACCATCGTCCATCCATAGATGATATGGGGTCATAGGACGCAGTCCCTCTTTGACTGCCATTTTGGACACTGCACATTTTTGGATCGACACTATTTTATACTATTATAGACAGTGTTTACATAATATTTTATCTGTGGCAACTATTTATTTTTGTTTTTATGTACATATTATTATAGATTATATGGATACATATTATTTGATACTTGAAATGTATTAGACTCCTTTGGGAGTATGCTTATTTATCTTGAACCTGCATATGTTGGATATGCCGCTAGATGCAACATGTAATTTTCTTACTTTTAATGGAAAATTACGATTTTTTTCTATGGAAAAACACATGGGAAGGGAAAAATGAATGATGTTACCATTCCCCTTCAATGGGATGGGTGCATGTATGTACTCAACGCTTCATATCCAAAATTTTATCTCTCTCAATGGTGTAGAAAACCCAAAATATGTTGAACTCTATGGGAGCTCAAGAGGCAAAGAAAATAGTAGCAGCAATGAGAATGATCAAAGCACAACAATGAAAGTGATCAAATTGAATAATGAATGGAAAACCATCCTATTTATAACAAAATATTGAGTGTTGGCTCAAGGAGTCCTAACCCAGGTTTGGAGGTTAAGGTTTGCCAACAAACCCCTATACTACTGGCCCTTTTGGCAGTGACCTGCTTGCATAGGCCAAAGTCTCACTGGAAGCAGTATGGGAGGGTACTACAACCAGGTTTTTGCACCTTGTGAGAGATTAGGTAAGTCAAGCAAGTCTGTGTTCCTAGCCTATCTAGTCCACCAACAGATCTACTCGCAGGTTGATTAACAATACAATCCACAGTATAACAGAGCTATTATTGTGCACAGATCTAGTCTATAACTTCACATCCACGAGCGTAACACAAAACACTATAATCGCAGTAATTAACAGATCACAGATACATATACCAGAAACATAGATAATTTGCAGAAATTAAACATATACTTTCGCAACTTAATAATATAGCCCAGGTTCACATTAATCATAACAAAACAGATCTAGCTAGCATCATATGTCCAACAGTACTTCGCAAATATATTAATATCAAAATCCTCGTACAATTCCAAAATACCACCTGCACACACAGCCAACAGGGTCCACACACAATAGGACTGAGGATCTCCACGCACACAGCCAACAGGAGTCCTTACCCAAACAACCCAACAACAGATCTAACAATTTGTACTTAGCATCAATCTCAATTCTTTCCTATCTTAAGACTCAAAACATTCATCTATTTATATCGATTTACCCGATGCATCCAATGGTCTGTAAACCGTGGTTTGCGCACTCTTGGTCTACCCTTGACCAGTTACAATGCCTAAAAATCCCTATGTTAGACTAAATAATACCAAAAATATACAAAAATGTACAAAATTCGCAGCTTTTAAGGGACCTTGTTCCAACAGTCCCCAACACAATCTTGTGACTCATCCCGAGTCACTGTGATGGTGGGTTCTCCACCTACACCTGCAGCAATCAGATCGCTTCGACCAGTGGGAGTAGCACACCTTCACTTTGAGCAGCAGCATTTTGTGCAATGTCTACCAACTTCTGTGAATTTGGACCTTCTGTTGTAGCGGTGACACTTTCTAGAGTCTTGTTTAGCTTCTTAACAACAACATCAACATCCTACGAGAGCTTCAGGCCTTTGTCAGCCCAAGGCTTCAGGCGGTCACCGAGAACCTTCTTCTTATGGCGGAGTTCATCAATATCATTTTGGAGGGCGTGGCTAGTTCGTAGGCATGCTAAGCGCTGAGCCGGAATCAAAGTAGGCATGGTGGCTTCGAGCTTCTCAAACGCTTCTTCCTTCTGCTGCAGGTCCTGGTTGATTTCTCGCAGGATCGGGTCACGCTGGACCTTGGTCAATAGCTGCATGGCTATATCCAGTAATTAGGCACCCTGATCGATTTGTCTTGTAATCACCTGTGTAGTTGCAGTAACCAGTGTAGCTCGCTGGACCCGTACCTCCGACGGTGTCTCGGGCTGCAACTTAGCCTGCAAATCTGCGATCTATTTCTCCATCTGTGTTTTAACCACCTGAATCTCATTCCTGGAGGCCTTTAATGCTGCGACCAACCCCTCAATATTAGCCTGGGGGTAGCTGTGGTCGGATTTCTTCTGTAGCATCCACACATATTCTATGAATTAAGTGTTCCAACTCCATTTGTTGCGCAGTGGCGAGGGTACAGGCAGCCTGTACCTGGGACACTTCAGCATTCTTTTCCTCGATTTTCTGCTCAGCTACACTAAGTTGTTGGTGAACTTGATGGTCCCAATGGTGAATTTCCTGAAACAAGGAGGTGTGGAGAACTTGCAATGCCTCATGCGGTAGCCTGGCTAAATTTTAATATTCCTAATTAGTCCCAAGCTAATTGGAATATTCATTTTTGTTTTCTTTCTTTGTTTAAAGAATAAAAGTGTAAAGGAGGTCCATATTGCTCCTAAACCATGAATAAATCAATGCCAAATCTAAAAAGGATAAATCTTGGTTGTGTAAGCAAGCACCCTTAGGAGTGAAATGGGTTGGATATTTTGACTGGGTCAACCTTGACCAAATCTACAACGTTGTCTTGGAGGAGGGGCCATCAATGAGGCACAGAGCAGTTTTAGATGGAGATGGCTTGTGTGAAAGAAGTGATTTCAATGAAGGTGGTTTAGGGTTTACAAGCTCTTAACTTATAAAAGGAAGAGGATGGTAGCATGAGAAGGTTTTTGATGATATGATATTTTGATATATTGTCTATTTAGACATATAGCTTTCTTTGGCTGTTTAACCTAGATTGCAAATGTTGTTTAGCGTTGGGTGTTCCTGATCGAGAATCCCACCTCTTCCCATTGAGTAGTTCTTGGGAGAGTCTTGTATTGCATATTCCACTATATGGCTGAAGGCCAAGCTTCTTCTTCCAACTACAACACAGATCATGTTGAGGGTTTGGTTGTCTTTGAAAGTTGCAGAAAGTGGAGGCTAGATCTACTCAGATCTAGATCATTTCAGTGCCCTTTTTCAGTGGAGGAGACTTCTGCTCCATTGGGAGGAGAGTATTGGAGTGCTTGGGCTTCATTTTCTGATCTTGGCATGTGGCCAAACATGTTCTAAACCCTACAACGCAGCTTTACTTCTAGATTTGCGTTATTCCTATAGGTGTTGTTGCAGGGTGTTTTCTCACATCATTTGGAGAGTTGGTTTTCAAGTCTTGGGGATCTGCCCTTCACTTTGAAGATCCATTGAAGAATATCTATATATTTTTCATATCAGATCAGATCTGAATATTCCTAAATCTCTGAATATTTCTACAGATATGGAGACTTAGATCTTATAACTACTTCTTGTACATGGTTTTTTTCTTAAGACCCCAAGGGGGATTGAAAGAAGAGCCTCTATTTTATATGGATATTTTATAGATCTGAATTTTCATTCACTTATATGCTCTAGATCTAAAGTGTAATCTTCAGCTATTGCAGCCCAATAAAATAACGTTGTAAAGGCATTTCCAGTCTATATACATGGTTGCAACACCTCTTTTTGAGGATTTTCTTCTATTGGTGACTTGTATTTTTGGTTATGCTTCTTATGGGCCACATTGTACATCTATTTTGCTACTGTAAATACATTTGAAAGGTCTCCATATTGGCCTACTGCTTTGCTTTTGATGAACTGCGTTATTTTTCCTGCAAATCTGCATTCTATTGTTCCATTCCCCATTTTGGAATATTACAGTGTTTTATTTTCTGATTGTATGTACTCTTTTACCATGTATATGTAGACCAACACTGTAATATTCCCAAATGGGGAATGCAGCAATACAAGATGGATATGTAGGGAAATAATGTAGTTCATCTAAAATACCGTGATGAGGTCAATACAGAACTTAAACAATGCAATATGTAAATCATATATAAAAGACAGTCCAGATACAACGGAATACAAGTCATCAATGAAGAAAATCTCTCAAAGAGGTGCTTTAAACTATAAACAGAATGGATAAATGTTTTATAGTTTTTTATTTTAATTAATTTTAACATGTCAGAGATTAGACATTAGATTCAGAGAAAGAAGGTATGTAGTAATTAGATCTATAATGGCACCACACTATATAGGCCCAAATCCCTCAAGCCAAAAGTTCATCATGTACATGTGCTAAGATCTGATTTGAAAGTCAGTATTCCAAGGTAACACTAGATATTCAAGTATTCGTAGTACCATGCGTATCAGATTTGAAATGAATACTGCTGTTTACCCTCTCCATGTATCTCCAAATTGAAGGCAGATCCCCAACACTTTTAAAAACCAACTCACATATGGTAGTAAGCAAAAGACCTCACATAAAGAATTCCACAGAATAATGCATCTGGAAACCCAATACGTCGAGGTTGATAACATGGTTACTGCTGATGCCAAGATTCTAAAATGAAGCCCAAGCACTCTAATACTCTCCTCCCCCAATGGAGCATGTCTTCCTGTCAGGTGCAGAATGAAGGATTCAGATTCAAGTGACTTAGCCTCCACTTGCTACAGCTTTTCAAAGATAAACCAAACCCCCAACAGATCTCATTGTAGTTGAAGGAAGAAGCTGGCTTTCCAGCCTGGGGTATTGGATCATAATACAAGACTCTCCTAAGATTCACTAGAAGAGGTGATTCCCATTAGGAACAACTTAATGCTAAACATCATTTTCTGTTAATTAAACAATTAAAGAAAAGATATATGTTCAACAGACAATATATCAAAATATCACATTTATTAATGTCCTTTCTATGCTAACTTTCCTTTATAATTTAAGAGTTTGTAAACCTTTAAAATCCACCTTCTAAAGAATAAATCACTTCTTTCACATGTTTCATCTGATTTAAATCATATATACTTAGATTATACGTACCTTCCAGACAATATTGTAGATTTAACATGCTTAATTCAAACGAAATATTCTAGTTCCTTCTACACCTAAGGGTGCTTGCAGCCAGTAAAATATAATTAGCCTTATTACATTTGGTAACACTTATTCATATTTAGGAGTATTAAGGGCCTTCTACACCTCTCTTTATTTTAAATGTTAGGTTAGGTAATAAAATGAATATCTAATTATTTATGACTAATTAAACATGGAATTCTCCCCTCCCAAATGTTGTTTATCCCCAAGAAACTGATAAGGTAAGTGCTGGTAACTCTTCTTATCCTCCATTATAATAATTTTAACATGTGATGTTATGATTCTCCGTGTTTCAAGTTTTCACCAATCCATCCCTCCATGAATTATCCTCCCAAAGTTTCTGCATGAGATAAAGGTCCATCCATATATATAACAGGCCCAACAAAACAAATGATGTTCAGTTCAATGTCTCTCCTGAAACATGCAGCATAATACATGACAGAGAGTTTCCCCATCCATATGACATATATTACCTCCATCCTCCCTCCATTCCCATAAAGAGTACAATCACATCATCAAATGTATTGACAAAATCAATCATATACAACCATACCCCAGGTACATGGAGGTGGGTATCATAGTCCCACATGTGGAACTGTGCCATGTTACATCTCTTGACTCACATTAGATCAAGATAAGGTAAGTGGTTTCCCCCACCAATTACTGGGTTATCTCACCATTGAAAAGTGTGTGATATATTTGGTGCCTAGTAAGGGCACCCACCATGTTGCAAATCTCCCTTTCATTCCTCCAAATGGGAGGCCATATCGACAGCCAGTTTTAAACGCAAGTTGGACACAGTTATGTGAGCAGCCAACATCCCTGGAGTCACTTTACATAGTGCGAAGTAAGTAACAGGAAAGAAGGAATTTAAATGAAACATTATTTATAATATATATTTTCCACTATGCACTCTTCCTTAAAAACAAAAATGTAGAGGGTGTAGAGACTCACCCTCTCAAAAGTTTAGCGAGGAGGAAGAAATTAACTTTCCACATATGTTGTCTATCTCCACACAGCATGAATATTTAGTACCTAGATACAGTTCTCTCTTCATAGTTCTTCCCATTCTCATGATGAGTGTTGGTCTTAATGGAATATGTGGGCTGAAATAGAACTCTTCATAGGCCTTTGTGTAACTTTCTTGAGCTTGGAGGTTCTTACAAGAAGATCTCACCATGATCATATTAAACCATCTTGACCCTCCATCATCTTCTCATGTGAAGTGTTCATCAAGTATCATGGGCAGATCCTGGAATAACCCAAACCAATGTCAGATTTTAAATAAGGACTCAATCTTTCCAAACAATGACAATGTTGATAATGTATCAACTGAAATGTCTATCATGTTGTTTCTCTTCCTCGACATCTCCATGCCAAAGGCATATTTTAAAGGTCATTCCCTTCCATTCTCTCTCTCCCACTACATAAAATCTAGAATGAGAGTGGGTAATGACATGTTGGAGAAGATATCCCTCCTCCTTGAGCCTACCCAAGACTCCAGCATTGTAGTTTCTTTGTCTTCTAATGCTCCAATCCCCTCTGGACATAAGATTGGACATGACTGCACAGAGACACTTCCCACAAAATCCTCGAATACCGTGGCTCTCGTGTTTACCACAAGATAATGATGTCTTCTGGATCATCCTCATGTGTGCATGTTGTACGTGGGACTGCCTTGCATCCCTAAGCCCACCCAGCAGGCAAATTCATTCCTTTTCTTGTGTAAAAGTTTCTGCTGGATAATTGGGTATCACTCTTGGTGATGCAAGAGTGCTTCTCCAATGGAATGTCTATCCCCTCACACGCATGTGGTGGTGGATCATCCTCATGTCAGAAGAAGCAGATCCATACCTTGTTCTTCTTCTTCCCTCCTCTCATCTGAGAAGACCTCTATGTAATGTGCTTTTCCTGTAGCACATCTACAGAAATTTCTGCCCATGATTCTTGGCAAGGTTATTAATAGCCTTTGTCTCAGATTCTCTTGGAATTTCATCAAGAGTAAGTCAGGAGAGCTCTCCTTTGAAGGAGCAGGCTTTTTCTTTCCTTTTCCCTTAGTGAAAAAAAGAGGGCTTCTTACTGAAAGTTTGCCTTTGATTTTGGTGCATCTTAAGGTCACTTCCGCCCTTTCAATAGCATCATGTAGGGTAGGGCTTCAGATATTTAACCAAACGGAGGAAGAGGTCTATCTAGGACCATCGATGAACATGTACATCTTTCTTGTCATGGACAGTCCGGTGAACTATAAATTAGGTGCCCAAAATTCAGATGTAAGTTTATGTATATTCATTGTTTCAAACTTACAAGGCCTATGAATGCCTGGATACATTTTGTCAAAAATTTCACCAACCTTCTAGTGAATCCCCATTGGCAATCAAACTGGGAAGTACGCAATGTAGAGAAGCTATGAACCACTACCATGTGTTTACCTCAAGGTAATGAAGGACATAGCTCTCCATCTTTTAAACCTTTGTTCAACCCAAAGCAGATGTCAATTTTTTTCTGCAACCAAGAGATCAGTAAATACTCTTGGATAACCCACCATCAAAGGTGGTTAATACTCCTACCCATAGTGTGGTGTCTATCATGATTCTAATGAATCCACCACCCTCTATGATGATGCCTTAGTCTTTATTTTCCTTGAGGAAAATCCTTGTACCCAGAGTGATCTTTCGACCTCATTTTGAGTATTCATATTCTTCAAAATAGTCTTCAAGGATTCATGCTCTTGAAACTCTATTTCCCATAGCCAAAAATGTAGGCATGGTAGAGAGTTGGGAAATCAGGTGATGTACCTGGTTGATCATTCCAATGGTGAGCATATTGGCGCGAGATTTCTCCAGATGCAATCTCAGGATTTTTTATCTTATCCAATCTCATCTCTTTGATCTCTTAGTAAAGACTGGGTGATGTTTCTAAGAAGGATCTCATGGTAACTGCTATTTCCTTCTTCTTTCACTTTATACAAGGGCTTACCTTGTCTTTCATTGTCATTTGTAATCAAATTTGTTCTGCTTTCTATTTAGATACCTCTTTTCTCTCTCGTCGGGTGAAGAGTGTTCCTTCTTCTTTTCAAGACATATTGGCTTCTTAGAAAGCGTGAACAATTTCAAAGCAAGATGATGTCGATTCCATTGTAATATTCCCAATGAAATGCGCAATACAAGACAGACATAGCAAAGGAACAACATACTATCTAAAACAAGAGAGCCAATAAGGAGACCTTTTCAAATGTATTCACAACAAAAAATCATATATAAAAGATGGCCCATAAGATGCATAACTGGAATACAGCCATCAACAGAAGAAAAATCAACAAAAGAGAAGCCAAACCATGTATACATCAGAAATTTTCACAACATTATTTTATCAATTTTAAATGATGTCAGAGCTCACATATTAATTCATAAATAATCAAGATGAAATATCAGACTTATAACAGTTCATACAAATTCTACATAGGCTCCTTCAAAATCTTCTTCAGTTTTCAGTAGAAAATTAATTATGTGCAAGCATGAAGTAGATTTAGACCTAATTTTGCATCTAAATATTCTGTATATCTTAAATTATTTAGAAATAGGTAGATCGTATCTTATATATACATATATCTCTCCCCAATGGATTCTGTAAGTGAATAAGTATCCCCAACACTTGAAAACCAACTCTACGTATGGTATGCCAACACCGCAACAATTTGCTGTGAATAACGTGTATTGGGAAGCCACCAGGTTGTGTGTTGGGAACATGGTTGGCCACATGCCAGGATCAGAAAATGAAGTCAAAGCACCCAATACTCTCTCTAGCCCTAATGGAGTAGAAGTCTCCTCCACCGAAAAAGGGCAATTGTAAATGGATTCAGATTCAAGGGGAGCAGGCCTCCACTTGCTTTAATTCTTCAAAGGACAACCAAACAATTCAATGTGATCTGTTGTAGTTAAAGAAGCTTGGATTTCAAACATAGTGGACTATGAAATACAATACTTCCAAGAGCTACCTATCAAAGGAGGGATTCCCGATCAGAAACAATTCTAATACCAAACCATTTGTAACGAAGGCCACGCAAAGCTATATTTATAAACAAAAATATACCCAAATATCATATCATCTCAACAACCTTCTCATGTTGTCATCCTTTCCTTTTATAAGAGCTGTGTGTTCCTAAAACCACCCTTCTTAATGAAATCACTTTTTTCACAAGCCATCTCCATCTAAAAACTTCATTCTCACTTTTACTGATGGCCACTCCTCCACATCGTTTATATATTTGGTCAAGGTTGACCCACTTTAAAAATATCCAACCTATTTCACACCTAAGGGTGTTTTTATCATTCCAAGGTTTAGGAGCATGCTTATAGGACATCTCTTACACTTGTATTCTTTTAAAAAAGAAAGAAAACAATAATGAATATTCCAATTATCTTGGGACCAACAGAATATTGATAAATCCAACCTATTCCTGCCACACGTGCCCGGACCTACATTCCCAAGCCCGTGGACTTATCACATAATGCGTTGGGAAAGGCACAGAGGAGGCTTTCCTTACCGTAACTAGTGCCGCACTTCTCGGTCATGAGGGCTGCCACCAAAATCATATTGGTCTATTGGGTGCTCATCTTGAAGTCGTGCCACGAAGCTTGGCCTAAAACATGTCGATCGCATCTCTATGATGTTCTGTTGTATTAGCCATCGCTCTTCCGTGGCCAAAGCATTTTAGCAATTTTCACAGTCCCCTGCCGGGGTTGTATTTGTCTCATCATGCTCCTTCTCACAGCAGTGATTGCTTCTTTCGTGTCTTTAACAGTTCAATGTTCGGCTTCGTGCCCTGGGACTCCGTTCCTCCCCGCATCTAATCCTTCTATACCCAGGTTTGGCTGCGAATCCATATGCATCTCTGCTTCTGCATCCTTCTTAGTGGTATGTCTCTGCTGCACGTCCTTTGTAGTGGTCGGTTTTAGTTGTGCATCCTTTTGTGAACCAACGCTCCCTGCTTTTTCAATGCCTTTGCTTGAGCCACCAATTTCTTTGGTCATGGTGGGGATGACTTTTGTAGCACTGGCTCCTGGGGTGCTCATCACACCAGATTTGAACCCAATCTTCCACTACGGAGGTCATGTAGCCACTACACAATCAATATCCTCATCCAAAACCATATATGGGAGCGAGACCCAGGCTTTATCCTTGTGCGCTCTGATTTGAACGTTGTACATGGTGACCTGGAATGTCGTGATGCTCTTGTACTTGTCATACACTGCTAGAGACAAGTGTGGTCGGGAGTTGGTGGCTGCTAACAAGCTACTTTGGAAGAGGACCTAGAATACTTAGTTGTCCTCGATACGTTGTGCATCCTTAGAGTCACGTAAGTTCATATATCAGGCCCCCTTGCACATGTCTGAGGTGAGCTTCGGGAGGACCGATTCCACAGGTGCTTCCCAGACTATCAATGCGATGAGAAGTAGCAGCAAGGAATAGAAAAATTCCCGTCCCTGCTCCTGGGATTTGCAGACATTGGCCAAAAATTCATTGCACAAGTATTAGGACCAATTGAAGAATACCCCTTTCTCGCACTAGCCTGCTAACTGGATTACGTATGTGGGGATGGAGGCCACCTGGAATTTTTGCATCATCTTACATGCCAATAACAGGGTACCCAACTGCGTAGCAGGGTCGCTGATGAATTTGATCATGAAGCCTCGAGAGTTCTACTCCACATGGTATTTTATTCGCACATATTCAGCAGATTCCCCTTCATACCTTTTCCCAACATGCAGCAGAGGATCCGACCCTTCCATGGGAAGACCAGTGATTATATGGATGAGCGCAGCGTCGATAGGGATTCGATCTTGGATCCATAAACACCCATCATGGACTAGGGCGAGCAATTGACGCATAAGACAATTTGTGATATTGTAGTGGCCGATATGCGGAATCCTTAGTAGATTTAATAGCCCGGACCCTGCCACTCCATGTACCCAGCTCACGGGGACAATTTTTATCCCATCGTCATCCTATATACTTTCAAGATATAATTCAGGGGCTAACTCAGGAAAAGCCTCCAAACTGGCCAAGTCATGATCAACAAACTTTATCTCATGGAGGCTTCCAAAAGGTTCGCCAATAATGGGGACCTCTCTCGGGGTCAGCAGCATCTGCAAGTAGGTGATCAGGCTGTCGAGGTTCTTCGGTGTGTGTGTCGAGGGCCTATGCAGCCAAACAAAAGGGGGTAACCAATTGATTGGTTTGACAGCCTGGGCCTTTTCCCAAGCCACATTTCACGCCTAGGGCATCGCTTGCGAGGATTTTACATTTCTTGGGGAAGTACGGGGCTTCACCCTAGCCCATTTTGCGGGTTTTGGGGGTTTCCCTGAGCCTTGTGCTTTTTCCTTTCCCTTCTTCATGACTGGTCTCAGCGTGGAGATAAATTCTTTGGATTTGGACTCAATCTTCACCACTTCCTCAGTTTCTTGCTCTGCCGAGATCACTAGTGCTGAGTATTTAGCAGGATTAGTGGTCATCATACTGGGGCGAAAAACAAACTCGGGATTTCTACTGTCAGAGGGCGCCGGTTACTCAAACATGAACAGAGTGTAATAGGCACAGAAACTCTTAAAGCAGAAACTTGGCAAGGACAAATTCACAAAGTACAAATTGCTCAGGAAACACAAAACCCTTTTCTGCTCGATCCTTCGACTTTTATAACCTTTGTGATCAACCAATTGTTGGGTAAACCTTATTCGGAACTTATCATCATGTAAACGGTAAAAAATATTCCAAAATTTCTTCATTAAATGCCGACCGCCCACTCCTTCCAATAGTAACTTTTTCTTTTTACCTGATTTGACTATTTGAACGACTAGTTTTCGCACCCCTAGTGCGCTTAGCACACCCCTATGCTCCCAGCACACCCCTGCGCTTTTAGCATATCTCCTGTGCTCCCAGCGCACCTCCTGTATGCTCAACATACGCTCATGCGACCGACGCACCTGCTACGTTCTGAGTTTATTCATGCGCCTTCGACACACCACCCCGGGCTTCCAATCTTGCAGTTGCGCCCTGTGCTTAGCATGGTTCCTACTGTGCTTACCTTCTATGGTGGGTCTGCCCCACTGCATACAACTACTTCGGCCATATAGTCATTTGATCTGTACAGTTTTAGCCGACTGCCATTGATATAGCCAGGTAGCATATCGTCGTGCAGGGTAGCTAACCGAAGAGCTCTGCCATCCATGATTTCCTTGACTGTATAGGGCCCAAGCCAGTGCTATCGAAACTTCCCCGGGTGTTTCGCAAACTGGCTATCATATAGCAAGACTAAGTCATCCTTCACAAAGGTATTTTTACAAATATGTCGATCATGCCATGCCTTTTCCCGTGCCTTCTGAACCTGCTGATGGAATTTATCAATGAAACAATCTTCCTCCAAGGCCACAAGCTACACTAAATGCTCCTCCATGATATCAAGCTCCGCCATATTCGTAAAGGCCACAATGTGCAAGCTAGGAACAATATATTCCATGGGCATAATGGCCTCCTTGTTGTAGACCATCCTAGATGGTGTTTTCCTTGTTAACTTCTTACAAGTGGTTCGGGAGGCCCAAAGAATAGACGGGATGTTCTGACATCAAGGCCTGTATTGTCTCATTAACAAAGTGCATACCTCTATCGCTCATCAAGATTTTCTGACATCCAAATCGGGTCAGAATCTGCTCAAAGATGAAGTGCGCAGTGGTATTGGCAGTGAAATCCTTCACCACATGTGCTTTGGCCCACTTGGTTACATAGTCTGTGGTAGTTATGATGTAACGCACACCTGTCTTCTTTCCAGGTGGATTGATGGGTCCCACAAAATTGATGGCCCATTTGTCAAAAGCCTGCAGGGCCATTTGAGATGGAAGGGCAATTTCATCTTTACGTGATGGCCTTCCTGGTCATTGGCATGTATCACAAGCTTTACAATAGTTGTGAGAGTCAGTATGCAGGGTAGGCCACCATAGTCCAACTCATAAGATCTTTTGCGTCATTGCTTTCCCTGCGTAGTGACCTCCTACTACCCCGTTGTGGGATTCTGCCAAGATGGCATGATGTTCATGCTCTAGTACGTACCTTCGCAGCACCTCATATGCTCCCAGCTTATATAGATGACCTACAATGATGGTAAAATCTGCAGCGTGGGTTACCAGATCTTTCTTTTGTTGCATCGAATATTCCGTAGGTGCCATGCATGTAGTCAGGAACTGGATGATGTCAGTGAAGTGTGCATCAACTACCTTAATAGAAAATAGTTGTGCATCAGGAAATCCTTCTTCCAGGTTGGTCAATTCCTCGCCACTCTCGATTCGGGACAAGTGATCTGGACCAACATTCAACTTTCCTGGCTTGAAAATGATCTCCAAGTCATACTCCTAGAACAACAGAAACCATCGACAGATTCCCCCCCCCCCAACACAAGCTTATTCACCAGGTACTTCAACATTTTGAAGTGTCCCCCTAACAGATAGTGCTGATACTTCTGTAATGCATAGACCATGGCCAACCCCTCCCGCTCCATGGTGGCATAATTGCGCTCTACACCAGAGATTTTTCCATTAGCAAATGTAACTGGGTGATCAATGTCTCTGTCTCCAGCCTGCGTAAGGATCGCTCACAGGGTGATTCCTAAAGCATCAACATGAACATGAAATACCTTCGCCCAATCAGGAAAAATAAGGATAGGCACAGAGACCATATTTTCCTTGAGTAGCTCAAAGCTCTTCTGACACTCGTCATCCCAAAAGAAATGAAACATCCCTCTTAAGCATCTTTTCCAGAGGTTTTGTGATCAACGTGTATCCCTGAATGAACTTAGTGTAGTAGCTCGTATGTCTGAGGATTGAATGCAGTTGTTTCTCAGTTGTAGGTACTACCAGATTGATGATAACTGCAACTTTCGCAGGGTCAACCACCAGTCCATGTCGGCAAACTATATGTCCAAGCAACATTCTGAAGAGTATGCAGAAGATACATTTCTTGATATTCAGGGAAATTTGGTGCTTTCTACAGGCATCCAACATCATGCGTAGGTTCAAAACGTGCGTCTTTACTAAGCCAAAGACAGTCCAATAATCAAAGTAAACCTCCAAAAATTTGTGGATGAACTCTTTGAACACTACGACTACTACTCGTGAGAAGATAGTAGGGGCATTCTTGAGTCCAAACGGCATGACCACATACTGGAAGGATCTCCAGTCAATGGCAAACGTAGTTTTTCTGCGATCTTCTGGTGCAATTCTGGTCTGATGGTAGCCTGAGAACCCGTCAGTGAATGAGTACACCTCTTGGGCTCCTAAGCTATCCAGGATTTCATCTGAGAATGGTGTCGGAAAGGCATCATGTACACAGGCATCATTTAGTTTGTGGAAGTCCACACACATTCGAATTTCCCCCTTCATGTTCTTCTCCTGAACCACCATTGGGCTTACCCAATCCGACTGTTCGACTGGTTCGATGATGCCTATGGTGAGCATCTTATTTATTTCTTCCTTAACCTTCTTCTTATACTTAGGATTCAGCCGATAAGGGCACTGCTTCACAGGGCGCGCATCTGGTTTCAGCGTGATGCGCATAACCCCTAAGTCCCCTCTGATCCCCTTGCGCTCCGAAAACTTCGTTGGGAATAAGTCTTGATATTCTATGAGTAATTTTTCAAATTTTCTTACGGTATCCTCATCCTAGTAGTCCCCAATTTTTTCCAACTTAGGTTGCTCGTCCATACCGATGTTGACTTCTCGCAGCTTGAAAGGCTTCGTAACATCTACAGTTTGTAGTGGAGGTCCTGCAATGTGCATTCTCCCTCCGACTCTGGGATCGAGACACTGCGAGGATCCTCATAGCGCTCTTCTAATGTCATATTGCGGAAGTTGGAAATATTTTGCATCTGGGTCTCCCATGTTGGTGTCCCAAAGGTTGCATAAGGGCTGGATTCAACAAATAAAAAGGTATCTATATCCTGCAGAGCTTTGTCAAGCGCCTCTGAGCCCCCTGTCAATCCGAATGTCCCATGAATTCGTCCTTTAGAGTTTCCTAGTGGCGGGTGTGCTGATGTAGCTCTTCATCTAAGTACCATGCAGTGGGAATTGGTCCCAAAGCATGAATAAACAAGTGAACCCATTCTTCTGTAGTCCAGTCACACCACTTCTCCATCCAAGCGAACAAGTGTTCACGTGGATCTACTGGGCCAAGAAACGTCTTGACACGCACATCAACTCGAGGCTCAAATTGCAGGATCATCATGTCCCGACATTTCTCCCAGTCCTGGAACGCCCCCTTATGCGTGTCCCACCATCTTGCAGGCGTTGCACGCGTGGCTAGATTAAGGGCCCATAACCTTCGTTCTCTTGGAACCTCAGCTTCAAATGTTCACAAAAACTCCTTAATACTACCGAAACCATCAAAGTAGGGCAGTTCTCTTACCTCTGAGGATATGCATTGGAAGTCCCTTGTGATTCGCAGGCAGCGTAGCGAGGAGACAACATGTAATCAATTTTTCCAAATTTCCATTTCTCGTTCAAAATCCGAGAAGCATTCGTCATCCTTCTCCCAGCAAAGCACACCATTGGCCGTAGGGTTGATCCAGTATTCGTCTCGCGTAGTTAGCTTGTAGATGTGATCCACCTCCTCTTCTTCACGCATTGGCTTTGTATACCTTTGTCCTTCCGCTGGGTCTAGAGGTACTATCACCTGAGTTCCTTCATTTTCAAACACCATGCTTCTCTTCTTGAGGTTGATGATACCTCCCATATCTATGGCCCAATCCAATCCTTGGAGCGTAGGGTAGGGGTCCACCTCTTCTACAATCTGAATGACCTCAAAGTCATCCCGAACCTTAACTCTTGTGATATCCACCTCGATCTGTGATAGCCTTCCCAACAATATGATTTTTGCTGATTAGCCATGCGCAGCTAGGCAGTGGACCATTCTAACTTAGGTTCTCCCATTCGCTGCAAATTTTGTTTGGGTAGTACGTTCACATCTGAGCCTAGGTCTAAAATAACCTGATCCATTTCATAATTTCCAATTTTCACGGTTAGCCGCATTTCCCTACAAGTGCGCTTCTTATGCCTGTATGGTTTATGCACATCCTTAACTTCCAATGGTGGATTAGTTTTCTCTGTGTAGGTATCTATTAAAGCTTGAAGGTTTTCTACGACCTGTTGGTTGTGCAACAACTTCATACACGCCTGCAAGAATGGTTTGACTTCATACTTTTATTTAGGGTTCGCGGGGGTCTGTGAAGTAGACGCTTCAGTCGTAAAAAAGTCTTGGAAAGCTGCGACAAAGGTTTCCTTCTCCCTCTGTAGGTCCAAACCATTTTTTCTAGTGGCTTCTTTCTGAATAAGAGGCTCGGCCGCAGCTTTTTCCTCAGCTCCCCCGATGGCCATATAGCTGCGCGTAATGACAATAATGCTTGGTTCTTCGTCCCAAGGTTCTACCTTAACCCTCTGTACATTTTGCGTAGGTGTCTGCTGCTTTCCTGCATCTTTGCGATTAGAATTGGGCAATATTCAATCACATGGTCCAGTTGTCTGCAATATCTGCAGGACTATCTTGCAAGGTTTGGGTAGTCTCTTGCGAAGTGTCCTACCTCTCCGCAGTTATAACAAATCAATTTCCCCCTCCCCCTACCTGTGCTTCCACCCTGGCCCCCTCCCCTGCCCCTAGCTGGGGAACCACCTATGCCTGAGGGGGATCTTGGTGAGGAAGGATCCGAATGTACCCTATATAGGTTTCCTCGGTCTATCATCAGATCATATGTCTAGAAGTTCTTTTTTTCGTGTCCTACAGATCGGCAAAACCTGCACCATTGTTGCTTCACTTCTGGGACATATGCGGCAAGGCGGGGGTAATGGCTAGTATCATGCAGCCCAGCCACGCGAAAATCATCGCACCATAGCACCGACCCACTTGGTCCTGCAGCTTCCCTATGATGCAACGGGCTGGGTCCCCTAGCCTGCATGTGGTCTGCTAGCAGAGGGAAGTTGTCCTTGATGTGGCCATTCAACCTGCATCGTATGCACCATCTGTCAAGGCTAGCCTCTATTCCTTGCTCCTTCTGCAGATTTTAGATTTCCATGTGCATTTCCTCTAGCTTTCCTTGTATCTGTTGTACTCCTAAATGGGTATCATCTCTTGGCGCAACTTCTAGCTTCATATCAATCTCGAAGTTTTTTTCCTGTGATTCGATGGCTTGATGCCCCATTGGCACGTGTAGGTGGGGCAATAACATAGCAATGAACCATTTAGTCTATTGCTTGTCATCATACAGAAATCCTCCTTCTCTGATTACCTTTTTAAACTGTTGGTCAGCTTCCCATATAGACTTAGATGGTCCTTGCTTGAAATCTTTCAGATCGTTCACTATTTGAGAGTAGAACTTAGGCTTCTTGAACTGTTGCTTCAAGGCATTCTTAATCTCTTCAATGGTCGCATTTGCATGCTAAGCTATGTATCCCATATACCAATCCAAGGCTCTTCCTTTAAAGGTAAGAGATAGCTGCACCCTTTTCACAACATCGCTGGCCACGTTCTACACAGTCCATACTGATCCTGTGACAAACCAAAACCGATCCATATCTTCATCCCCTATGCCCTTGAAGGTGGGTAGCTTCATGTGCAAGGCCATACCGTCTTCTGGTGGAGGTGGAGGTGAGCTCTTACCCCTATGCGGGTTCGAAGGTGGTGTAGATGGAGGGCTATGCGCAGTCGAATTTCTTACTAGACTGTAGACAGATCTATCCCCTTCTTGATTAGTTATGTAGTATTTATCACTTCGTGTTGTATCCTAGCTTTAATCGGAGCTCATTCACTTTGTATGACTGCACAGAATTCTCTTTTCGCACAACAAGATCTTAATCAGTAATAGCAGGGTTTTCAGAAACTTACCTCGGAAACCCTTGAAGAACCTCCACACTACCTCATAATAGGACACGAAATGTTCAATTGCAAATTCCGTCACAAATCCTCCCAACACGCTATCTACCCAGTGATCTACTTTATGAATGATGGTATTATCGGTTCTTTCTAACTATTGGATCAAATCTGGAGTCCACTGCGTGATCCATTCGTCCTTCCAACACATCTGGAAGTCCACGAGCTTTGCCAGCCACTCCTGGAGCTCGATTGCAAATGTCATGAAGAAAATTTCATATATCTCCATGAAAATGTACTTATTCTTCCATTTCTCTGCAGTCATCTTTGCACTGCGATTCTCTTTCAATGCGAATTCCTGAACTTGCTTTTCAAACCACTCATCGATTTATTTCTTCTCAGGTCTCCAATGCGTTCTTGGCGTTAGCCGATGTCTCTCTCAAAATGCTCCCGGTCCGAGTAACATAACCATTTGTTGGCTCAAGGGGTCCTGACCCAGGTTCTGAGGTTAAGGTTTGCCAACAAACCCCTATACTACTAGCCCTTTCGGCAGTGTCCTTCTTGCGCAGGCCAAAGTCTCACCCAAAGCAGTATGGGAGGGTCCTGGAACCAGGTTTCCACACCCTGAGAGAGAGTAGGTAATTCAAGTAGGTCTGCGTTCCTAGCCTATTGGGTCGCACCAACATATCTACTTGCATGTTGATTAACAATACAATCCACAGTATAACAAAGCTATTATCGTGCACATATCTAGTCAATACCTTCGCATCCACGTGCGTAACACAGAACACTATAATCAGAGTAATTAACAGATCACAGATACATATACCAGAAACATAGATAATTCACAGCAATTAAACAGATACTTTCACAACTCAATCATATAGCCCAGGTTCGCATTAATCATAATAAAACATATCCAGATAGCATCAGATGTCCAATAGTACTTCGCATATAAATTAATATCAAAATTCACTTACAATTCCAAAATACCGCCTGTGCACACAGCCAGCAGGGTCCGCACACAACAGGACTGAAAATATTCGCACACACAGCCAGCAGGAGTCCTTACCCAAACAATCCAACAACAGGTCTAACAATTTGTACTTAGCATCAATCTCAATTCTTGCCTATCTTAAGACTCAAAATGTTCATCTATTTATATCTATTTAGCCTACGCATCCAATGGTCTGCAAATTATGGTTTGCGGACTCTTGGTCTACCCTTGACCCATTACAATGCCCAAAAAACCTTGCGTTAGACTAAATAATACAAAAAATATACAAAAATGTACAAAATTCGCAGCTTTTAAGGGACCCTGTTCCAACATTGAGTCATCCTCGATAATGGTGAATAATAAAATATTATTAACAAAGATCTAGATCTAACTGCTTGGAATATTTTATTATATTTTGTTGGAAGGAAAAGGTATTTAAACTGGTTAAATACCTTTATTTATAAATAACAAGAAAATAGATGATTTATTTATCATTTCAAGAAAGGGGTTAAGGAATAATTAACAAATAATATTTTTTTAATTGTTTCTAGGTGATTTAGTCAAATTTAACAAGGAATAATAACTAAATAATGATTTATTTAATTATTCCTAGAGAAAAATAAGAAAATTAATGATTTATCTAATTATTTCTCATAATTGGGTTAAATATGCCCAGGAATATTATTTAAACAATGGTTTAATTAATTATACCTAGAGGAAAATCAAATAAATAAGGATTTATTTAATTATTCCTCATGGGGTTTCCTGTTTGTACCAGAAATAACTTAATAAAATATGGTTTATTAAATTATTTATTATAGTGAAAGAAATTTTACTATGGTAAAATTGGTCTTACATGGTGTACTTCAATCCATCTAACTATAAGTGGTTAGATGACCAAATTTTGGTCTAACGGATTGCCCCCCAAGGTGCGAGCGTTAGGATCTAATCGTATGGCAGAAGTACGTTGTAAGAACACAATCACTAGACACCGAAGGGGAGTCAGAGATAGAGAGATACATAGACGGAGTGAAGCGAGAGAGGACAATAATCGAGGGGGCGAGACCTACAAATGATATAAGAATCCTTTAATGTTTGGGTACTAGTTCTCAGTGAGGCAGGGGAGGCATACCTATGCCGCCGAGATGACAAGGTATAAATAATAATGGTGTGGCCAGAAAAATGAAATTGAGAAATAAAGTACATGATAAATGGTACATGACATGCTAGCATACAAATGGGTTAGGAAAAAATATAATGGATCCCACATACATACTGCGCCTAGGACAATAGCTAAGACTGAATACAATAATATCTGAGCACATGAGACATGATAACAACCAAAGAAGCCCTGACAAACAGGAAAGGGCTCTGAAAATATGAATGGGGCATATGAGTGATACATGCATGCTATGGGTGCTGCAAGCAGCTAGGACCGAACCCATCATATTTGCGGAGTTGCATTTGAGGTTGTAGAATAATGTGAGGTCATTTGGGCATGTGGGGGGCTACCTAAAGGACCACCCCCTCATGAGGTCTGAAACATCTCACACACACATGGGAATCATGGGTACAATCTATTGCATCATCGAACCATCAAGTATACGAATCTTGATCATGATGAGGTTGAGTGGATGAGAAAAATCCAAGTCAAAAGGAAATGAGGAGTCCCTTTGCCTGATCTGAGGCACTAAACAAGAATGGAAGTTGGAACCAAGGTACACCACCCTCTAGACGTGTCTTCTAGAATGCATGTGTTGATGTCGACAGAAGGAGGTACGCCATAGGTGAGGCAATGAGGAATCTTCAACTAAGGCATGAGGGATCATACTAAAGCGACTGATGGACTAACACCAGGAATGATGAGGGAATGGTAGATATTGAGTAGTGGACGAACGACTTCCCTTTTCAGAGCATAGAAAGCATGGATGACCTGGCAGTGACTGACTTGATTCCTAGGGGTATGGGGGATAGTATGACTGGAGACAAAAATGGGCAACATGAGAGGGGGAGAAGGCATAAATGTAACAGGAGGCAAAGCGACTCGGGACAGACTCCATGAATGCGATGGTGACTCAATTCGGATGCTCTTAACAAGGGTGACTTGATGAGGCTGCCACACAGAATAGGCTCGGTGGGAACCATAAAAGCATGAGAAAAATATGGTTAATCATGATGAAAATTTTCACACGCACTGTCAAGTATGAAGGAAAAGTGGTACCCCAAGTACAAGAAGTGCAAGTGAATAAATCCGATTTTGAGAGGCAACAAAGTGACCCTTCTTGGAAAAACGACTTCCGGGTGAAGAATAAAAATACTAGAAAAAAAGGATACCCATTTTAGAGCTTTGTGAGAGCTTTCTAACAGTTCTAACGGTTCGTCAAAATGAGCTATGGTTTGGTCGCAATTGGAAAAATAAAAATTAGGGTTTTTCTTTTAATAAGGTGACTTCCATCCAATTTGATTCATTTTCTTAGTGAGCTGTGGTGAATTTGGGGAGGAGGAGATGACCCTAAATCTTGCAGCAATCATAGCGGACAAACTGACCGTTAGAATTAGGATTCGCGACTTTTAGGAAGGTGGCCTAACTTTTCGAAAGGTCACCTTAATGATTCTTGGAAGGGTGGTTCCTGGTGAAGAATCAAGGTAAGAAAGGAATACAGGAATGAACTACTAGAGAATGTCTAGAATCATCCCTACACACTAAGTCAAACATGGGGACCAAGTGGTAAGTATGGTATCACATAAATTAGAATATTTGAAGATATGGTATCAAGCATCTACGATATATGGCTCGCCAGAGAGGCCGGTAGGATAAAATATCCAAGGAATGGGAAGATAATCGACCATACCTAGATCGGTGGGGTATAGGTCAAGACTTATGTTAATCAATTGAGAAGGTGGCCAGGGTTCCATCATGCCCCTAAGAATGGGATTGTTGGAATCACGATTGTTGGAGCGTTGAAACCAATTTCCAACAGGGATACTGCTCCCAAGCATAAGTGATGGAGGGGAGTGATATCATATGATAAAGGTGGGAATGATGCCCCTAGCTATAGGAGTTTGTGGAGCACCATGATGTTCCAAGTGCTAACATTATGGATTCAAGCATTCAGTCTCATAAGCACTAAATCCTCAAGAGGATGGTGAGAAGATATAGGGGCAAAGGTTCCCCCAAGCATGCTATGGACATGCCAAATGTATTTAGAATGGTGGAATCTAAATACATTTTTATGATGTGGTTCACCATTTTTTTATGCTATGGTTATCTTCTGTGGGAAGAATGGAGAGATACAGTTAGAGAAAGGAAATGGTGGATTACCAATCTCGTTTGGCACTACATGTTTGAAGAAAATGGACTAAAATTATGGGTTCACATACATGGTGTCACTATCCCAAAGAGTGGCTTTGGATATAATGAACTGGTGCTCACCTAGAAAACATTGTGGTTGGTCAAAAACAATGTCTACGGGACTGGGTTATTGAAGTAAGATGGAGGAATGATTAAGTGGATCATCTCTAGAGTTATCTGAAGTGATTTGAGACTCTAGAGGTTCTTCTAAATGGGTAATAATAAGTGTACTAGAGTCGACACTACTATATGCACTAGGAGGGCTGTGAAGAATTTCTTCTCCTAGACTCTCAAATATGGGTGCCCACTTACCCAAACATTGGGTGTAAATGTAATGGAAACAAGGTGTATGTGGTTCTAATGCATGGGTTCAAAGTAAGGGGTTATAGAAACAATCGACCTCATTATGGATGAAGTCTTTCGATTCCACAACATACTGATCATGGGTGTGTTGTGGAAGGAAATACGCACGATGGTGCACATCATGCCAAAGATAATCAGGCGTGGTCATGCCTTCTATAATGTCATCATCTGAATGGAATATACGGGGACTAGAGGAAGGGATACCAGATCATCATCAAGGGCAACTACCTGGTGCAACATCATGAGAAATATGGTTCACATACGCATCGCTTCGGATGGTAGACGAAGAGCTAGTAGATGAAACATCTACCGATGTTGAGACCAAGGTGTTCGCCGAAGGAGGTTTGTCCAAAACAGAAGGGGATGCCCTGGAGGGGTCTTCCACCGTGGATCTCATGGATGACGATAGATAGAGAATAGAGACCGAAGAGTCCATCATATAGACATCAGGGGGAGGTATCAAAATGGGTCCAGAAATTTCCTCTGGTTCTGCTGAAGCAAAACTCACAAGTAGAGGGGTAGAAGATCCACTACGAGCAGCCTCCATTTCACGAATTGCGTGAACGGTATCACGAAAGTCATCGAGACGGGAAAAAATATGAGAATAGTGGCAATAAAGATCACACAAAGCACAGGAGTGGTTCATGCACAACGATGTGAGTTTCTTGGCTGAATCAAGTAAGGTAACAGGGACCTTCAGGATATCAGATTCAGAAAACATCTCGTTGACCACAATTTTGAGATGAGGAAGCTCAGTAAAGTTATGGGTGGCATGCCCAACAACATCGCACAAATCTCACAGAGGTTACTACTTTAGAGGCTTATGAGGAGCGGGAGTTGTTTGGGGGGTCTTGTCCTTAGGTTCCTTCTTTTTTTACTTTCCCCCCTCACCAGATGCTTTCGAAATAGGAGTAGGTTCCTATTGAGGTTGCAGTGGCATTGAAGCAAAGGGAAGGGTCATAGCAGTTGGACCCGGTTCAAAGCTATATAATTTTTGAGTTAAGCCGACGCAGTGTTTGCTGGGGGATCGATGTACCAGACTAGGATCAATAGGGTCAAATAGGGAAGGCTCAATGTAGCCATAATAGGCACCAAAAAGACTCCAGAGGATGGAGCTAGAAATGATATCTAACTGGAAGGGTAATGGCCTAGTGGAATGGCTCCCAAATGTTTAAGTCTAGGGGGAACCATTCTTGGTTGAAAAAGTTTGAAAGAGACACCAACAAAAGAAGAAGATCCTTAAGGAGAAGGTCTTGAAGACTCCGTTAATTGACCACTAGCAGGTTCTGGAGGGGTTGGTTTTTGGTTGGTCAAACTAGACCGCTTTCGGCTAGCCTGAGACGATTGTATCATGCAAACATTCTATGACCTGGGGTCAGTGATAAGGGGGGGAGGACTAGGGACTGCACCAAGTAAGGTTGAATCTTTATAAACTCCTGGTGAAACACTGATGAGAGGTGTGACTGATTGTTTATTGGCCACTGAAGATATGATAGACTCGCGGGAGGTCTGCGACTTTGGTTCATAATATGCCAACTCATAGATGGTTACGATCCTTCCATTGTGAGGAAATCGCATCTTACGGTGAACCAGATATGTGACAGAAAACATCGCATAGATATATCTATAACCCAAGAGGATACTGTAATTCAAGGGGCATCAATGACTTCAATGTCAACACAAACAATCTTGCCTGCAAGAGTGACAAGATAATTGTGAAACATGCCAAGGGGCTAAGAAGGGTGACCATACCAAGCAACAATATATTTTCTGTCATAAGTTTTCCTTAATTCATGACTTGCCTAAAAACAGTGATTAATTAGTCACCCAATGGTTAGAGCTGAGAACCTTCTATGAAGAGTTTGACGAAAAAATATGTGCTTTAATAAACTGGAAGTATGGTATAGAAGAGAGAGCAACCAACCTTCCCGGAATTGAATAATCACATAAGGATATTGTATTCAGTGATTCAGATATTAAAATGAAAAGTGCAGAGATGTAAATCATCGGAGCCAGGAATATTGCATCAAATCTCACTGAATAAATCATTGATGCTCTACTATAACCCAATCTAATACAAGACTATCAAAAGGATACTTTTCCGGATGTCATAGTCTTGAGGCAGACTTGGAAAGAAGCATAAAAAAGGAGGACTCAAGAGATTTGAATTTTATCCAAATTAAAATTGGAAATTTATTACCAATTCCTAATAAAATTTCATGGTCATTGGCCCATGCTAAGGTGTCTTTCAAATGCAGCAACACAACTTCTTCCAGCACTTAATGATGCAATATTTACGAGATAGATGCGTATGCATCCAATGCATCTTCCGAAACTGAAGCCAATGATAGATATTTACAGCGTCAAAGAACAAATGAAGAAGGGACCTGGGAGGTAGTCATGAATATTGTTGAAACTGATTACTATTTTGTTGTCATTTATCTTAGCTTAAGTTATTAGAGGCTTTATAGAAACTTTGTTTACAATTTTTCTATTTTTGTAATATTAATATACTATTTAAATCCCTCTCATGCTTTTAGAAAGGTGTCCAGAATTTTCAGAAGATAGCTTTGAACTTGCACTATTGTTTGATCAAATGTTATCTAATTGAAAGATGAGCCTGAAAGCTGTCTTTCTTCAGATACAGAGCACTGATGCATCAGGTACTATTATCTTTGTGTTATTGCTTTCTGTTATTGAAATAGATAGTTTTTTTAATCGTTTTGGCCTTTCATTATATAAGTTACTTTGAAAAACAATGTATCATTGTCACTGTTGATATGAAATATTGAATGATTTGTAGTTATACATGAAATAACAACATCTTTTAAGTGATTGAGTTTTAATAAACTAAATTAATAAACTATTTAATTAATTTAGTTTCTTATGCATGCTTTCTTTTCTTTAAGTTATGTAATGATCTATATTGTTTATACTTTATGAAATATTTCTATTAGATCACATTAAAAGACGTTTTTATCATGGGAAATAGTTTGAATAATTTTTAGTTTTATCATTAGTTTTAAAATCACTCCATCAATTTGATTTCATTCCTTTTGTAATTATTAAATATTGTTAAACGGGAAACTAGTCCCTATATCCCCAGTTGGACCCACCAATTTCAACAGAAAAGGAGTTGTTTTAAGCTCTTGACCAGGTGGTATTCCCCGATGTTGAGGCAGTTAATTTCCAGCCTTCAACATTTTTGGTGCTAAAAGGAGGCCCCAGCACTATGAATAGCAACAAGGTTTGATCAAAAGGGTCATCTAAAGAGTCATTCACCCTCAAAATGTCCCCCTACTTCCTAGTCTCACTCAAAGTCTCCTACTCCTAGACCGGAAGTAAGAACAACTATAAAGTCTCCTAGTATTGGCTCTAAGACAGTTGATAAGCCTTCTTTAATTGAATCACCCAAAGTTCAAACTTTAATTGAGAAACTGGAAGGGATTTCTATTTCTCAAGAGGAGACTCAATGTTATGAGTTATCCCAAGGAAGCATATCATATTCTTTGACAACGTCTCAGATTTTGACTCAGTGATATCAAAGTGAGAAGCTTTGGATTACTCCTTTTTATTTCCCTCTGCCTCCTAATATAAATAGGACTTAAAAATTCAAAGCTCATTCTTCTACTAGTCAGATTTTATCTTCATCACCTCCACAAACACCTTTATTTCAATCCACTTCTTCCACTTCTTTGTAACCAACCCCTTCATTCATTCCCATCACTCATTCTCAAACAACAGGTGCTAGTACAAGTAATATTAACATAGGGGATACTTCCTTCACGCAGTCAGCCTCGTCTACTACAAAAACCTCTTCTAGTCGCATTCCATAATGGCTACAATACATGGAAAAATCCAGGTGATGTCAACATGTTTACATCACTTCATCCTTTGCCTAAGAATCTAGAGAGATGGTTACCAAATTTTAGTCCAGATGAAGGAACCCAGGAAGAAGAACACCTGCATAATTTTATGTTAGCCATTAATCTTAAATAAGTATCAAAAGAAGACTATGTATGTAGATTGTTTCCATATACATTTTTAGAATCAGCGGGAACCTGGTACTTTTATTTACCATTAGGTTCTATTACTTATTGGAATATGTTTCAAGAGAAATTTTTGACAAAGTTTGGATATGATCACACAACTGTGACATTGATCAATGATATTTCCAACTGAAAAGAAAATTCAAATGAAAAGATCAAAGATTTTAATTCTAGATTAAATAAATTTCTAGCTTCTCAACCTGGTGTAGATGTTCAAATAGAATGGTATATTTCTGAATCACCCTTAAACATTGCCATATTCGTATATAGAACTAATAAAAACACTTCGATTGATAACATGAAAGAAGTTATATATGTCGAAAAAAATGATTTTAGCCTTATAAAAGAAGACCATTCTAGAAGAAATAAAATGTAAGAAAGTATCTTTCAAAGAATAAATTAAAAAGAATCCATCAAAAGACCCTTTCTATTTAGAAGGACCTCAAAAATTTCTTAAAACAATGTCAATAAAAATGGTCGAAATTAAAAATCAGGTTTCAGATTTGCCTCGAAAGACTTTTAGATATTTTAGGAAAACACAACCTTCATCCTCTCAACCACCTAATGTTATATCCAATGCAGTATCAGATCAAGAAGAAGATGAAGAGCTATCTTTGTCTGCAGAAGAATCAGAAGGAGAAGAAAAATTAGTCGAAGCACATGGCTTATGGGATTTTATTCTAACCCCATCTAAAAACAAAGAAGAGCAAGAAGTGTTACCAATAGAAACTAGGAGCAAAAAATTTAATGATTTATCATCATTAAATTCAAAGCAGAAATTAGCTACTCCTATTAACAAAGATAAAATTTCCTTGAAGAAGTCTTCTCCTAAGTTTCTCATCTCTTCTCCCAAATCACTTGAATCTTCCACATCCCCTTCTTATTCGCCTTCTACATCTGAAACTCATGTAGTTTTGGATAAGGACACAAAATATAACATCGTTGAAGATATGAAGAAAGTGAAAGCCAATATCTCCATGTATGAGGTAAGTAAACTTAAGAAACATCAAAAGTTTTTGCTTAGGGAATTAAATTCTCTTCTTATGTCTCCTTTGCCATGAACAAAAGCTGCATTATGAAAAGGAAAGCCTCCAAGAGATACCCCAGATAAAATTGATGACTCGAATGCAATTATAATTGGAGATCGATCCAATTCTCATACTCCTCCTTTCTTATTAACCTTTGGCATTTTTAACAATAATGTCCACAATTATCTAATAGACTAAGGAGCTACTTCAAACATAATGCCATATTCAATATGTATAAAATTGAACATAACTCCTGAAAATCCTGTTTTGTAGATTGTGCAATTAGATAGATCCAAGGGTAAATTTTTAGGAGAGTTAAACCAAATATTAATAAGGCTATCCTCAAATCCAAGTGTTTGTCAGATAATCGATATATAAATTGTTTTTATTCCTGAATTTTATTGTCTTATTTGAAGTAGAGATTGGTCTGAGAAGTTACATGGGTATTTTGCAATAGATTATTTCACGAAATGTGTAGAGGAAATACTATTGAAGTTAGCCAATTCTGAGAGCATCATTGGATTCATTGATCAATTTATCATTACCAAGTTTTGTGTTCCTAATGCTCTTATTTTTTGTAATGATTCTTATTTTTCTGGAAATTAAATGACTAAATTTTCTTTAATGATAGGATTTAAATTGAAGTATTCTGCAAATTATTATCCCCAAGGAAATGGTTTGGCACAATCAACTAATAAAGATATTATAAGGATTATAAAATAAACCATTGACCAAAATAAAAAAGTTGGCACAAACCTTTAACATTTTCTTTATGGGCAGATAGTATAGCTGAGAAAGGTTCAATAGGAACATCACCTTTTCATATGGTATATGGAAAAGAATCTATTTTACCTTTAAATATAGATATCCCTTCAATGGACCTAGTTCAATTTTCTAATGAAGAACATTCTTCCTCTTTACAATTACGAATTTATCAAATAGTTAAGCTGGAAGAAGAAAGAAATAAAGCTACGTTGGTTCATGCTCATCATCAAGAATTGGTTAAAACTTCATTTTATATTAATTCAGTCAAATACAAACATTTTGAAATCAGAGACTTACTTTTGAAATTGGACAAAGTGCATGAGGATAAAGTAAAGCACACAAAATTTCAAAAACTCTAGCTTGTTCCCTTTCAAATTTTTGAGAAGGTAGGTCCATCGACTTTTATATTGCAATATTTACAAGGGAAGAAGTAAACTCTTCCTGTAAATGGACTTATACTCAAAAAGTGTTTTTCCTAAAAATAACATAAGTTAAATTTTACAATATGTAAATACTTTCATTCAAATAAATTATGTTTTAAAGTATTACACCTCTGGATAACACCTTGCAAGTTTTTCTCAAATCTTGAAGATGTTGGCTTTTGAAGAAGTAATGAAGAAAGGAAAACTATAAATTGAAATTTAATCCATTTCAAAAACTTTGAATTAGCATAGCCATTTAAAACGAACATATCCTTTCGATTTGTAATTATTTTCATAATCCAAATTGTTATGAGTCAGATTTGAAAAGTTATCTTTATAAAACTAGTAATTATGATGAAGTTTTAGCATCTTTTACTTCAATGGTCATCCAATGCTCATAATGAGTAGATGAAACCTCCCCATTCATTTATTTAAATTCTTTAGAGTGTAACTCAAAAATATATAAAACTTTAAAGTTAAGAGGTCTCATCACAAGCCTAATTACCATGATCATAGGAAACTAATAAGCTTCACATTATCATTTTTGGCAACCACACCAAGATAATGGCTCATAGTCAAAATGCCATGAGACAAGAGATATCATTACGAGTTGTCTTGTTCTAATTTAGTACAACCTATGAATGGCATTATCTATTATGGCCATCAAAACAGGATAGTGACTTTAAAGTAAATAAAATTGAAATAAAAGATAAAAACACATTACCTCTGAAATTTTTTATTTTAATATGAATAGGATACTAGTTCATTTCGGTTAAATAGGAACCTTGTCTATGCTATAAATGCCTACTGGAAGCAGAGGCTCTACTAATGACTAATAATTTTATCCAATACACTAAGATTCAAAATGATTATTACTTTATCTTTTCAACCTATCAAAGTGTGATTGATTCAAAAGAAATTTTCATCTATAAAAAAACCTAGAAGAACCTTTTTGAATAAAATAGGTTATCTTATTTCAAAATTTTATCTATATCAATCAATTTGGATTTCAAATCATTTATAACTTTCTTAAAATTTTCTAAAAAATTAACACGTTATGTAACTGAGATTATTTATTAATTTATTCTTATTCTTTAATTTTACTTTATTCAATTTATCTTATTCTAATTAATTAATTAATTAATTTTATTTTTATTTTTATTTTTTATTTTTTTAAAATTCTTTTGCCTTCTTTCTTAGGTAACTCTGTTTATTTACCATTTTTATTTAATTATTTATTATTTATTTAATTTATTTATTTATTTTATCAGAATATTTAATTAATTAATTTTATTTTACTATTTTTAAATCAAAATATTTTTACCCCTCCCTATTACCTATTATAATTTATAAACCTCCCCCTTCTAAATTTTTATTTAATTAATTAATTAATTTACTTATTTATCTATTTATTTATTAAAATCGTTAGGTTTGTTTTTATTATTTTACTTAAACTATATATTTATCTTTACAATTAATTAATTAATTATTAATTATATATTTTAAATTCTTTCTTACCTATTATATTTATTTGAATTACTTAATTATTTATTAATCCTTTTGTAATAAAATTCTTATTCAATTAATTAATTTATTTTAAAACTAGCTAACTAACCTTCTAACGGCTAGTTCTTAACAACTAGTCTTAACGTCTAGTTCTTAACAACTAGTTCTCAATGACTATTTCTGGGCAATGATGCATCTCCTTATTTATTCACCGAGATCGGTTAGTCTCTCCACCTTTTCCTGAGGATGAACCACATTAGTTGGTTCGAAACATCAACCTAATCCTAATGATGTGATTTATGCTAAAGTACTTTTATCTACATTATGGATCACAAAATTCTTAGATCTAACATAACTGAGATTAACAGATTCAACCAATGTGTCACTAATTTTTGTGGTACTCAACAACCCCGCATTTGCCTTAGAACCTTTATAAGGAACAATGGGGACCCTTTAAAGTTTTTAGGTAAAACCCTTTTATATAGATAATTTAAGTATATCCTCCCTTATATTTCCAAATAAAACAAATAAAAATTCGATTTTTCATCATAGACACAATCTTATGAAAACATTTGAAAACAATGCAAAACATTAAAAAATTTATAAAACAAGTAAATGTCAGTAATAGATGGAAACACGCTAAAATAGAATCACCGAAATGTGAAAGGTCTAATTCTTGAAGTTTCAAAATGTCGATATGCCAAAGTTTCGAAATGCAAACTCCCAAAGTTCTGAAATGTCAATATGCAAAAGTTCTGAAAATTCAAAGCTCCGAAAAGCCGAAATTCCGATATGACAAAATGCCAAAATTTCGTCAATTAAACAACTGCCGATATCGTGTTCTGTCAATTGACAGATCTCAATATCACATTCTGTCAATCATCCTGATATTTCATTGTTTCACATATCACATCATTACTAGATCCAATCATCATTCCCGATATCAAGAACGCAGAAAAGTGAAACTCCGAAGTAATGCCAATTGTCAGCATCACGTGAAAAAACGCTTATAAATTAAATGACCAGCTTATGGTTTCTAATATCGAGGTTTTCAAAAGAATTATAATGATTTTAAGTTAATCCGAAAGGATTTTTCATAAGGCTCACATTGAATTTATATGACTCTCGCATACTTCGAAGTAATTCTCTGCTTATCTCAGCTCATTTTTTGATAGGTAAATCCTCATAAAGAACAACAAAAGGAGATGTCCAAGATCATCAAAGCACAGAAAATGTTTGCAGCTTGACAATAATATTTGTTTCCACCTAAAGAAACTCATGAGATGGCTCCTCTGTTCATAAATACTACATGCTCCTATGATTCAGGTTCCTCTAACTGGGAAGTAATTTAAAAATTATTTGAAGAGGAAAATCCAAGAATAATTGAAAAAAAGGGAGCTACTGCTAATGAGTCTCCACCAAGGGATACATATGCATGAAGTGATGTTGCTAACTCATTTCTTCATAGAATTTTTTCTCTTTCGAAAATTATCCCATACACAGATATAGTGAGGTGGGTCATCGACCATGTGGATATAACGAACTGACTGTTTATTACCTCAAAAAGATAGTAATTGGTTCCTTCAAGCCAGAAGACTTAAGAAGGATGTACCAGTTTCTGATGCCTCAAAGGAAGTACAATACACAGTTCATCCAAAAGTTCATGAAAGAAAATCTAAACCCTGCATAGCTTATCAAAGATTGGATAAAAGACCCAAATAAAGATAAGCAAGAGGAGAGGGGTATGTATTAACTAGCCTCTATTGTTGGCCCTTTCTACCAAATTGCTACTATGTTATGTCGTCTTTATGGTTATCCAAATACCCAAAATTTTTCTGAAGAATGGGTACCGTTGATTCAAACTTCCTCTAATGGTTATATCATGAAATGGGAAACCATTTTTTCAAACATTCTAAGTACTCAAATCTGTAATTATAGGCAAAGATGCAATGTACTAGAAAGGACAACTCCTCCCTTTTTCATGAATGCCTACATTATGGATGCTATATGTTTTTCCTTTAGTTTTCCATCCTTGGAATGGAAATGGTCTATTTACTATGCCACCCCCATTCATTTTTATTTGATATTTTGTGGGAATCAAAGTACCATTCTAGTTTCTATAATATTTGTCATGAATTAATGCTTCCACTCCATCAATAAGTTCTTAGTAATAAAGCCTCAAGGCTTACCATCGAAGCCAATAGAGACTTGAGGCCTGTAGGGAAATGGTTCGAAGAAGAAAACTTCACTTATTTTCAAGTTTTCAGAAGCTTGGCCCATCCCCACATGTTACCTCTGTTTGTTCCAGCTAAATTATCAGCCAAAGAAATCTCCTACTATATTGTTGGACAAGGCTTAAATAAAGTCCTCAGAGATGTGAAGAATATCGCTTGGCCATGTTTTCCTATTCCATGTGGTACATATAATTTAGATAATTTCAAGCACGCCTTGCTCGAAATTGAGCAATTGAAAGTTTTTTGTTTTCCAGTGATACCTAATCGGCATTTTGACCCAAATGGAATAGCTAAAGATGTCACCACGAAAGTTAAACTCAGACTATTTTTTAAAGATCTTGATAATTTTGATGATTTATTTGAAATTACCCCAAAATGTTCTATGTTAGAAAGACTAGCCTCTGATCGATTGACTCATGAAGAGTTAATTATTTTTAATAAATATCGTCAGAAGAGGACAAACCATCTACCAGAATTTCTGGTAAAACATTCCAGTCAAAACTCAAAGAGTACAGAAGCATCTGAATCTTATTCCAAAGTTCTAAATGTTCAAAGTACATAAACAACTAATATAGTTGTTGGAAAAGAAAGTGGAATCAAAGAAGAATGAATTAACGGAGTTTGGGAGGAATTCAAGAATGTTTTGATGATTGAGGAAACTCACATTGCAAATTTTCTGGTCATGCAGGTACATAAGCAATTGTAATCAACTAAGAGTCAAATTTGAGCTCTATAGAGCCAGTCATAAAGCCTACCATAGAACCAAGCACAAAGATAGTTGTTAACTACAAAGAAATTGTATAGGTTCCTAAGAATGCAGGGAACACCTCATTTACTGCAAAGGATCCCCAAAATGATGTTAATACTGAAATACTTGAAGAAAACACTAGTGTAGAGGTAAATAATGATTCTAATACAGTTGAAGACATGGAAATAATTCCTTCTTTTCCCACCACAGAGATAATCCTCAAAATTGAAGAAATCCCACCTTTGGATGTATTCTATAGTCCAAAGCACATGGCAGTCATGAGCATGTCTATAAAGAAAAGAAAATTGGAACAAACTAAAATTTTGGTTCCTAGTGAAACTTCAGTTCAAATTCTTTGGAAAGATGCTCAATCCACCCCAGAGGATGATCTAAATTGGATATCTAAATTTTCTGGAGCTTATGCCAATGCAACCATGGATAAAGCTGCAGAAGTACAAATATTGATGAAAAAAATGATCAAAGAATTGCTCTATTAGATAAAATTCTCAAAATTGAGAAGTAAGAAATAGAACTGTAATGGCAAGTAAACCTTACCAATTTACAAAATAATTTTGATAATATAAAGGTGCAATATGAAGAATAAGTTAGAGATAAAGATCAACAGATACAATAGTTGCTGCAAAAGGTTGATGAGTTGAAGGATAATCCTAAAATAAATGAAGTTTGAAAGGAAGCATAAGATTTAGATATCCTTTTGACAAAGCAAAGATTATTTTATGTCATAAATTGTCCTTAATTCCTGACTTGTCTAAAAGCAATGATTCATTAGTCACCCAACTGTTAGAGATGAGAACCTTCTATGAAGAGATCGATGAAAAAATCTATGCTTTCATAGATTGGAAAGATGGTACAGAAGGTAGAGCATGCAACCTTCCCAGAATTGAATAATCACGGAAGGATATTGTATTTGGTGATTGGGATATTAAAATGAAATGTGCAGAGATGGAAATCTTTAAAACCAGGAATCTTGCATCAAATCTCATTGAATACATCATTGATTCTCTACTATGAGACAACCTAATATAAGATTATCCAAAGGATACTTTTCCAAATTCAATAGTCTCGAAGAAGTCTTGGCAAGAAGCATAAAAAAGGACGACTCGAGATATTCAAATCTTATCCAAAGTAAAATTGGAAAGTTATTGGTAGATCCTAATAAAACTGCATGGTCAGTGGCTCATGCTGAGGTGTCTTTCAAATGCAGCATCACAACCTCTTACGGCACTTAATGATGTAGCTTTTACGAAACATATGTGTATGCATCCCCCCAGCTGAAGCCAATGATATATATTTACAACCTCAAAGAACAGATGAAGAAGGGACCTCGGAGGCAGTCATGAATATTGTTGCAACTAATTACTATTTCGTTGTCCTTTATCTTAGCTTAAGTTATTCGAGGATTTATAGAAAGTTCGTTTACAAGTTTTCTATTTTTGTAATATTAATAGTCTATTTAAACCCCTCTCATGCATTTATAAAGGGGTCCATAATTTTTAGAATATAGCTTTGAACTTGCACTATTGTTTTATCAAGTGTTATCTAATTGAAATGTGATCCTGAAACCTGTCTTTTTCAGATACAGAGCATCGATGCATCTAGTATTATTATCTTTGTGCTATTGAAATATATAGTTACTTTAACTTTATGTTCTTTCATCATATAAGCTACTTTGAAAACAATGTATCATTTTCACTATTGATATGAAATAACAAGATCTTTTATGTGATTGAGTTTTAATCAACTAAATCAATCAACTATTTAATTAATTTATTCTATTATGCATGCTTTCTTTTCATTAAGGTATGGAATGATCTATATTGTTTTATACTTTGTGAAATGTTTCTATTAGATCACATTAAAAGACGTTTTTATCCCGGGAAATAGTTAGAATATGTTTTAAGTTTATCATTAGTTTTAAAATCACTCCAAATTGATTTCATTCCTTTTGTTATTATATAATCTCTTTAAACGGTAAATTGGTCGCTATATCCTGAGTCGGACCCACCAATTTCAATAGAAAAGGAGTTGTTTTAAGCTCCCAACTGGGTGTCTTTCCCTGATGTTGAGGCAGTCAATTTCCAGCCTTCAACACAACCTTGAAATCCTATTTAGCCTCTTACAGAGTGGTAAGGAAAATAAATAAAAGTTAAGCAAAGTGTGTAAGTGTTTGCATCTAGATCACCATGCAGGGAAATATTATTTTTACAAATATGTTGTTACTACATGTTAAATGTTTTGAATACTTTACCTAACACCAAGGAAGAAAATATTTCAATCCTATTAAGATGTTTATTTGCTTACAATATCAATACTAAGCTTTGGAAAATTAAAATAACAAACTAAATCATTTCTCTTTAATATTGTATCTCAAGGCTTTGATTGAGGCATTTTGTCAGTTACATAAAGGTAAAGGAAATATGATGAGGCCTTCCTGAACATATTTTCTTGTATTTGACTTCACCTTCCTGAACTTCTCTAGCATGATTATGGTTTCCAAGCTCTGAACAGTGAAAATTTTGAACATACAAAGCACCATAAAAGAATTTAGTGTTTAGAAACGACAGAAAGACGATGACACGACCAATGTACTTTTCTGGACTCATGTGCTCTCGATCCTGTGTATTTCTATTCTCCAACTATTATTATGTTTGGATCCAACTGCATTAAATATGACATCCTCTCATTTGATACATTTGCAAAGGATAGTTATATATCTGGATCTAGTCTCATTTAATTTGGTATTTGTGGAAAATTTCATATTTTGAATCCATTCCTATGAGATGTGTCATATTCTTAGATCAACTCACATTTCATACTTTATGTGGAGCACTTTTCCAGATGAATTATCTGATCAAGTGATTGTTTACCTTTCTCAATTTTTTTCAACATGTGGTAACATTTAAAATAATTGGTCCACCCAAACTTCTGGCTTCATATGATGAAATATTTATTTTGCTGGACTGTAATTCTTACTTATGGTAAGGGGTTATGCAATGTTGCAATGAATTTTAAGGAAAATATCCCAGGACATTATAGTTGTAAAATTTTAAAAATATGGAAAGATAAAAAGGTAGAAAGATATAATGTTCTTTGTGTTTTCATTTAAACAAAAAATTTATTCTAAGTAATTCTAATTTGAAAATGGGTCCAAATCATCTATCATCAATATAATATCTAGTGAGAACTTGTTGACATTTATTATAACCCTTGATCATTGTTATTTTATGTAATTCTAATTTGAAAATGGGTCCAAATCATCTACCATCAATATAATATCTAGTGAGAACTTGTTGACATTGATCTTATAGGAATTGGGTGAGGGGAAAAGCACTTAAATGTTCAAATTAATAACATAACTTGTTTACTAGTGTAAAATGTTTAGTCTAAATAGTTCCCTACTAAGAGTTGGTTTTCCTAGCATGTTTTTTTGTTATATCCGATTGGAATTAAAAAAAAAAAAAAGGAAGAAAAGAAAGAAAGAAGGTTGTTACAATTGGCAAGTTGTGGAATTTAACGTGATCCAAGGGGTTTTTGATGATGTTGAATACATTTATAATATTAAAATCATAATTTAAACACTAAAAATTTTGCAATCCAATAATTGTTGGATTCCAGCTAGAAAAAATATATTTTAGACCAAATTATCAATAAACCACAGCACTGGAAAATAATATTATCTCAACGATAATGTGATACCATTAAATTTAAATAAATAATATTCAACAACAATAATGTTAAATTTTGATACATATTTAATATTGTATCTCTCTACCTAAACAAAAATCAGATAACTAAATTATAATATTTCCTTGAAAACATAAACAATTTTAAAATATAAAAAATACATTTTCCAAAACTAAATAATATATAATTTTGAGAAATCATTTTACAAAGTAATATTCAATAATATATTAGATATATGGCTTTAAAAAATTAAATTAATAAAAAATACACTAAAAACAAATTTATTAAATATTTAAACTAAACTTAAAACATTCAACATTAACATCATTAACATCGTGAACATTATATCTCACGCACAACTCATATTTATAACTAATCTAATTTAATATTATTATTAATCTTTAATTATATTAATGTATCACTAAATTCGAGTGAATTGAAGTCCTGTTTGATATTCAAAACTTGTAATGGCTTGAGATTAATATAATTTAAAACATTAAAAAATTAAAATTATCAATATAAAAATATATCTATAAATAATTTATTTTAATTAAAAATATTTATTATATTTATTAATATAGAAATGTACAAACTATATAAAAATAGATTGTATCGCTTAATTATATTAATGTCAACCAATTACAAATTTTTAATATCAAGTTTTTAATTGCTATTGTGAGGAGTCGAGGTAAATTAGAAAGATTTTTAGCAAACCGAGAATAATTTTTTATTAAAGTATGACCAAAAATACTAGTGGTCATAGAGGAAAAAAACCCCTTTAATGGTTTTAGTATTAAGATATATAAAAATGGATCGAAATCTATTAGTAGAAAATCAATGTTATGTGCCACAAAAAAGGAAAGGTTTCCACTAGTAAACGGTAAAAAGGAGGTCTATGCCATATGCTTGTTTCAACGGGTGAAAACAAAGATACCATTTATATGTATTGAAGGACACTTTGGTTCAGAGGCTGCCATGTAACAGACGCCAGATTGAAATGGTTCATATCTGGGACAAGGAAACCCAAATTAAAAGTCGGAAAAGCAGTAGGAGGGCTTATAACCTAAAAGATAAGACATAGAGAGAGGTTTTTACCTGAAGTAAAAGTGAATCTCAGCACCTTGAATTTACATGCAATACATCAGACCGCATAGTCAAATAAGTAATATAATAGTGAATCTCAAAAAAAAAATTAGTAAAAGCTAAAGGAAATTAAAAAAATTCTAGAGAACTTGAAAGACGAAGTATAAGTCTAATAATACACTTCAGTGAAGAATATATCCAATTTACGTGCCATATCAGAACAAAGTATCTTTCTGGCACAATATGGAGAATTATGGGATACTCCATATGGATAACATGATTATGACGGGAGACTCAACTTATCTTTGAATGAAGGGGAGATATGGGGGGATAAGGGTAGGAAGGACCATTTGGCGGCGGTCTTTTCTATGATTTTTAAATCACATTTCTTGTCTAACTTAATGTTCAGGGACATGGGTCCAACATGGTATAATGGTAGAAGGGGGGGAGGCCATATATAAAAGAATTGACTGCTTTATTGTCAAAGAAAATCTATTAGCCAAGATGGGGGATTGGAAGGCGTCAAGTGGTGATGTTTTCATCTCAGATCACCGCTCTATTATCCTGGATTGGTGTTTTGACCCCTTTAAATTCAACCACGCATAGCTTCAGGACCCTTCATTTCAAAGGATGGTGGAACAACATTCGAGTCAAAACTCGAGAGATGATAATACATCGGCCATGGATTATCTATCAGTAAATCTACGGAGTTTAAAAGGGAAGGTCAAACTATGGGAGAGGGTAAAGAAGGAAGAGATGAAGGCATCTCTTAGAGCATATGAATTGGAGACTGCCCGACTGCTGAATGAAATGGAGGAGGAAAACCCAAGGGATGGTCTATGGGAAAGATTGAAGAAGATGGAAGAGGCGAGAAGGAAAATTCTCCTATTCGAAGAACATGGAGACTCAAAAGTAGATCAATCTGGTTACGTGAAGGTGACACAAACACAACATTTTTTCATGCATTTGCAACAAGGAGAAAAAATAAAAACTCAATATGCAGGATCAAGGTAAATGGGACATCATTTAATTCTCAGAAAGGTATTCAAAATAAAGCGGTTAAATACTTTTATAATCTTTAGAAGACCCAGGAGGAGCAGGTTTACGAGGAATAGATGTGGGAAGTGAAGTAGATACCACAAATGTTTGATAAAGGTAATCTACAGGAATTTTAGAAGCCGATCAGTAAAGAGGAGATATTAAAAGTTTTCAAATCATTTGCGGTCGACAAAAGCCCGGGGCCCGACGGGTGGACCCCGAATTTTTTCATTCACTTTGCGGAATGTTTTGTTGAACACATCCAGGACATGGTGGAGGAAGCAAGGTCTACAGGTAAGGTTAGTGGAGCTTTAAATTCAACGTTTTTAGCTCTGATTCCTAAAGTTAAAGGGGCGGATTCCTTTGATGGATTCCGTCCGATTTCATTATGAAACACATTGTATAAAGTTATTTCAAAGACAATCGCAGAAAGGATTAAGATAGTTTTATCCAGATTCATTTCTCTTGAACAAGTGGGGCTCTTAAAGGATAGGAGCATCCATGATGCAATGGCCTCCACCCAGGAAGTTATCCATTCGATACACTTAGAGAAATTGAAGGTGATGTTTATGAATATTGACCTGAGTAAATCCTATGACTAGGTTGATTGGGGGTTGTTAAGGCTGATTTTATATAAGATCAACCTTGATATGGCTTCAATTAATTGGATCATGGGGTGTGTTTGTAACACCTCCATGGCAGTCATTATCAATGGTGTAGCAATAGGTTTTTTCAAGCCAGGTTGTGGATTGAGGCAAGGTTGTGCTCTTTCCCCTCTTCTATTTATTCTTGTTATGGATACACTAAGTACTTAGTTAAGTAAACCAGTCAGATCAGGATGCATCAGGGGATTAGAATTAGACAGGGCAGAGAGATAACTCATAACTTTTTTGTGGATGATGTTATGCTTTTTGGAATGATTAATAAGAAGGTATGCTAGGTCATTCATGACATATTCACAAAATTCTATAGGGCAATAGGTATGTTGTCAAAGAATGAAAAATCCTGCATATAGCATGAGGAGGATGGTGAGGATCTGGCAGTTTCGATAGGTACCATGTTTAATATAAAAATTTCCCCTTTGAGTCTTGGTTTTAAATACTTGGGTTTCCATATGAAACCCAATAATTATTGTATTAAAGTCTGGAAATGGATGATAGAAAAAGTGAAAAGAATAATTCAGGGATGGGCATCAAAGTGGCTGTCAAAAGGAGGCAGACTCACCTTGGCTCAGGCGGTTTTACAACAAATTATGGTATACTAGGCTCATATTTATGTGGTTCCCACTAAGGTAATGAAATGTGTAAGGAGCATTATAATCAACTTATGGAATGGGGGCAAGGAGGAAGGTAAAGTGCATTTATCAAAATGGAACTGATAATGAAACCTAAAGAATTCGGTGGATGGGGTCTTAAATATTTACACATTTTCGGCAGGCTCTTATCATGAAGTCTATTTGGATAGGCCTAAACTCTAAAGGCATATGGAATGAGATTATAAGGGATAATTATTTAAAGAATGGTAGTATGGAAGACCTTTATTTTCTGGGATGGAAAAACATTAAGGGGGGGTCAATTTTTTGGAATGGTTTTAAACAAACTTGGCCATGTTTCTCATTAAATTTAAAATGGAATTTTGGTGACGGGGCCAAGATTTTAATTGGTCATCCCAGTTTGCGTGGGTCATCTAATTTTGTCCCTCTCAGTGTTGAACTAATTAGACAGCTTAATTGTATGGGTTATTTCTTTCTGGTTCAAACTGTTAAGGAAATGCTCAATGGGAGCCTAAGATGGAAGACAACTGCGGAATTGAAACTATGGGGGCATTTGATGGAGGAATGGAAGGAGTATAATGAGGATTTGAGGAGACAGGGTCTGCTTATGGACAGAGGAGGTGACAAGGTTTTATGGAGGGGATAGACTAAAAACAAAATTCCCATCATGAGGGATTCCTACATCAATTTAATGAGTACAAAATCCTCAACAATAGATATTAGTGTTTATCGTAAAATTTGGGGAAGCAGTGCACAAAATAAGATGAAGATTTTAATGTGGTTGGTCCTCTGGGATAAAAATCTAACATGGGACACTCTTCAAAAGAAAGGGTGAATTGGGCCGAGCTTTTGTAGATTTTGTATGGCAGGTGCAGATAGTAATTATCATATTTTCTAGGACTATGTCTTTGTAAGGAGTGTTCTGAAAATATTGGGTAGGTTCTTCAATCTGAAGGTATTGGAACTGTCAAATACATCTAACTTTATCTCATGGTGGTATAGCAGTAATGCATCATTGAGGAATATTTTGGCGATTTATCATTGGTATATTTGGTGTGGTCGGAACAAATGGATCTTTGAGGAAGAATGTTGCAGCCCTGAGAAGATTTCTAGCATAGTCATTCAAAAATGGGAGGCTATGAAGTCTTCAATGAGACCTCTAGCGGACCTTTCTAAAAGAATGAGATCGCATGAGATTCACTATCTGGCAGGGTTCTTTGATGGATCCTCACAACATTCTCAGTGCAGGTGTGGAGCTTGGTTAATGATCACACCAAATTTCCACTACAAGATTTACTCGTATGGAGGCTTTGGAACCAATATGAGGGCCGAAGTCCTGGAACTATGGCGTTTAATGTGGTTTTCCACTCAACTTTGTATTGAGAATATGTGGGTTTATGGTGATTCGAAAGTCCTCATAGATCATATTAACAAGGGCACTGCTTTGAATTCTGGAACCTTGAAGACCTGGTTGGACATAATTAAATCATTAAGAAAATATTTCTCCTATATTTAGTTAAATCATATTTTTCGGGAGAAAAACTTTCAGGCAGACAGATTGTCGAAGAAAGGCTTGTAGGGAGTTTTTGGAGATATGCACTATACGTTGCTTGAATCATCAGGACTGTGTGCCATAGGGACTGTCAAGTTATTTTGAGCTTGCGGCATCTACAGTTTTTTGGATCATGGTTCATGGTAAATTGAGTTTCTTTTATGGTTTTTGCTTTTCCATTTCTGAAATGAAAAGTGAAGTGATATGGCAAGACGAAGGAGGAAAGATTAAAGAATAGGTAAGGTATTTTTTTTTAGAAAAACAATGAAGGCCACTAAACGTTTCCAGGACCCTATTAGAGGGGGGTATGTATGGTGCTTGTTTTTGGTCGCTTTTTGAAGCCAAAGAAATTTCAGTTGGGATTTTTACGATGTAAGAGCATGGGTCTTAGTACATGCTGAATGATATTAAAAAAAAAAAAATTAATTATATGAACTGGAACTTTACCACATGCTGACTTGTAGGTTTTATTTTGATGAGTTTTTAACTCTTGATCTGGTACATAATATAAACCAAAAGTTTTTCTGCTGGAAAAAAAAAGAAGAATATATCCACTTGGTCAATTCATAGTTCTGGCCAAAATAAATAAGTGAGAAAAAAAAACTAAAATTTACTTTACGCTGAGAAACACCCTAAAAATGGAAAGAGTCTCAGTATTGGGAATACAAGAAAATCTTTCTATTACATTGAGAAGAGACAATTATTCCTCTTAAGAATTAATGATAACATTAGAATAAGACAATATCTACAAGAGAGAAATATGGGATGCAGATAATTTAAATAGATGGAGTAATTTAATTAAAAAAAAAAAAAAAAAAACTTAAATGTGAAGCGGAAAAAAGGGTGCCAAAAAATGTTACCAAAGAGAAATTGATTTTCTGAAAATCATGAAATTTCATCAAGAATCCAACTACAAAATCTAGCAGGGAAAGGAACAAATTGAATTTAGGATTTTCGATGCTAACCTGTAATTAATAGGGCACCAGAAGAAGAGGAAAAATGAGTAAGAAGAAACACAAGGAGTTTGTAAGGAAATCCTCTTCAATATTAAATCCAAAGAAAACAATTTAAAAGACACAGCAAGTTCTCACCTCCTATTACCTACAAGTAAGGAATTGAAACCCCAAATTACTCGTTCGAAAGCCATGAAATTCCCCACAGTAGGTTCATTATTTCTCCGTCTTGGAAAAGCTTAAAGGAACGCAATTTGTTCTCTTACATGCAAAACAATGTAGTAAATTTTTAACATTACAATGTGAAAAATACCTAATATAAATTAAATGCGTAAATTGAAAGGGACCTAAATGAAAGTCCTAAAGTTACACACATCATTGGTAATGAGTTATTGGTGTAATGGAGGTCAGATGACCAACAATTTATTGGCGTAATGGAGATTAGATGGTCATCCAAATTCAAAGGTCAGATGGTCATCCAACTTCAATCTGAAAAATGATACCTTGCCAAACCTAAGAGCAGTGCTCTGCTTGAACAAAATACAAATGAAATTGAATTAAGAGGGAAGGGAATGTCGAATTGGATAAACCCTAATCGATCTTAGCGCTCCATTCACACAACGTAAATTGTCATCGTTGAAGGTGTGTAATTACAATATATCACATGGACCTGCATGTACCATATCCCATGATGTATGTCTGGAATTGCTACGCGAGCAGGGGGCAGGGGTCCTATAAAAAAAACCAACTTCACTGTTGTGTGTCATAAATTTCGATCATGCAACCCTAGTTATATTTTGGTATTTATTTATTTTAATACGACAATCATCACTAGATGTAATATAATAAGATATAATGCTCCGGAGGACTACAATTTATGATGGTACCTTTGTACCTTTGGCTAGTGAATCAATACAATGAGAAATAACATGTTCAATCTGATAGCCAATCAGATTGAGGATAAATAAATTACAATATTGTCAACAAAATACAAATTTTCAATATACAAAGTTAAATATGGAAACTTTGAAAAAACAAATTTTGAAACCCAAACTAATATGGGATTGACCAGAAACTATAATTTGAGTGTTTTTAAAGGGTGTGAAAAAAGATTATATTATAAATAATTAAAAAACATTTTTTTTTTAAATTATATTATAAACAATACAAAAAACATAATTTTATTGAAAATTATATTTTCAAATGAAAAAAATCAAAATCAAATAGTAAATTGGGCATATACAGAATTATATGCCTCATTAAAACATAGTGAGATGAGACTCCGAGATCATGTAAGTATTAAAACACAATGAGCTCAGACCCCAAGATTATGTCAAATTATAATGTAATTTTCAAATTAAAAATAAAAATAAAAATCAAATAGCTAAATTGGGAATATACACAAATCCAGGTCTCATTAAAACATAACTATCTAAGACCCCAAGATCATGTAATAATTAAAACACAGTGAGCTCAGACCCCTAGATCATGTCAAATTGAAATGTAATTAAGTGCATCTTGTCGTAAAAACCCAAAAGAACAAATGCACGTTAGTTTTCATAGCATTAGAAATATACAGCCCACCAGAAAGTGAGAAAATATAGACGAGAGGCCATACATGAAGGAAATTGTTGAGGGCCATGCACTAAGCCAATCATTGGCTTAGTGCATGGCCATGGTGATATATGCCATGGATGAAGCTTTTACATTACATGATGACTTCAGTGAATTTTCCGGTGTCTATATTTCTGACGGATGTGACTTGATAGTTATAGATGGGACGATGACCAGTTATTTGAGGGATGACATAAAAATTCTCAATGAAGACAATTTTGTTGAAAATGAAGCAAAAAAATCTCAGTTTGACCTTGCCTTAGTCAATCTAGAGAAAATTTGAATTTCCACATCAGCATAAATCTTGGAGGTAGTAAAATCATGTGACATGGCACTTTTCACTCAGTTAACTCATTTAATTCGGGTTGGGGAAGCTTGGTTTCGATTATGTATGATTAATTGCTAATTTTTAGCAATATCATTCAGTTAAATTGAGTTATGGTCATTTAACCTAGTTCCAACTATTGGGAGAACTAGTGGAGGGAAAAGTTGTGCAGTGAGACTTTAGTCACAGTCAGTGATCAACCTGTTAATTTTTTATATTTTTCTATGTTGTTTTAATTACTTCAACCCAAATCAATTCTTCATTAATTTATGCATCCAATTATTAGCAATTTTTACAATCATAAGCAGTAAATGGCGATATAATAATAAATGCAATGAAAAATGAGAAAATAGCACATACACAAGATACACTACATTAGTCAAAGACCAAGGAAAAACCCCACAAGGGGGAAAACCCTTTCAAATATTCTTCTTATTATATTGTCATAAAATGTTTCAGTAGAGAGTATAATGAGCCCAATACATAAGCTTCCAACATATATTTACCCAATACAAAACCAGAAGCAGTCTTTTAGAATTATTGTAAAGTAGAGAGAAACCATCCAGCCATCAGAAAATGATAGTAAACTGCGGTTAATTGTCAAACCCAATCTCAAAACCCTAGTCATACTTATCAATATATTGTGTGAGTGATTGTAACTTCATGGTCGCTCCCTGAGACAGTATGCGGGTGGTTAGTCGATCCCAAGAGAACTGTGAACATGTGACTAGGGACAAAATAAACCAGATCAGTCTCAAAACCCCAGTTGCACCCATCAAGAGTTTGTGTGTGTGACTCTTCCTTCCTAGTCACGTTGAGGAACACTGCAAGCGTGTGACCAGGGACGAATTCTTTTGGATCATCTTTAAAACCGTAGGCGCTCCCTTCAGGTCATTGTGTGTGCGACTTTAGCCTCCCAGCGGCACTGAGGAACCCTGTGACATGCGTGCGATTATGGTATAAAATTCCTAGTGACGTGTGTCCAACCAAGAAATAAAAACCCTAGACACGTGTGAACCTCAAACCTGTAGTTTCAAACCCTTACATGAATTTCCTCCATCAGAGTTGTGCGAACCAAGATAATAGAAGTGGAGAAGAGAATGCTTGATTAATGTATCCAAGTGAGCTTTAGGTATCTTCTATTTATGGGCTTCCATGAGGGTCCACATGATGTTGGGGTCGACCTGGTCTATTGTACATGTGCATAGGGATGACCTAATTCAATGTAAATAAGAGGGTTCATAAATTCAAAATCCAACTTCTCCTTGTCCAAATGAGCTGATATTTCGATTGGTTTTGGTCCTCTTGAAAAGAGGAATTAAATGAAATCATAATATTTTCCATGTGAGCTGTCCAAGGTGGAATTTGACCCTGGTTTCAAAAAAATAGTCCCTCTCAACTAGGAAGAATTCCACCTGCCAATATCTGTCTATTGATCATCACATCATCCCGTCATGATTTTTTCATGCCTTGACAATCTCTGCTCAACTCTATCTATTGAAACATTCTCGAATATAAAAGAAGAACAATCGGGGAGCATGCTTCAAACCATACAATGTCGTCTTCAACCTGCAAACATGTGTTCTTTGATCCTCTACTTCAAATCCATGTGGTTGTTCAACATACACTTCTTCTTGTAATATGCCATGGAGGAATGCGGTCTTTACGTCTAGATGATGAAGAGTACATCCCTGACTTGTGACAAGGGCTACTATCAAATGGATGGTTGTGTATAGAGCCACATGTGCAAATATATCATCATAGTCTTCTCCCTCTTTCTGTGAGAATCCTAGAGCCACAAACCTTGCATTATATTTCTCAATGCTACCATCAATTTCATGCTTGATATTCAATAGCCACTTTGAAGTCACCACACATTTTCCCTTTGATCTCGGCAAAACATCCCATACATAATTTTTCACGATCGATTAATATACCTCCACCATAGCATCCTTCCAAACTTGATATTTTATGAGTTCTTAGAAAGTGGATGGTTCAACTTGAATCATAGTGCTCATGGCTGCTCTTCCAACATATTGTAGAGTGTCACAGAGCCAAAGTGGTCTCTTCATAGTAGGATGATCACTTGGAGGAGGATCTCAGGGATCCATATGCTACATGGGGCCATCAATAATATTAGTCTCAGACTCAGGCATCGAAAGACCATCTAGAATATCCTTGTCATCAGTGTCCTTCTTGGAGGAGGAGATGGAGGAAGGTCTCTTGCTTTTCCAAGAGCAACATCTTCATCGAATGTTACATCCCTGGTGATACCAAACTTCCTTTGACTAGGAATATATATTCTATATGCTTTAGAACTTTCACAATAACCAACAAACGTACTTTTCTTTCTGTAGCTTCCAACTTGTTCCTTTTGTCCTTCGGCACATGGAAATATACGGGGCATCCAAATACATGAAGATGGGTAATGTTGAGCTCGACATCTATGAATATTTCTTTGGGATTATTGTTTTCCAATGCTTGATGAGGAACCATGTTTTGAACATATACAACAGCATGTGTAACTTCTCCCCAAAGGAACTTTGCAACATTTTGATCATGGATCATGGCAAGGGAAGCTTCTAATATATACATGTTCTCCCTTTCCACTAATCCATTTTGTTCCGATGCATATGGTACAACTATTTCCTTACTGATCCCTTCTTTCATTAAAAATTATGTGAACTCATTTGGCATATATTCTCCTCCATTGTCAAACCTGAATATTTTGATTCTTTTCTTGTTTTATTTTCAATCAAAGCTTTGAATTCCCTGAACATTTCAAAGGCTTCATCCTTGTGCTTCAAGTAATATATCATGTATTTCTTGAGAAGTCATTAATAAAGGTGATGTAGTAGAGATGACCACCAATAAAATTCACAAGCATCACACCACATATATCTGACTGAATGATATGGAGGGTGTAATTTGTCTTGTTTTCACTGGAGGGGAATGTTCCCATTTTTTTCTTTCCACTCGCACATCCTGGACATACTCCATCATGATGGGCTTGAACATCGAGAATACCTGGGACCAATTTCTTCAATTTCGAAAGATAATCATAGTGTAGACGAGTCAATTTGTGGTGCCACAACTCGCTCAGATGATTGGTATTATGAACCAATGATATAAGTGGCCTTCTAGTGACTCTATAGAGTCCTTCAAATATTGATCCTAATGTGAATGCATCTCTCATAAGTGAACCAACAGACCAAGTTAGAAATTTCCGTTAATGAAGGAAACCCTCACCCGTTTATCTTCCAATGTGGATATAGATACCAACTTATTCATTAATCTTAGAACATACATAACATCATGCAACAAAACTGATTCCCCAAAATTCAAATGAAAATTGACGGACCCAAAACCTTTCACGAGATGAGTGGATTTGTCTCCAAGAATAATCTTCAGGTTAGTCTCCCTCTCTACTAGATTAGAGAGCACTTCCTTATAGCCATAGAAGTGATGAGTGGCCCCACTATCAAGAACCAACTATCGCACAAATCCAAAGGAGGAGAACTGGTAATAGAAGAAATAATAATGTATTCAATTTATTTATAGCATCACTTTAATGAGTGGCAACTTTGACTTCTTTTGAGGAGGATGATCTTCTTCACTATAGCTTGAGGTATCTCTTATTCTTCATTCATATATTCTTTCACGGTTATTTCTTCTATCATCTTTTTATCTTTGATTATTTTTGCTTCTAGTGTTGTAACGTGATCCTTTTCTCTTCTTGGGAAAATCTCGTGCATAATGAACTTTCTTGTGACAATTATAACATTCAATATGAGATGATGTTATATTATTCCTTCTTTTCATATTTTGAGGAGGAGGATTTCTTTATGGACCTCCTTTACCCTTCTTCTTCCTTTTTTCATGAGTGATATATGCATCAGGATCTCCCTCTTCATGATTTTCAATTTTTCCTCTTAATATCATCCTTTATTCTTCTTTAGTAAGCTTTCCAGCAATTTTATTAAATGATGGGAGGACATTGTTGTTGATTATTGTAATAATAAAGGTTTCATAAATAGGAGGGATACCTCTAAGAGTCACAATCATTATTTCCTTGTACGACACATTTTCCCAAAATATTTGTAATTGATCTCTAAGGTGATATATCCTCATGATATAGGATAGTACTGCTTCTCCTTTGTCCATATTGGTTGAGTTTATCTTTCAAAGTGATGATCTCATTCAGGTTGTTGATTTCATACATGCTCACTATCTTATCATACATGTATTTAGATTTCCTTAAATTCCCAACATATGAAAGTAAATGATTTTGTAAACCATCGGCTATAATTTTATTTTCTTTGGAATCACCTTTCTTGTACTTGTTTTTTAGGGAAGTAGAAGCATTTTATAGAGGCTCGGCCATCCTTCCTTGAATATATTCCAACACATCATTGTTTTCAACTATGATCTCCAACCTGACTTTCCATGCAACAAAGTTTGATGCATCACCCAACTTTGCATGCTCCTTGAAAGCGGAGGAATACATCTTGACATTGACTAGAAAAGTGTTCCAAAGAATATGGCTACAATGCTTCTCCCCTTTTGGGATTGTCCTTCACCTTGGCTTTGATACCATGTTAATTTTTCAGATTTTTCTATGTTGTTTCATTACTTCAACCCAAATCCATTCTTCATTAAGAAATGCATCCAATTATTAACCTTGTTTCCAATCATAAGCAGTAACTGAAGGTAGAACATTAAATTCAATGAAAAAGGAAATAGTAGCACATCCACAAGAGACGCCATATTGGTAAAAGATGAAGGAAGAAACCCACAAGGGGAAAAAACCTTTCAAATCTTCTTCTTACTAGATTGTCATGAAATGTTTCAGTAGAGAGTACAATGAGCATGATACATAAAATTCCAGCAGAGATTTACCCGATACAAAAAGAGAAGCAACCTTTCAGAATTAATGTAAAGCGGAGAAAAACCATCCATCCATCATATAATTGTAGTCAACTGCAGTCAAATGTCAAACCCTAGCTCAAAACCCTGGTCGCATTCATCATGATACTCTACGAGCGACTGTAACTTCCTGGTCACTCCCCGAGATATTGTATGAGGATGGTTGTTCACTCCCAGTAGAAATATGGGCATGGGATTAGAGAAGAAATAACCTAGATCAGTCTCAAACACCTAGTTTCACCCTTCAAAATTCTGTGTGTGCGACTATGTGTAATATCCCAGATCTGGAATAGCATAGCTAGCCTCCTGAAATAATGCACTCCTAGGAGATTGATGTACAGAAATGAGTTTACAACCCTTGGATCCCTTCGATCAGCAGATCTGGAGTCTAGATCCACAAGGGGAGAAAAAACAAATCAAACTAGGTGTGGTAAACATATCTCCCACAATCTAGTCTAGCTGAAAAGCACCCTACAAGAGGGGCTGCAGCTATGCACAACAAGCAGCTTCAGGAATAACGCAATCTTTGTCAGTTTTAGCAAGAAGCCCACAAATATGATTAATTTATAAGTATGTAGCAGCAAATCAGAAGTACAATGAAGCCCTTTCAATAAACAGTAGAATACATGAGACAATATAGCAAGAAATCTTCATAAAAGAGGGCTACAACACATAGACATCTGCAGAAATGGCTCAACAACGTTATTTTTAAGGAGCTTTAGTAGCTCAATATTACAACTCAGGTCTAGGATAGATCTGTGGACAAAAAATCAAATCTATTTTAGATCTGGAAACTAGATAGTTTTCTTTACAAGATCCCCTTGGGGTTTTGACCAAATCATGCATAAGTAAGAGTAGATCTGAGTTTTAAGTTGCAGATTTGTAAAATCATGCAGTAATTTCTAAATATAACATTACATTACAATATATCAAATCTAAACAGAACATGCATCAGCAAGCTAATCCATGGATCACCAAAGTGAAAGGCAAAGCCCAGCACCAGAGATCTCTGATCAAAACTGGGATCAAAACACCATAAATAACCTCATATCAAAATAAATCAGTCCATCAATGGAAACAACATTGCAGCTCAAATGACATATGGCCCACTGCCAAGTTACAGATCTGAAGTACAAACAGGGGAGGCACTCTTCCAGGAGGTTAAAAGACACACTCCATGAGAAGAGGCTCCCAAAACAAGCTAGATCTCTGCAGATCTAGAATCCCACTTGTTGCAGCTTGCAAAAGCAGAAAAACCCTCACTGGATATGTGCTGCAATTGAAAGTAGAGCTTGGCCACAAGCCTGATAGTGGATCAAATCAGAAAATACTCTTCCAAGGATCCTCAAAGGAAGAGGTGAAATCCCTGCATAGGAACTCCAAGTGCTAAGCAACACAATTCTCTACTAAGCAGCAGAGAATAGTATTTGTCTAAGCAAACAAGATACTCAGAAATATAATCAATCAACAACTTTCTCTTTCTGCCCTCCCTTTCCTTTTCTAAGATGAAAGCCTTTGCAAACCCTAAACCACCCTGATGAGTTAGCTCTTTTCACATGAGGGGCCTCCTTCTAGAACTGCGTTGTCCCTTTAGGAGATACATTGAACCTAAAAAACACTGTAGATTTGGCTCAAGGTTGACCCAGTCTCATAGCTCAAACCCATTTCACACCTGCAAGTGATTATTTACATGGCCCTGATTTATCTTTGTTCACATGGGCATTGATTTATTCAATATTTTTAGGAGTTTTACATGTCCTCCTTTATTCATTTATTCATGCAACAAAAAGTAAAACAAAATTGAATATTCCTCTTAGCTTAGGCTAAGTAGGAATATTACAGTCCTCCCCTCCAAAATGTTGCTTGTCCTCAAGCAAATGATAGGGTAAGAGTTGTAGTCCTTCTCCTCCTCCATTGATGGCATCATCAAGGATCAAGTCCTCATCATAAGCCAAGTGCTCAACAAGCCAATACATCATGTATTATTCCTCCAAGGCCAACATAATATGTGCATAGTCCATCCCTTCAGGAGTGAAAAACTCAACAGAAATAAACATGTTTGAAGTAGTGCTACATCTAAAACATGTATCATGAAGTATAGGTAGAAGTTCCAAACCATGTGGTACATACACATTGCCCATCCTCTGTCCATACAATCCCATAAAAAATACAACTATATCATCAATGTATGGAAGCAAGACTTCATATATGCAAACTGAAATCTGAACTTGAGGAGGTGGGTCAAAATCCCACATGTGATGCCAGTGCAGTGCACCTCTTGTCTTCATTAGATCTAGGTGTGGCAAGTGGCATTCCCACCACACTTTTGCTACATGAGTCACCTTAACATGGCTGAAGGTGTTACATAATTTTGGTGCCTTTGGGAAGCACCCATCATGGAAAGGAATCTCCCTTGGCACATCAAGGGAGTGGCCAAGTTCAGAATTTCCATTGGCCCCCAACAAAATATGAGATCCACATGGTCTCTCACTCCCTTTAGGAGTCATATCCTGCAAAAACATGGCAAAGGAATGTAATAGATCAGAAAATACAAATTGCTTGGCATGATCAAATCCTTTACCATCATAGTCTTTCACACACATGGAGTTGTGCATGAGCATTCCCTTCCTCTCAAGCAAAGGAAGAGCTGGCTGAGATGACTCTTGCAAAGAGTCCATTGGCTGCCCCAATCCTCCATAGCTATTGCACCCTTTAAAGTGCTGATGTAAGTCCTCCGACATGCCTTCCCAATCAAAACTCTTCATGATCAAGGAAAAGATCTTCATTGAATACATATGGCTAAGGAAGATTCTTCATATGCTCCTTGCAGGATCTTCTGCTTGAGCTTGGAGGCTATAGCCAAGAAGACCTTACCATTATAATAGATGACTCCCCCTTGGACTAAGTAGCCCTCTTCTTGCTGCATGCCATCTAGTATCATACATGTGTGGAGATCCTTGGAATACTCTACAAGCAGTTGAGATTTCCAATAAAGATCCACACTGCTCAATAATGACAGCGCTGTTGATACATCCATGGAAGTGCTTGTCATGTTGTTGATTTCCCTTTTGACATTACACATGCCAAAATTGTTTGTTGGAAGGCTGATCCTCCCATTCTTCTCCTCCCATAGAGTTGTAGCTTGGTCTTCCATTGCTCCAATCCTTCCTGGATATAGAATTGGAGCAGCACTTTGTGAGGCTTTCCTCACAATATCTGAATCTGATGGCATTCCAGGTGGCTTGCCATGAGATAAGAATGTCTCTTGCAGCATCCTCATGAACATGAGAGAAGGAACTGTGAGATCCCTGCCTCCACTGTGCAAATCCATCTCTGTTGTTTGTGTGGAGGTATTAGGTGAAGGATAAGCGTGCATGCCTTGAATCATTTGTGGTTTCCCACTCTTCAGGTCCACCCACTCCATTTGCAAAGCTTTCCAATCAGTGGTAACCTTCCCCAAGGTAATCAACCATTAGACACCCAAAATGATGTTGGTGTCTGGTATGTCAACTACAAAGAAGTGATCCACCAAGGTGTAGGATCCCATAGTGATAGAGAGTGATGGAACATATTGCATGCACTGCATGGTCCTATCTCCTGGGACAAAAACAGAGAACCCCTCAAAGGTATCAGTGGGGATTCCTCTCTTTTTCACAAGATGATCATCAATAAAGTTGTGGGTTGCCCCACTGTCAATCAAGACAGATACTCTCTGATTCATGACTGAACCTTGTACTCTTAGGGTCAAGTACTTAGGCACTCCTCTCAAAGAGGAAAGAGTCCCACTTGTTGGAGCAAATGATCCCTTCCCATCTCTGGATAGTGTTTGATCTTCCTCCTCATCATCATCAGCGTTGTGACCCCTCCTAGGTTCATCACCTTCATCTTCCTCCTCAAAATCTGAGAAGACTTCTATGTAGTGTGCTTTTCCAGCCGCACATCTATGTCCTGGTGCCCATGACTCTTGGCAAGTGGAGCACATTCCCTTCTCCCTCAATTCCCTCCCGAGATCAATATCAAGAGGTTTCTTCAAAGAGCTCTCCTTGGGAGGAGCAAATTTTCCTTCCTTCCCCTTAGAAAAGTGAGGGGCCTTGCTTTGGAAAGTTTCCTTTGCTTTTGGCAAGGCATCTTGGAGGTCTCTAGCCCTCTTAATGGCATCATGCAAAGTGACGGGCTTGGTAGATTTAACCAACCCATGCAAAGGTTCCTCCAGGCCATCGATGAACATGTAGACTCTCCTTGCTACAGATAGATCAGGTACCATGACTGATAATCTTAGAAACTCAGAGATATAAGTCCCTGCATCTCCTCACTGCTTCAACTTTACAAGGCTTATGAAGGGTGCTTCAGGATCCTTCCTATCAAACCTCTCCACTAGTCTTCTAGTAAACTCAAAATATGTAGTCACATTGATGTGTCCCAATGTAGACAACCCATGGAACCACCAATTGTGTGCTTCACCTTCAAAGTGCAGCGCTACAATCTTGATGGCTTCAACCTCAGGGACTTTTTTCAACTGAAAATAAATATCCAGCTTTTCTACCCATGCCTTGGCAGAGCTAGAGGATGATCCATCAAAATTGGGCAAAAAGAATCTGCCCATAGAGTGGTGTCTATCATGAAAGAATTCACCATCTCTATATTGCTGCCTTGGTCTGCTTTTGTCCTTGAGGTGACAAAAATCTTGGACACTCAAGTTATCCTTGAATCTCTGACTCTAAGAGTCATACTCCACAAAGTAACCTTCAAGGGAGGCTTGCTCTTGTGGTCCTTCATTCTCCACAGCCCAGAAGGTAGGCATAGTGGAGCGTTGTGAGGCTTGTGGAGCTTGTGGCAGGTTCACTGGTTGACCAGTCCCATGATGAGACATGTCAAAGCTTTCTCCCTAATGAAATCTCCCAAGAGATTCCCTCATTTTTTCCACCCTCATCTCCTTGATCTCCTTGGCAAGATCTTGCATGGCCACCAACAGAGTTCTTGCAAACTCTTCTCATTCTTTATCACTTGTAGTTTCAAGGGCTTTACCTTTGTCTTGATCTTCAGTAGTATAATCATACTTCTTATGAATTCTGTTCTGTTACCTCTTCTCCCTCTCAGTAAGAGTTTCATCTTATTCTGAATGCAACATGGCTGAGATGCTCCAAGGAAAGCACAGGCTATGCCAAGAAAGGAGCTTTGATACCACTGTAATATCCCAGATCTGGAATAGCACAGCTAGCCTGTTGAAATAACGCACTCCTAGGATATTTATGTACAAAAATGAGTTTACAACCCTTGAATCCCTTAGATCAGTAGATCTGGAGTCTAGATCCACAAGGGGAGCAAAAAAAAATCAAACTAGGTGTGGTAAACAGATCTCCCACAACCTAGTCTAGCTGAAAAACACCCTACAAGAGGTGTTGCAGCTATGCACAACAAGCAGCTTCAGGAATAATGAAGTCTTTGTTAGTTTGAGCAGGAGGCCCACAAATATGATTAATTTATAAGTATGTAGCAGAAAATCAGAAGTACAATGAAGCCCTTTCAATAAATAGTAGAATACATGAGACAATATAGCAAGAAATCTTCAGAAAAGAGGGCTACAACACATAGACATCTGCAGAAATGGCTCAACAACGTTATTTTTAAGGAGCTTTAGCAGCTCAATATTACAACTCAGGTCTAGGATAGATCTGTGGACAAAACATCAAATCTATTTTAGATCTGGAAACTAGATAGTTTTCTTTACAAGATCCCCTTGGGGTTTTGACCAAATCATGCATAAATAACAGTAGATCTGAGTTTTAAGTTGCAGATTTGTAAAATCATGCAGTAATTTCTAAATATAACATTACATTACAATATATCAAATCTAAACAGAACATGCATCAGCAAGCTAATCCATGGATCACCAAAGTGAAAGGCAAAGCCCAACACCAGAGATCTCTGATCAAAACTGGGATTAAAACACCATAAAGAACCTCATATCAAAATAACGTAGTCCACCAATGGAAACAGTGTTGTAGCTCAAATGTCATAGATGGCCCACTTCCAAGTTACAGATCTGAAGTACAAACAGGAGAGGCACTCTTCCAGGAGGTTAAAAGACACACTCCATGAGAAGAGGCTCACAAAACAAGCTATATCTCTGCAGATCTAGAATCTCACTTGCTGCAGCTTGCAAAAGTAGACAAAACCTCACTGGATCTGCACTGTAATTGAAAGTAGAGCTTGGCCACAAGCCTGATAGTGGATCAAATCAGCAAATAATACTCCAAGGATCCTCAAAGGAAGAGGTGAAATCCTTGCATAGGAACTCCAAGTGCTAAGAAACACAATTCTCTACTAAGCATCAGAGAATAGTATTTGTCTAAGCAGACAAAATACTTAGAAATATAATCAATCAACAACCTTCTCTTGCTGCCCTACCTTTCGTTTTATAAGATGTAAGCCTTTGCAAACCCTAAACCACCCTGATGAGTTAGCTCTTTTCACATGAGGGGCCTCCTTCTAGAACTGTGTTGTCCCTTTAGGAGATACATTGAACCTAAACAATGTTGTAGATTTGGTCAAGGTTGACCGAGTCTCACAGCTTAAACCCCTTTCACACCTGTAAGTGATTATTTACATGGCCCTGATTTATCTTTGTTCACATGGGAATTGATTTATTCAATCCTTTTACGAGTTTTAGATGTCCTCCTTTATTCATTTATTCATGCAACAAAAATTAAAACAAAATTGAATATTCCTCTTAGCTTAGGCTAAGTAGGAATATTACACTATGCCTTCCTTACCACACTGAGGAACACTGCAAGCATGCGACCGGGGATGAAGTCTTCCATATCTTCCCTAAAACCCCAGTCGCTCCCTTCATGTAGTTGTGCGTGCGACTTTGATTTCCAATTTCACTGAGGAACACTATGTGCATGGAACCGTGGTTGAAAATTCCTAGTGATGTTCATGCGACCGGGAAATAGAAAACCTAGACACATGGGAACCTCAAACTTTTATTTTCAGACCCTTGCACAAACTTCCTCTGTCAAAGTTGTGTGAACCAAGATAATAGAAGTGGAGAAGAGAATTTTTGATGAATGTGTCCAAATAATATTTAGGTATCTTCTATTTATAGGATTCCAAGAGGTTCCACTTGATGTTAAGGCTGACCTGATCTATTGTACATGTGCATAGCGCCGACCTAGTTTAATGTAAATAAGAGGTTCATAAATTCAAAATCCATCTTCTTCTTTTCCAAATGAGGTGATATTTAGGTCAATATTGTTCACCTTGAAAAAAGGAATTCAATGAAATAATAATCTCTATCATCTGATATATCCAACTGGTGGAATTTGACCGCAGTTACAAAAATCAACACAACTAGTTAACTAATTAATCAACCCAAAATAATTGATGCATAAAGAGAATTCGAGTTACCCAGTTGAGATGGAGATTCCAAGGCAGTGTATTATAATTTGTAGACTATTCCAATGTGTACAGGTGGTGCATGCATTCATAGGATGAGCCTAAAGGAATTTTGCAATTCAATTGAGGGAATTTCCTAAAAAATAGGGGCCTAATTCCTGAACGAACAATGCAAGGAAATAGGATCTTGGAGGGGTTGAAAATTTGCAATGTGTTGGCCATAATAAGTTAATCAAGCAGAGGGATAGACCATACACTTGTAGGTTGTGCTCAGGCTTGAGAAACATATGTATTTCATCTATATTCTTCAGGGAAAATTTTAAGGATGGAAATTTATTTTAAAGTTTAGAGACCTTGGCGAATCTAACTAGTCCATAATATGCAATCTGTAAAATGTTTGGAAATATCTTTATAAAAATGTTCAAATTTATAATAACTTTATGTAGTCTCTATATAAAGTTTTGGTGATTTTTAAGGAAAAAAATATTATATTATAAAATTTGGGCGAATAATTTTTAGAAAAAATTGAAATTGGCGAATTGTTTTTTGGGAAAAAACATTCCATAATAAGCCACTTACGAATATTAGCCCCTAAAATTATCCACGAATTCTTTGATTAATGCAATACATATAGGAAGGGGTTTTGAGCATTTTCTTTCCCCTAGATAAATTTTTGTGCATGTGCGATTTTTCTTCTTGCATGTAGATGATATGCGTTCTCTATTGTGAATTAAATTATGAAGAGCAGTACAGTAGATTTGATTCTTGGGTTTTAGTAAATTTCATGAGCATTTTCAAATCTACACCATAATTTTGACATGGTATTAGAGCAAGATTCATAGAAGAGAAGAAATTTCAAAGTTGTTTAGCCGGAGGATCGAATTTGAGGGATCAACTCTTAAAACCTAGAAGGATGGTTTTCTATGAACTAGGAATCGATTATGCACTTTAGTGAAGCTTGAACTATGTTTCTGGGAAGGACCGCATGGAGGCAATTCTAGAATACAATGTATTAAAGGAATTCATTGATAATGACATCTTGAAACCAAGATCAATTGATGACCATAATCTAGCAGAATAGAAGAATTGTGTAGACAAGGTGAGGAGAATTATATTAGAGGGATTACAGGATCACATTATATCAAATATCCACATGAAAGAGACTCCTTATTCAATGTAGTAAGAACTGACAAAATTCTTCCAGAATAGTAGCGACCATAGGGAATTAGCACTTAAGGATATACTTTGAAATATCAAGATGCATGGGAATCACTCAATTAATTAGTATCTAACCAGGTTCACACAATGTCATGATGAACTTGTAGGAGTTGGTGTCACAATATCAGATGATGATTTTGTAATCCTAACCCTTCTACTCATTCTAAGGAGCTATAAAAGCTACCAAAGATTCAGTGAATGGGAGGGAGAAGCTACCAAATAAGGAATGTTTATGGTATGATTTGGTAAAGGAGGAAATAAGGCATAATAATAGATATGGGAATTCATCCAAGGGAGAGGGTGAAGAAAATTGTGCATTGGATGGAAAGGAAAAGAATGGAAAATGGAAGAAATTACAATCCAAACCAGAATCCAATCAAGGGGGCAAGAAGAAAGATTTGTCAAAAATTAAATGCTTCCATTGCCATGAATTCAGGAACTATGTCACGAAGTGTCCACACAATAATACAAACAATAATACCTTAGGAGGAGCAACACATGAAACCTTGTATTCACATTCGAGCTTGAATTTACCCTCATTGCATGCATGACCAACATAGTCATGGGGAGTGTGTGGTACTTGGACTCAGGTGCATCGTTCCACGTGACGGGGAATATATATTTTTTAAATGACTTGGAGGAGAAATAATTTTAGATGCACATTGATATGGGGGATGACAAAGTTACAGAGCGATCATGATTGGTACAATAACCTTTCAGAGGGAGTCAGACTCCCCCCTCAAGCTCAAGGATGTCATGTTCGTTTTGGGCCTGAAGAAAAATCTTGCCTTTGTTGAAGTTTTGGAATACCACGGTTATGATATGATATTCAGAAAAGGAAATGAATTCCTGAGACACATAACCACGAGAGAGGTGAAGCATATCATGTTTCTTGTGAAGAACTTATAAAAACTAGATATGGAGGATTTTGCTACGTTGAGTACAAAAGCGGAGAAGGTGCAAAGTCATGATGTCGATGAACTTTGGCATAGAAGACTTGGCCATTTTCATCATGGCACTTTGAAGATCATGCAATAGATAACCACAGGCCTCTCCGAAGGAGAAATTAAGCAGCAAGATATATGAAAAGGGTGTCCCTTGGGTAAGTACACAAAAACCACATTCCATGATCATATAATTCAAGGCACTGGTTGAGAAATAAATAGGAAAGAAGGTGAAGGCTCTTAGGAGTGATAATGGAGGTGAGTACATGTCGAATGAGTTTAAAAAATTCTTTGAAAAATAATGAATTCGATGAGAATTAACAACACCCAACAACCCACATATTTCTTATTTTGGTTAATTTGTAAAACGTTGCTATGATCTCATAAAGATCAAGTCTTAGTGTGAGTTCCACATAGGATATATAATTTAAAGTTTGAGTGGTAAATAAAAGTCAAGTTGTCAATTTCTTAAAAGGTATAGGTTTAGTAATTCTAGGGTTAATGTTTCATTCAAGCATGGATAAATGTAAATAATTGGTTTGATCTCTCATAAAGTGGATAGTTAGTGGTGTCTTGTAAGTTAGTTGTAAGGTGAAATTCACACGAATGAAGTTCGATGTGTTGAGGCGCTACACTTCTGTTGTAGGTTATGATTTTAAAGGACTAGAGTTTAAAATATTAATAGATGTTATCCAATAGGTATCTCATGTTTTACAAGTTTTCTTCCACATGTGTGGCACATTAATAATCCTAGGAGGTGATTGGAAGCATGAAAACCATGAACTTGTTGTGTTTCGGCTGCAAGGGATTTGCTGTGTTTTTTACTGTTTTCATAGTTAACCTGAAGATTAATTTCTGACCAAATGGGGATGAATTTTGAAACAATACAAGAGTTTTTTGTCAAAAATTAGCTAAATAAAAAAAAAAAAAAAATCCTTCATTTTATTCACAATTGTCATATATTGTAAGATTCAAATGAATATTTACAACCTGTTTTTCTGTTTTCATCATTTCTTGTTTTAGTCATGATCCTTGGGCATGGATTTATCTCAATCACAAGCTCATAAAAAATACTCCTTTGGTTTTTTAACATATTTCATGATTCAATATATATGATCTAATATTTGATCTGTATTTCCTAGCAGGAAGTTTCTAAATATAATGTAACTGACTCTATATTTGGGTAAATGGTTGAGTTCGAACCCCTAAGTCCAAGGATGAGATAATTGTATATATTTCATTAATTTTAGTGTGCAAAGGGTTTTTTGGCTAGTGTGTGATTGAGAAGAGACATTGTGCATTGTAAAATTTTAATGAAAATTTTAGTGAATGATGAAGGCCAAAGTCTACCTATTCAGGGATTCACGCGTCAGTCATTTGTGGTGATTTTTATATCATGTTTGATTTTCACTATATTCTATTATTTCCATGATTAAATTTTATTTATTCAATGTTTAGTTAAATAATTCATTTCAGGATCCATTCTTAGATGTTAAGTTATAGATAACTAAACATTTCAATGTTTCTTCCTCCATTTTAATATCTAAAATTCAACCTCAGTTATATGCTTTAGATATTATCAATTCCAATAATCCTATACTCACCTCTCTACAAATTTTTTTGACAAAGACACCATAACGTATTTCCTACCTTTTCCTTGTCTAAGGATTCTTCATTTTCCCATCATATCATTGAAATTTTTTAACTTAATTTGACTCTATTTCCCAATGAATTTTCCCTCTCCCCTATCATCAAATTACTAAAATTATTCTACTTTATCTATAGACCTAGCCTAAAATCCAGAATATTTCCTAAGAGAGGGCCCTCTTTGGGTTGGGAAGGGCTAGCTTCCTTCCCTAAAGATTGGTTTGTGGTTATATTTTGGTTCCTTTCCTCACCCTGGAGGAATTACAAAGTGATAATAGGTGGGTTACACAAAGACTCCCCACAACTACCATGTGTAATTAACATCCCTCAGAATGATAATTATGCGAAGGGATGTAAATATTGATGAGGAGAAAGCTATATGTTGGTCTCTTGAGAGGGAGCTTTAGATCCCACCAGGTGAGGATCTTTTAGCTCTAGAGGAACCTCAATAAGATGAGGAGAAACCGTAAATTGAGAAACAGAGAGTGGAGACATCCACTCGAGCATAACCATCTAGAGAAGGTAGGAAAAGGACAAGGGAAATTGTAACATTAAAATTTGTCACCATGACTGTCGATTCAGATATCTCACCATCTGATGGAGTGTCTCAAGTGAAACCCCTATGAGATCAGGGATAAAAAGTAATTTTGGTTTTCATTACTTTAAAACCATTTTTGAGCATTTGCGTAGTTTTCCTTAAAAAAACCCATGCATGCGCAATTTATTCCACTATAAACTACGTAGATCTGCGTATTTTCTTCCACTATAAATTACGCAGGTATGTTCATGGAGGTAAAAATAAAAAAGTAACTTCTAGAATATTTGTTTGAGGAAACTTATCCAAATTATAAACCTCGAACCACTACTTACATGTGTGTCATCCCTTGGTAAAATGAACTAATCTCCTCTTCTTAAGCATCATATCCCTTGAGAAGTGGAACTAGAAACCTCCTCATGCTTCCTATAAATTGAGCATAGGATTAAAGGAATGTCAGACTTGGATTTGTAAACTCATGTTGTTGGTTTTTGGTCTGAAGAGCTTGTCATCAAAGGAAGGAAATCACACCATTGGAAGAGTATTGTGACATCAAGGAAACCAGGTTGTAAGCTTATTTTCCCTTTTGATTTTAATACAAAGTAATTATTCTTTCCTATTTGTGTCTATTTTGATGTTATTTGCGAGATTCCTTGATCACTCACATGGTTTATAACATATTATTGATTAAATTATATGTTGTATTCTATATTATGGATTTCATTTACCTTTTCTATAATATGCGAGATGATTTGATCTCTTGGAATATTTTTTTCCATGTAAATCTCTTTCGGAGCATCATGGAGAGGTTGTAGAAAGCATTTGGAAAGAATCTAAAGCATTGAGGAAAAGTTGGTTGTGGAAAGCGCTGAAAGGACTTCTAAAAGCACTTCGTTAATAGGTAAGTTATTCTTCGCATACTACATGTTTCATGTTTTGGCTATAAGGTAAGGAAAGAGCTACAACTTTATTTGTTTATTTCTAGTTTTCCTTTAGGATTCTAGGGAGATCGCTCTTGTCCGCAAGAGGGATTTATCCAGGTAACAAATTGGTGAATCCACTGGGGATGAGAGTTCTCCTTTGTGTCCTTTTGTGACCTTTGATGCCTTTAGACCCATTTTAAGAATTGAAATTTTTGATTTGAGACCTTTGTTTTTTTTTTCTTAATTTTCTCTATCTGCGCAGTTTCTGTTCAGACACAGAGCGTATATCTGCACAATTTTTCTTCAGAAAAAATTTGCATGCACATTGAATTACATTGATTTCTTGTGCAACCCCGTAAATTTTATGAAAAATTTAAGGTTTCTCTCATTTATGTCTAGGTTTTTTTTTTTTCCTTTATGATCCTTTGGCTTGTTTATAGCCTCATTAAGTCTCTCTTTAGTTTATTGGCTGTTTTGAATTTTCTTTTTTGAGAAATTTTTTATTTTATTTCCTTTTCTCATTACTTTGAGGTTTGTCTCAGTTTCTTAATGATTTTTGCATGTTTTTTTGTTCATTTTTGCAAAAAAAAATCCCCCCCATTCGCCTCTGAGTGTTATTATTTTTTACCTTTGGAATTTTCACCCCATTTTCTTTACTTATAGTTGATTGGTTCTTTAGATTACATTGGTGAAGGAAAATAGCCTTTTTTTTCTTTTGCTTCTTTGGAATCCTCTTGTATTTATTTTGAAGAATTATCTTGCACAGATTACATTTGCATAAGTTAGAATTCTCATTTTCATAATATGAATTAAAATTGTGCATAGATCACATTTGCATAGTTTTCAAGATAATTGTGAATACATTACATTTGCATTGTTTACATTATGAAAAGTCAACTATAGATTTATCTGAGTGTCCTTGATTGCCTTTTTGAGGAAAATCACTTATCTTTATAATTTTTGGTTTTGAGTTTTTGTTGGTTTTTTGATATATTGAAAAGTGTCTTTCAATTCTTGAATTGGTTTTGTGAATCACTTTTCTTTCAGTGATTCTCATCATATATTCATTTATGCTCATTGTAAAGGGTTATTTCATTAGTTGAAAAGATAGTGTCTCTCATTGAAATATAGTCCTTGAACCACTACATACATGCGTCTCATCCCTTGGTAAAAGGAATTGATCTCCTCTTCTTAATCATCATATCCCTTGAGAAGAGGAACTAGAAACCTCCTCATCCTTCCTATAAATTGAGCATAGGAATAAAGGAATGTGAGACTTGGATTTGTAAGCTCATGATGTTGGTTTTGGGTTTGAATAGCTTGTCATCAAGGGAAGGAAAGGAGACCATTGCAAGAGGCTTCTGACATCAAGGCAAACACGTTGTAAGCTTTCTTTCCTTTTTTATTTTAATAAAAAGTATTTTTTATTTCCTAATTGCGTCAATTTTGATGTTATTTGTGGGATTCCTTGATCAATCACATGGTTTATAACTGATTATTGATTCAATTATATGTTGTATGCTAGATTAGGGATTTCATTTACCTTTTCTTTTATATGCGAGATGATTTTAACTCTTTGAAAGTTTTTATCCATGCAAATCTCTTTTGGAGCATCATGGAGAGTTTGGAAAGACTTTAAAGCATTGAGAAATTTTTTTTTGTGGAAAGCGTTGAAAGGACTTTTACAAGAACTTTATTAATAGGTAAATGATTCTTCGCATACTACATGTTTCATGTTTTGGTTATAGGCTAAGAAAAGTGTTATTGTTTTGTTTCTTTGTTTCTATTTTTCCTTTAGGATTCTAGGGAGGTCGCTCTTATCTGCAAGAGGGATTTATCTGAGTAACAAAAGTTGGAAGACTTGTGCAGGATGCAAGGGAGAATGTAGGTGCTCCTTCAAATCAACGCGGATAGAGAAGGTCACCAAATCGGTTCACTGGATACATGGCTCTCATGACTGATTTAGTATAAATTTAGCCATCATCTTTCGAGGAAGAAGTAGAGAAACATGTATGTGCTGATGTAATGGTGGAGGAATACAAATCTATTTTAAACAATATTGGTTTAGAAGCGGTCCTAATACCAGCTAACATATTAATTGTGGGTTCGAGATGGATCTTCAAGGTAAAAAATGCAGCATATGGAAGCATAGAAAAGTACAAGGCCAAATTTGTGGCCAAGGGGTACTCTCAGGTTGAAGGGATTGATTATGAGGATACATTTTCTCCTATAGCAAGGTACTCATCCATTAGATTAATTCGTACTCTATATTCATAGAAGGGGTGGAAGATGCACTAGATGGATGTGAAAACAAAATTCCTCAATGTAGTTATTGAGGAGAAGGTGTATATTGAGCAACCAAAAGGCTTCGAGACTTTTGATCGAGAGTCTCATGTGTTCAGACTCAAGTGGATGTTGTAATATCTCAATGAAGCACCCCATGCTTAGTACACCTTGATCGGTAGTTATCTCATCATTTTGGGATTCACCAAAAGTGAAGAGGATGCAAACCTCTATCATATTTTGGTAGAAGTTAAATTGTTTATTATTGTCTTATGTGTTGATGAATTGATTTTAACCAGCGATGAAAAACTAATCAGATCTTACATTGAGTGCCTTGCAAGAGAATTTGAAATGAAGGACATGGGTATCTTGCACAACTTCTTTGGATTTTAAGTATGGTAAGGAGATGGGGGATTTTTTGTCTCTCAAGGAAATTATGCCAATTAGGTACTTCATAAGTTATGCATGGAGAGTTTCAAACCCATGGAGATACCTATAGCAACCAACTAGAGTAACAAGATGCCACTTCAGGTGAGGAATTGGATGTTATCATTTACTGACAACTGGTGGGTTCACTAATGTATCTTGCGAACAAATGTCTAGATATGTGTTATGCATTCAACCAATTGAGCCAAGTTATCGTTTGCCCAACCAAATTATTTTGGATGGCAACTAAGCATGTTTTACAGCACCTCAGAGGCACTACTCATTTTGGAATATGGTAGAAATGGACAAAGGGAGTGAGACTATCTGGCTTCACAGATGCAGATTGGGTAGGGATTCCATCAGAATGAAAGAGTATATTGGGATTATTTTTTGGTGTTGGGTCCGCAGTTGTTTCTTGGTATAGAAAGAACCAAATATATGTGGCACTAACCCCGCAGAAGCACATGGTTTTACCAAGGAGCATGTCAGGTGATCTATATGAGAAAGATTCTTGTTGGATTGTTTGGTTAGATGATGGATCCAAATGTGATATATTGTGATAATCATAGTTGCATCAAGCTCTCTAAAAATCATGTATTTCCTGATCGATCTAAACATATAGATATCTAGTATCACCATCTACGAGATTGTGTGCAGAGGCGGATAATGTTGTTGCAATACATTCCAATGGAGGAACAAGATGTAGATATTTTGACAAAGACTTTGTAAAGAGGAAAATTTGAGTTCCATAGATGTAGGATGAGGGTGACAGATAATTCCTTTCTCGCTTTGTTGTTGCAATACATTCCAATGGAGGAACAAGATGTAGATATTTTGACAAAGACTTTGTAAAGAGGAAAATTTGAGTTCCATAGATGTAGGATGAGGGTGACAGATAATTCCTTTCTCGCTGAGAGGGAGTGTTGAAAATGCGGCAATAAAATCTCAATTTGATCTTGACTTGGTCAAACTAGAGAAAATTAAAATTTCCACATCAACAGAAATATTGGAGGGAGTTAAATAAGGTGACATGGCACTTGTCACTCAGTTAACTCATTTAATGCGAGTTGGGGAAGCTTGAGTTTGGTTCAGTATGATCGATTTCTAATTTCTAGAAATATAGTTCAGTTAAATTGAGTTGTGGTCAGTTAAACTAGTTCCAACTATTGGAGGAACTACTGGAGGGTCAAGTTGTGTAGTGGGACTTCAGTCATACTCGGTGATAAACTAGTTAGCTAATAAACAAACCCAAAATAATTGATGCATGCAGATAATTTGAGTTATCCAGTTGAGATGGATATTCCAAGGCAGTGTACAACTGTAGACTATTCCAATGTGTACAGGTGGTGCATGCAGTCAGAGGATGAGCCTAAAGGAATTGGAAATTTAATTGAGGGAATTCCTAAAAAATAGAGGCTTAATTACTAAAGGAATAACACAAGGAAATATGAGCTTGGAGGGCTTGAAAATTGGCTAAGTGTTGGCCATAGTCAATGAGTCAGGCAGAGGGATAGACGATACACTTGTGGGTTGTGCTCAGGATTGAGCGACATATGTATTCTACCTCTATTCTTTGATTAATGCAATACAAATAGGAAGGGGTTTTGAGTAGTTGCTTTCCCCTAGATAAATCTTGTGCATGTGTGATGTTTCTTCTTGCATGTTGAAGATATGTGTTCTCGATCGTGAATTGAATACCATAGAGCAGTAGAGTAGATTTGAGTCTTGTGTTTTAGTAAATTTCATGAGCAATTTTGAATCTACATCATAATTTATACAAATTTACTACTAAATTAACTCACCCATCTACCCTTTTGGCTCTCGTTTCTTACTCTGGAACCGCGACTCTCATCCATGTCGAGAAGTAACTAGAGCATGCCATTTTGAGCGAAGAGTAAGAGCGTAATCCGTTATGAGCATAAATCTAGTGCCAACATAAAATATTTGTGGAGGGCGTGTGTGTAAATATGATGTGTTAGTCCATCTAATAGATCACACGCCCAGGTCACAAGTAATTTTGGGAGCACTGTTAAGAAAAGCTTCCCTTTTTTATGTGTCCATTCCTGCTTATTTGCTTGAGACCTTGAAAGTTGGTAAACAATAAACACTAAATAACAAAGTATTAATAGCACACTGTTTTATGCTGATATATTTAAGGTTGTCGCTTGATTCATATGTTTTTATTGTTTTTCACATGCATTTCCATATCCCATGCAGAATAATCGAATGGTTTGCCATATTAATGATGATAAATTAATAATGTAGTGCAACCATTGACATTTTTTCTTGGAATTTTTACTCGTTCAATTTTCTAGAAATCCAATAATAAATTTTTTGAAATTGTGTTAAATTATTTTTTTTGAAATTTTTCTTTGCAACAAATTAATACGTAGGGCCAAATTAGTGAACATTGATATTTATTTACAGAATGAAATTTCAATAATACAATATATGTGTTTCAAATTCATTATGCATCGAAATTTGGGAGAAGCTGAATTATTGGATAAAATAACCACACTCGAAAATCTTACTTGGAGACTTTATTGCCTCTAGAAAATCTTAAACCTTACCAATAATCTCTTTCTCTATCCCTATATGTATTTCAACTCTTCTATGTTCTAATTTTTGTGTATCGATCACAAACTCCACAACTCTACCCTTATTTCTCCTCAATATTTTTTTCTCTTGTCATCCGTATCAAAGCCATGCCCCACAAGTTTTACTTGTCATTATTCAAATTTGAAAAGGGTAAAACTCTTCACGAAAAATTTTATAGGGCCATCCAATGTATTATTAGTCCCTGTCGTTGGAATGGGACTATAGCAATCAAAATATCTTTTTAGCATTATTAGTCCTTGCGAATAAGATAACTTTCATTAGCCTCTACACGCATTTTCGTTATTACAACCTATCACAATCTATCAATTTTCATACTAACCAATCAAATGATTTGTGATCTTATTGGCCTCTTCCCGAGGCATACATCTATATTCTCCTTCATTTTCCTTAATTTAAAAAGTAATTAAGGGTTTGCAACACTAATATTTTCTCAAACTTGAAGTAATGCTAGCATTACTTGACTAGCATCAAATGTTTAATTTAACTATGAAAATCTTCTACCACTTGTGCTCAGTTAGCTACCACCTGCATGTAAGCAAAGTGGCTATGCATGTAAACAACGTGGCTTGACCAGTGTACATCTCTTTGGATGCTGGCAAGAGATGTTTATGTTTGCTTCTTGATAGCAGATATATCCAGATAACAGATGGCTTCCTTCGCTCAAGGAGGGATTCAATTCCGCAGTGTTCCCTATATCATCTTTCATCATTTGTTATATGGACTTGAATTTTGACTTCTGAGTAGTATCAACTGCTACATTCTGAGCATTATCGACTGGCGACGTAGGTTCACAGAGTCTATAGTTGATGCCCAGATTGATGGTCAGCAACAGACATTAACGCTCGGCAGTAGACATTGGGGCACCTCCAGAATCATCGATGCTTAGCAGAAAACATTGACACTCAACAATAGACACTGGGCACCTCCAGAATCAAGAGATGGAATGTTGAACTGCAACACCAAAAAAAAAAATCAGCAAATTTTGGGTGATTGGAAAGGTGATGCGGTGGAAATTATTGTGCATTCCTCTCTTCCCTCAAGGAGGGATTCAGTTCCATAGAGTCTCCATGGTTCTTTGTTGCCATAGGCTTTCGAGTGTCAACAACTTCAATGAACTTGTCTCTTAGTCATTTGTGCTTGTTGCCTCGACGACCCTCCCTAGCGACAATAACCACAGTGGTGTGGAAACTCTGTAGAAGTCTCCATGACTTGTTCTCTTGCAAAAATTTTCCTTCATTCCGCTTTCTGTCAAGGTTTTTTGCTAACATTTCTTTGTCAAGGTTTCTTAACCACGCTTCAATCCTCATGGTTTCCTAATTGGGGCTTGGCGGTCATGGTTTCCTTGTTACCTTTGTGGCTCCCTGTCCGTCGGTGGCCCCTTAACGACAACATGACAGCTACTACCTATTAAATTTCTTATAGTAACTCCATGTCTTCTCTGCTAAAGCATTCAAGCTCTGGAGATTTTCCAGGAGTAGAGCGAAGAATTGAATAAAATGAGCAGAACCATGAATTGAATAAAATTTCGGCAGGACCAAAACCAGGAATTGAATAAAAGTTCGACTATACATCAAGCCATTACATTTGATACATTAGCAGGTTTATAAAAATAATAGCCTGTAAATTCGAATTCGACAGTAAGAGATTACTTGTGTAGCCAGAGTATAGCTTCATCATAGAAAAAATCAAACCCTAAGGCGATGTAACAATTCACTGTGACCTGTGACCTGTGACCGTGCTGGCAGAGTATAGCTTCATCATAGGAAAATCAAACCCTAAGGCGCTGTAATGATTCACTATCACTGTGCCTGTGGAAGTTCGCGAGGATATTTACCCTCCTTTCAGGATTCTTAGTATGGAAAATATGGTTATGCTACATAAGCATGGTGCATAACCAGAGATGCATGCTCGAGTTGATCAATGGGTTATGGTGCATAACCAAAGATGCATGCTCGAGTTGCTCAGTAAAAGTGTTTTCCATCCAATTTTCTCCATCCTCCATCTCATTTGCTTGGGTGACGGCACATGTAATACATGCAAATACTGTAGTTCACAAGTTAATACCTTGTTTCTTGAGGGTTTTATTATATGTCTTAGGGTTTGAAATTTGAAAATCCCTCGTGTTCATTCATGTGGTTATAAGGATTTTTCCTTTATACATGTGGTTATAAGACTTGGCCAAGTGGCATTAGATCTGATCTTAATTCTCATGGCAGAAATTCGATGGCTCTCTTTATTTTTTAGTGTAATAAATTACAAAGGAATGCTAATGGTTCTGGGGTGGCTATGTTTGTTTGTTTTACTTCTTTTTATTTTTTTCTTCGTGTAAAATTATTTGTGTAGATGTTAGCTCGGTGAAAATGCTTTCAATGAACTTGGAATCTCTATTTCAATGTTATGCAGATATCGCAACTTGAGGCTCTGCTACAAGGCATGGTGAACATTTATGGGAACGAAGGATATGTAAAGCACCGCAAAAATTTGAGTAAGACTATGATTCCCAAGCATTGGATAAGTCCCATTTACAGCTTCCTTAAGGTCGCAAAGGATTTTTCCCACTAGAACTTGAAGCGCATCTGAATCATCTCACTTTGGATAACCTTGAATGTTTGTCTGTTCACATGGAAATTTCTAGAACTACACCCGAATAAATGAGTTTTGATAAACAAATATGCACCTGTATTCACTCCATCCGTACTCCAACAGTCAAGAAGGCCCCAGAACCAAGTCCAGACAACCCAAAGCCAGTGGATATCCAAGAAACTAAGGGCAGAAAATTACTAGCACTGGAAATTTGATCAATTTTGGGTATCTTTCTTTTGGGTATAACGCTAAGTAAAATTGTGTCATTTTGGAAATTGAAAATTCCTTCCAGAAATTGCAAATTCCTTCTGTCACACTTCTTGCAGTCCAAATGATTCAAACTCAACCACCCTTCAATACATCAAAATGTTGCCAATTTTGGCATTTCTTTACTTTTGAAATCAGTTTTTGTTCAATAAAAACTCATTCAACATAGAAATCAGTTTTTGTTCAATAAAAACTTGTTCAACGCAGGATCCTACTCAAAAGGAAAAAAAGCACCCAGGGAAAAACTTTGGCAAAAGAAATTTCAGGGAAAAACTTCTACAGGCGTGAATGAAGACTTATTCTTTTGCTGGGTCGGTGTCATTTGGTTCGTGCAAAGAGGTAAAATGCAGGTTTATTATACATGTAATAATGCACGAAATCAAAAATCAAATCTCGTAGAGTTATTATTGGTTGTCTAGGAATCTATAATGCCCATGCCCCGAAGGTTCCCAGGTTCCCTTCTCTGTCTGTAAGGCTACAATTAGAATGAGGCTATTCATTTGAAAGATCTCCTCAGTTGGCTTGTTGACTTTCTCTCTTTCGACCTCTCTTTCGAACGGATTACAATCAAAGTTCATTTGCGGTCGTTTGATTTTCACTTAAATGCCTCCCACTCAAGGCAGGGACTTGTTGCTCCGCAGCCCTCCTTGTTTTTACAATGTCTCGATAATTACAAAATGAAAATAAACAACAAATTATACACAGTGGTGAAATTATTAATGAAGTTTACATCTCAATTTGAGTACATATAATTAAAAAAAAAAAAACTGAAGTCAAGATTGACAAATATTGATTTGAATAGGTGATTCATTGAAAGTTGATGTAATTATCACAGTCAGTTGACTTATCTTGCATTCTAAAATTGCAATGCCTCTGAATATTATGATAAGTATCATAGTTACAATGCCCAAGTTGTCATAATAATTTCCCATAACTACTTTTCCCCCCTACAATAATATTTTTCTTTTACATATGTAGATGTGTATCTAAATCATGTGCACTAATAGAAACTAAAATTAAATATAAAAGGGTTTACCATGAACCTTTTCATATTTACAAATGGCTTAGACTTTTTTTTTGTACTCGTATAATCAAATAAATTAATATTTTTTAAGATCCATTTTACAATTGAAAAAACGTAACGGTAAGTTTGAATTATTCTTCCAAATTATCTCAAATAAATATAATAGAAATTCAGTGTTTTCAGCTAGCACTTTAAAATTCTCTCAGCCACTTTAATTTGGTGATTAAGGTTAAGGTAGACAACATTTTACAATAATTAAAAAATTTTACATTTTAATTCAGAATTTCAAGATTTTTGTCTATTGTCACCCATATTAAAGCCATGCCCCACTCCTAATTTGAAGCAACTCCTCACCTGCATAGCTCCCTCTAGTAAGATACAATTATGTGTTTATAATGAGGAAACCTTTCAAACTAGTTGATGAGAAAATCAGAAAAGGCGTAATTGAGATCTATGTATTTTTGCAATAACTTTAGATAACTAAGTATATGGAAACTTACGAGTTCGTTTGTCTCCAATATGTTTTAAATTTGTGCTCATTTTTGTATAAGAATATCCCACTCCAGTAGGAGAGTCTAGAAGAGGTAAATTGGCCACTACCAATTTGTTAATTTACCCAAGTTAATGGTTATGTAAATGAACAATATAACAAGGTGAAAATTATCCAAGCATTAGATTTTGAATTTTATTGGAGATTTTGGGAACATTTAAAATTATGAAAATGAGCGAAGTTAATTGTTTGAATTTTTTTTTGTTTTTATCTATTGAATTTTGAAACTTTAATTTCTCTTTTATCTATTTAATTTTTAAATATTCTTAAAACTAAGAAAAGTTAATTATTTCACTTGTCTTTTGATTTTATATATTTAATTTTGAAATATTCCTAAAATTTATGATTAAAAAAAAAAAAAAAACTTTTTAATACTCATCATTCCAAAAATCACATCAATTTCGTAATAGGGTTTCAATAACTTACATTTATTCCATGTGAAAGGATTCAAGTACAAACTAACACGTCTTGTTTAGTTGAAATGGGTGTGTCCCTTATGATTCTCCATAGGCTATTGATGAGCATCCTAAACTTGCCATTGAACAATGTTATAATTATTATTGGCATACTTTAATAACTCATGCTATGTTTGCATGAAAATCATTTTTGGATCACTTGGAGATTAAAAAATGTATACATAGGTCATGAAACAACATGGTTTATTTTTTAAATTGCCATTGTAAATAGTAGGAACAACATGGCTCATTTATGATTAACAAGAAAGAAATAGATATGAATATTGATTCTTATTTAAAAGTATTTTTATGATGGTTTTAAAAACACTATTGTTTACATGTTCATTTATAAGGAAGTTAAAAAATGAAGGAAAATAGAGATGAATGGGATGTAACTATCAAAGGAACCAAGCAAGTGTTTACTTATATTGTTGGTGGTTATGTTGGGATCGTGAGCCGATCTAAATTATCTGGCCTTAACCACCATCATGCTATCATACACAATCTCCCTCCAGTTCCTCCATGTCAAAGAGGCTGGGTATGAGACACAAATGCTAAATGGGATGCCAAATCAAGAAGTGTAGTTAAAAGAAAATATGCAAAAATACAATATGATTTAGATGCAAGGCTATTTCGTGAATGCCAACAAGCATATAAAATATTTGTCAATGAAGAAATTATTTCAGCTATAATTATTTATTAGTATTTATGTGCATATGTTTTGTAATATTATAAAATTATTTTTGTGGACTAAATTCATTGAAACTTGTTTTCAGAGCGAGTTGCTACATTTGATCATCTTAGTGATACTTCAAAGCAAAAAATTTGTGAAAAAATTCATCGTTGGGATCAGAGTCTACGTCGTAGATATATGGACATAATGAATGCATAGATAATTATTTAAAATCAAAAGTAAGGATGGAAGTTCCTGATTATGTAGGGGAAGAAGGATTATATGGGCATACCCATATATTTAACTTTGATGAAACTAATAATAACAATGACTATGCAGTTGAGTCCATTTTTTTTGCATGTATTTAACATTAAATTATCATTTTTTTTGGTTAAGTTAGGGTAAAATATATTAATTCAAAAAGAAACTTTACATATGCGATGGGATGAGATGGTAATTAGTTGTGCTTATCCAATCCCAACCTTCGATGCTTTTAGTGTAGCGCAAGTTTGGGGTTGCCTCCTGGGAGGAAACCAACCCTTAGATAGCATCATACATTCAAAAATGTGTGTTGTGACACCTGAAAAAGAAAAATATCTATAATATGTACTAAAATAACAGAAAACAAACAAGAGTTGAGTGGTCGCACAGTCAAGGTGTTCCTTCATCATCCTCAGATACAAGGTCCTCCTCCTCGATACGACATCTATACTCCCATGCTACTACCTCCTCCTCAGCTGAAGGCAAGCGCGACGGCTTTTTGGCTACTATGCAGTGTATGGGTTCAATCAGGTACTCAACATCAAGAACATGCGTCCAGACACCCCCCAAGTCCATGATCCACACATCAATGTCCTCCCCTCAGGCTTCCTGAACCGGGAGAGCCCTGGTTTGGTGTAGAGAAGGCTGCGCTGGTTGCGCAATGGTGGATTTCCTGGGACCCCTCATGCCCCTTTGATGCTCCTGAGCTGGGGTGGTCTCCTCTAGGGTGCTCTCATAGCGTTGAGGTACCTCCCTATCATGGCAGCCAGAAGAGGAGCCCTCATTAGGGGAATTTTGAGGTCTAAAATGGGCCTCCTAAGGAAATTATAAAATAATAGTGGAAATGAAAAAATAAGATTTGATTACATCATCAAGTTTTAGAGGGAAAAAAGAAAAAAACTATTTTTTCAACACGTATTTTGAACTTAACTACCTAATGTTTTACTCAAATTTCGAGTAGGAATACTCATTGGATGAAAAATTTAATTCCCCATCCAAGGAGTACCCATGTTGCATACTTTTTATGGGTTCTACTACATGAAAAATGAGAAATACATGAAAAATATGATTGCAATCACGTTTTTTCATGTATTTCTCATTTTTCGTGTAGCAAGGTCCATCAAAATTATGCAACATGGGTACTCCTTGGATGAGGAATTTAATTTTGCATTCAACGAGTACTCCCACTCGAAATTTGAGTAAACACTTAGGGAGATAAGTTTAAAATACGAGTTGAAACAGTAATTATTATTTTATTATTTTTTAATATTTTTACTTTTTTACTCCAAAAATGGTGAATCATCCCCCATGGTTGACATCATCATCTTGAATCCTATTGGTTCTCATAAATTTAATTTTGGTTGTACATTTTTCTTAGGAGGCCCATTTTAGACCTCAAAATTCCCCTAATGTGATGGATTCCAGACGATTGCCTTGGCCTTGTTGATAGCATCCCGAGAACGCGCCTCTCTAGCTACCCCTATAGTCTTTAAGCGTTAGCGTGGAGCCATGGGGATTTGAAGCAATAGGGAGGTGGGGGCAAATCTACGGAAGGTGAATTTCTCTTCAGGGGAGCACTTAACAGAGAAGTGAAGTAGGGATGTGCGCGAATGTGAACTGTTCAACAGGGGAGCTCACAGGCGGGGGGTGCATAGCGAGGGAGGCTACCTCTGAATGCATGCGGTGGGGTGAATCTGTAAAGGTGAGGAAATCCAGAGGGGGGCACGCAGCCAGGGGGAACACCACGGGGAGCACACAATAGGGTGGGTACCCAGCTGCTTAACACTAATATGGAGGTGTGCAAGAGGAATGGCGCGTTGCTGGTGGAACACACGGAGAGACTGAGGCGACAGCAGAAAGGAAAGGGGGGAGAAGAGGGCTCTGGAGGCCAACAGGAGTGACAAGGGGATGACACAATGGCAAGAAACCTCACCTTTTGAAGACCTGTGACACAAGCGCAGATGCTATACGATTTTTTGACACAATCGCGAATACAAGTTGGGACAGTTCTCATGGGGTGGCATGTGATTCAGGATGTGGCACTAGATCAAGTGCATCATGGAGCTCATGCAAATTATTGCAGAGAGGAAGTTCCGCATCATATTAGAACTAGCAGTGCAGGACTCTGTCAGCCTTTGCATGGGATGAACTGGTTTCACATGAGCACATCATGTGACCCGCATCCAGGGAGAACATTAAATGATACTTACTTTTATTATAAATTGTATATTTATTTCCCATTGTTATTGATATGCATAGCCTAATCAACAAAATTTCCTAGAGATATCTCCACATTGTTTGGTTTCTAAATATAGATCCATAGACTTGGATATATAATGAACTTGAAGCTACCAACCATTACCACGCTCACCAATATTTCAAGGTGTTATTGGGCCAGTAAGTTTTTAATCCATATAACCTATTGCATAAAAACATTAATATATAGATTGTTATTTTTTACTATAATGATGGGAAGTGAAATGGATGTTCTATATTTTATATTGTTATCCTTGATTTGATTTTTTTTGTATGTCAATATTATACTCATGTAGGAAAAAGGAGTACATATAGTCTTTTAAAAAACAGGGGGTCTCACCCCGATAGGTTTTGTTGACCAAAACTTGCACCACATGAAAAAAATACAAAAGGATAACTAGGGACATTGTCCATAAAAGATAGGGCCAGAGGCACCGGAACACAAATAAAACATTAAATACACTAGAGATCATACTAATCGTCCAACGTGATAGAAGCAGGATTGTCCAGGGTTGTTTTTGGAGGTGGTGGAGGATGGAAGTCACACTTAACGTAACCTTCAAAGTGTGCCAGCCAAGTCTCCATCTTCTCTACTTTCTTAGATAGTTGGTTTTGGCAAGGCCAAACCACTACCAATCCCTCCCAAACTTGGTACTCAAAATAGTGTAGTTGGTCCAACTTTACTATTTGTTTCGCATGCTCCTCGTGACGTACTCTCTCAGTCGTGTCGACTTGTTCCATGAGGTTGTTGATAAGGGCTTGGAAATTTTCTAGGCAGCAGTGTTGGATGCCCTGCCTTTTTGGTTCCTTAGCTTGACCAAACCCACTGTTCCTCTTGCCATCTCGGGCTCCTCCACCCTGGCAACTCGTCCTATACACCCTTGAATCGCCACCCCTATTGGTGCCTCTCTTTCCTCCTCCATGACCTCCACACACTCCCAGACATGGTGAGGGAAGGGCCTTCCCCCTCCTCTGTTAATATTGCACTGCAGACATGGAGGATTAAGAAATTATCACTGTGGAAAGATTGCCCTCCCCTCACCATGTCTGCAGTGCAATATTAACAGAGGAGGGGGAAGGCCCTTCCCCCGTTCGGCAATCTTTCCACCGTGATAATTTCTTAATCCTCCATGTCTGCAGTGCAATATTAACAGAGGAGGGGGAAGGCCCTCCCCTCACCGGTGGTTTCATGTTTCGCCAAGGGGGATACATGCCACTTACAGACTTCACAGGCCCAGTCCCTCACCAAAGAAACTAAACTCCACAATCAGAAGAACCATATGCCACCACCCACCACACCAGAGAGACACAATACCACCCCGTGATAATAGAAACAGACCACCAGCCCTAGAAGAATAATATTCCACCACCCATCAGGCCAAAGCTAACAATTGAGAATGAAACGAAGGCACATAATTCATATCTCGAGCTTAGCTTCCCCAAGGCAGCAGCTAGCTTCCAAATTCACCGTTCAGAGACTAGCCACCAATCCACAAAACACCATCACTCAAACACCAAAAGTCTTGAAATTAGATATTGAAATAAATTTTCCACCACCACTCATTGAGATTACTTGATTGCAGAGTCCATATTCCCTTTCTAACATTAGCAAACAGTTTAACCATAAGCCAGGAGAAGACGAGATGAAGTGGCTCCCATCCCACAGACTTCCCATCTTCAAATACACAGTCGATAACCAGAAAAATAAGGAGCAGGGTCCAGTCATGTAGACTACACCAGCATGTGCCCAGGACAAGCACACACCAGCCCCTCCCACCAATTACCATCCTACGTCACTTTTGTTTCCTCCCTAGTGGTCGTCACAAGGTCCAGAACTAGATGAAAGTATGGATTCAGATGGCAAGCTCCCTAATCTTCATGCTTCTTAATAGATCGCCACCCCCAAACTCTAACACATAATTAATATTCACATGTATTGCCAACCTACAATAGGTACCACTCCCTCTAAATTTGTTATGGTGAAGGGACTAGAAGGATTGTCCCTCGCCCCTGCTCCACATGTAGTCACACATGAGAGTCTTATACCACGTGGTGCATGGACCTCACCCCCATTGGGGATATCCTTGGTTTGTTTTGATTATATATATTTACTTTTTTTTAATCCATATGTTTCTTCTTATTTATGGTGCAGGTGTTTCCTTTGGAACTAGTGCAAACAATGAAAACCCCACAAGATGGACAATGTATTAAGAAGAATGGAAATGAAAAGGTTCAAATGCTACAACCATCTTCACATCCAATTTCACCATGCAAAGTAAGTTTATATTTATTTATACTATTATAATTTTATCATATTTTTACATTTAATTATATTTCTGTCACATACTTAATCTATGTATAATATAACATTCAAAGTAATGAATATGCATCTCCCAAAACACCTTTGAACATATACGATGGGGGACATGATAGTCAACAAAAATCAATTCTCCTAAACCATTGCAACATTCATATCGACTTTAAGATAATTTAAGAGAGGTAATTTATATACCATGTATCTTAGCTCATAATAACATTGGCATAATTTATTATAATTTGAAACTGCATAGCTAGCTAATGCATTGCCTTTTGGCTTTCCATACATGGTCCCCATATTTTCAGTACACCTATGTGGATTTTGATATTTATTAATAATGTTGTAATTTTGACGAAAGAAGAAGAAGAAGATGAGAATTGATGTTATGGTTAAAATGACCAAAATCACACCAAAGGACTTGAAAGCACACTGGTTCAAGTCACACAAACAATGCATAGAGCATATATGCTCAACTAGCATTGTTCTCACTAAACCCACTAGATTTACTACTTTGAAGTCTAAACTTTCCAACAAGTTTAATAACTTGGGCTACAATATTAGAGATTTAGCCATTGTTTTCTATATAAATGGCTATAAGGAGAGTTTCAATAAATTAACTTTCCTATATTTCTTTGCAATGTCTTGACTATCAATACTTTTGGCACCTAAAGAATAAATGATACATTTGGTTTACTGACATACAATTTTATTTATATATATAAAGTATATGAATAAAGGGATTTTCTTTATGTAATATTACATGTGCTCCATCCAACTAGGCATATATTTGTATCATTTTTAAACATCAAAATTTTTGAAAAAATATGTTAAGTTTGAATCAGATTAGTGTGTTTAAAAGTGAATTTTGGTTTATAGAAAATGTTGTTCAAAAGGGTATCAATATTTAGAGTATTATATATAGTTTAGTCACATGTTTTTTTTATATTTCTATTCACCGTGGATGGGTAGAAATCTATGATATTCAGGATATCATTTTTGTCACTGAAGAGCTAGTGATAAAAATGCAAAAAAAAAAGAAACATCAATGTGATACAATATATAATATATGGTGACAACTTACTTACTTTTCTTGTGATTATAAATTAAAAACTTATAATGAGACTCTAAAAAATATTGTGCAAGTCCATGAAAAATAATAGGGAATACCTAAATTCCTTATCTATATTTATATCTAAAAATTTAGAAGCCTTTTACAATAAGGAAATAAAAAATCACGTATTTCTTATATGTTACAATTATTTCAAGTTTTATATTCTATGCTCTTTGAATTCAACATATTAGATGCATGGACGTATACTTCTACATATCCCCTTCTTATAGATCCCCTTGATAATAAAATGGAAGGAGGTATCCATTCATAAGAGAAAGTAGGAATCTTGAATATTAAACCAAAATAATGAATATCTTTGCAACATTCTTTAGTACAACAGGAACCAAATATATGTGGCACTCAGCTCAGTAGAAGCAAAATACATGGTTTCCAGTCACGGAGCATGTCAGGTGATCTAGATGAGAAAGATTATTGTTGGATTGTTTGGTTAGATGATGGATCCAAATGTGATATATTATGATAATCATAGTTACATCAAGCTCTCTAAAAATCATGTATTTCCTGATCGATCTAAACATATAGATATCTGGTATCACCATCTACAAGATTGTGTGCAGAGGCGGATAATGTTGTTGCAATACATTCCAATGGAGGAACAAGATGTAGATATTTTGACAAAGACTTTGTAAAGAGGAAAATTTGAGTTCCATAGATGTAGGATGAGGGTGACAGATAATTCCTTTCTTGCTGAGAGGGAGTGTTGAAAATGCGGCAATAAAATCTCAATTTGATCTTGACTTGGTCAAACTAGAGAAAATTAAAATTTCCACATCAACAGAAATATTGGAGGGAGTTAAATAAGGTGACATGGCACTTGTCACTTAGTTAACTCATTTAATGCGAGTTGGGGAAGCTTGAGTTTGGTTCAGTATGATCGATTGCTAATTTATAGAAATATAGTTCAGTTAAATTGAGTTGTGGTCAGTTAAACTAGTTCCAACTATTGGAGGAACTACTGGAGGGTCAAGTTGTGTAGTGGGACTTCAGTCACACTCGGTGATAAACTAGTTAGCTAATAAACCAACCCAAAATAATTGATGCATGCAGATAATTTGAGTTATCCAGTTGAGATGGATATTCCAAGGCAGTGTACAGTTATAGACTATTCCAATGTGTACAGGTGGTGCATGCAGTCAGAGGATGAGCCTTAAGGAATTGGACATTCAATTGAGGGAATTACTAAAAAATAGAGGCTTAATTACTAAAGGAATAACACAAGGAAATATGAGCTTGGAGGGCTTGAAAATTGGCTAAGTGTTGGCCAGAGTCAATTAGTCAGGCAGAGGGATAGACGATACACTTGTGGGTTGTGCTCAGGATTGAGCGACATATGTATTCTACCTCTATTCTTTGATTAATGCAATACAAATAGGAAGGGGTTTTGAGTAGTTGCTTTCCCCTAGATAAATCTTGTGCATGTGTAATGTTTCTTCTTGCATGTTGAAGATATGTGTTCTCGATCGTGAATTGAATACCATAGAGCAGTAGAGTAGATTTGAGTCTTGTGTTTTAGTAAATTTCATGAGCAATTTTGAATCTACATCATAATTTATACAAATTTACTACTGAATTAACTCACCCATCTACCCTTTTAGCTCTCGTTTCTTACTCTAGCACCTCGACTCTCATCCATGTCGAGAAGTAACTAGAGCATGCCATTTTGAGCGAAGAGTAAGAGCGTAATCCGTTATGAGCATAAATCTAGTGCCAACATCAAATCTTTGTGGAGGGCGTGTGTGTAAATATGATGTGTTAGTCCATCTAATAGATCACATGCCCAGGTCACAAGTAATTTTGGGAGCACTGTTAAGAAAAGCTTCCCTTTTTTATGTGTCCATTCTTGCTTATTTGCATGAGACCTTGAAAGTTGGTAAACAATAAACACTAAATAACAAAGTATTAATAGCACACTGTTTTATGCTGATATATTTAAGGTTGTCGCTTGATTCATATTTTTTTATTGTTTTTCACATGGCTTTCCATATCCCACGCAGAATACTCGAATGGTTTGCCATATTAATGATGATAAATTAATAATGTAGTGCAACCATTGACATTTTTCCTTGGAATTTTTACTCATTTAATTTTTTAGAAATCCAATAATAAATTTTTTGAAATTGTGTTAAATTATTTTTTTTGAAATTTTTCTTTGCAACAAATTAATACGTAGGGCCAAATTAATGAACATTGATATTTATTTACAGAATGAAATTTCAATAATACAATATATGTGTTTCAAATTCATTATGCATCGAAATTTGGGAGAAGCTGAATTATTGGATAAAATAACCACACTCGAAAATCTTACTTGGAGACTTTATTGCCTCTGGAAAATCTTAAACCTTACCAATAATCTCTTTCTCTATCCCTATATGTATTTCAACTCTTCTATGTTCTAATTGTTGTGTATCGATCACAAACTCCACAACTCTACCCTTATTTCTCCTCAATATTTTTTTCTATTGTCATCTGTATCAAAGCCATGCCCCACAAGTTTTACTTGTCATTACTCAAATTTGGAAAGGGTAAAACTCTTTATGAAAATTTTTATAGGGCCATCCAACGTCTTATTAGTCCCTGTCGTTGGAATGGGACTATAGCAATCAAAATATCTTTTCGAAATCCCAAACAGGGAAAATTTGCAACAGGGTTGATAGGGATGCACAGTCAGCAGGGTGGAGGTATAGTCAGCAAAAAGGGAATATTATAAAGAATATTCCTTTCATCAGAACCAACCTCAGGATGAAAAGTTGCGGCCTTTTATTGGTTGAATGATTGTACGTTGTTTTATTTGGGCCAATCAAGGGGTGACACGTGGCCAGCCTTGAGGCCGCCATGTGTCCCCCAAATGGCATGTTAAAATTTTGGGTAAAGGCCTGCAGGGCTTGACCGCACGACCTCCGGTAGAGCACGCACATGACACATCCACCCGAGCTACACATGATTCTTAACATATATGGTAGTTGAGTTGTATTTGAAGTTCAATGAAATGGTGTTTGGGGGTTGGGGACCGCTAGCAGTCCCAACCCGCCAGCGGTCCCCGAAGGAGCGTTCACATTGCAATGAATTAACACCAACCATAAACGTTACAGTCGATGGCTTAACCGATAGCACTAACTACCCATGTTCTGACCCCATGTCACGTGCAACGGTAACCACTACATTCTCCGCGCAGTTAATGCTAACTCAACCGAAGTTTAAACAAAGTTCCAACCTTATCCATGGTTCTACCTATAGTTCCGCCAACGGTTATGTAATTGTGTTAGGTGGGTCATGTGCCCAACCAAAAACATTAAATGTAAACGATTATTTTAGCAGAGATTTGGAGCCGGCCTATTTTTGGGCGGATTTCACTAAATTAACTCGAGTTAAGTGGAGTTCTCCACTTTTAATGGAGCTTTTCTGGGTGTAACTGGGAAAAAGAGTAGGAGACTCAATTTTCGCCCATTCAGAGTGAATGAAGAATCATTTTTTACTAATTGGAGCATTCTAGAGCCATTGGTGGAGAGAAAATGACCATTAGAGGCCTGCAACAACATGTAATAGCAAAATTTTGAGCATAATGAAAGATAGACATGTCATTAGGAGCTGGACCAATAGATGTAGCATAGGAGGGGTGAACTCCTTCAACATGCTTGCTGTGTAAATTTCATATGGTGACTTATTTCTCTATTTCACACTATTGTTCAGTGTTATTTGTGCTTATTTTCATGCTTCTAATTCACTAAAATCATCTACAATTCATTGTTAAAACCCTCAATCCTTAAGCAAACTAATGAGACAAGTATGCACATGTTTATAAACTGAAAAGACACTTAGCACAACATAACTAATACAGTCCTTTCACATCACGAAGTGAGAGAAATAGGAAGTAATAAATCTTCCAATGGTACATGGACCATTATTTTAGCCAATAAACTATTTTGGTTATTTCTATATATTCTCATAGTGCATATTTAAATGAAAATTTTGTATATAGGGATGACTTTTATTTACCAAATATTACAATATATGTATTTAAAGATGCATATTTTGTTTGAATACATTTGTTTACATAAAAACTATTAATAATTGTTCATTTAAATTTAAGTATTAATAGATGAAAAATGTTTTTATCTTTATATTATAATATATTTTTATAATTTTGATCATCTAAATTATTTATTAACATAATTATAAAGAAAAAATTGTAATCATTTTTTTATTAATTTCAATATAAAATTTATATATAAAAAAATGATTGTCATTGTTTTCAAAAGTTTTATAAATAAAAGGAATTATTAGCTTTAGAAATTTCATATGGATTGAATTTCATCACTTTCTATCGAACAAATTGTTTTACTATGTTCATGTTTATATTAAGTTTTTTATTATGTATTTTGTTTCAGTGTATAAGGATGAATCATTTTAAAATCATTTTGGTAGTTTATCTTTACCACTCCAATTATATACAACCAAGTAAACCTAACTTGTCTTTTAATATAAATACTTAAACATTAAACCATATTCAAAATTGATAAATACATATGAATACATAAATGTATAATATTACACTATAATATTATAAATTTTATATAATTATAATTACTTTTAAAACATTAAAGAGAGACGCAACTACATTCCTATATCGATATTTTTATTAAAATAGAGTATGTGCATCCATAATTAATAATTTATTATTTATTATGAATATATTATTAAATATATAATATTTTTTTATTATAATGCTAATATATATATATAAAGTAATCATGTAAAATTAAGAGAGAGAGAGAGAGAGAGAGAGAGAGAGAGAGAGAGAGAGAGAGAGAGTATCTATTGAAAAAAATTATATAAATTTATTCTATTTGTATAATTTTTTATGGGGAAATATCTTCAAAATCCATTCAAAACAAAAAGTAATATTCATCATATAATTGCTTAGTAATAAAAAACTATATGAAAGGAATTTCACTAGTCATCATACAACTATAATAAACCAATTATATAATACTTTACATATTCTCAAAAAATCATAGTAAATCATATAACAAACCATAGTGAACCATAACAGTGCATATGTTATCATTTCACAATAATGTTGACATTGAAAGTCATACAATTTTTAGAACGAGAATGAAATTTCAAAAAAAAAGTCATTTCATTTCATTGGAAATTTGTTTAAAAAAAAAACATTTTAACTTTGTAAAATTGTTTGTAAGCCTTGAAGCTATCTCCCCTAAGTTTTCTACCATCTTCCCTATCAAAAACATATACAAATTGTCAAATGGTTGACTTCATCATAAAATCTAGAGATGTAGATTCATTTCAAATTAAATTTAAAATATAACACTATTGTCTATACTCTTTCTTAAGTCAGATGTCTCCTCACATCACATATTTCCTCCCATCGCACACACTTAGCAACCCGCTCAAATTTGAACACAGGTCGCCTTACTAAGAAAATATTTTCTTATACTACTGAGACTGGACAACACTATTGTCTATACTAAATTTTCAAAGTTTTTATTAAATTTTTCTATATTGTATTTTAAAATTTGGTTTTAAATCTAAACTAAAATAAACTATTATTATAAATATATTTGTTTGGTATTTTCTTTTAATAAATTAATTTGTTAAATTTTAATTTTAATTTATATAGATTTCAATGGATTTATTATATATGATAATGATTTTAGCTATTTAATATTATATATCTAAATTTTGTAATAATACTTATATAAGTATAAAACAAAAATTATGGAATCAAACTTACTTTTATATATATATATATATATATATATATATATATATATATATATTTAATAAAATTTAAAATAAGTTATTAATTTGAATAAAAATACTATATATAATAAAATTTTATATATTCTAAATAAATTTATTTTTTATCTATTAAATACTATATAATATTAATATAAATAATACTATTTATATTATTTATTATAATGAATATTTCAAAAATATCTGTGAGATTATTTATTGATTTCAATACAAATATTATATGTTTTTAACTTTAAATAAAATAGGACAATTCTATGTAACTTATGCATTAAAGCTTTTAACATTCTTATCAACTTGTATCTTTAAACATCTTAACTATTTTTAATGTTTGTGGAATATTAATTAAGCTTTGTGTATATTTAAATGAAATTATGGTATATAGAAATGTTTTTTTATTTTTTAAATTATATATATATATATATATATATATATATATATATATATATATATTTATATTTATATAGTTTGATGCATCTATTTCATATAAAAAGTGTTAATAATTGTTGATTTAATATAAATTTTTTTGTCTTTATAATTATTCTTATAATAATAATCATTTATATTATTTACTTTTAGATTATAATTGATGTTCTAGATAATTGTAATACCAATATCATTTAAAATATCTTATAATCTCCATGTTGAGTGGTATATGGTGTAGGAGTTATACATTATCTTTGTACCAAAAAGTAGTAGTACAAATGGATGAAACAACAAAATTTTACTTTTAATACTCATTATTTTATTTAGCATGGAAATTGAAGTGTTTTGTTTATAATAGATATTGAAATATATTTTTTGCTATTAATATTTATGTTCAATATTGAAATGTTTTTGTTAATACATTTTTAATATAGTTATTCTTTTATTTATCTTAATATAGAGTTTCTCTGCTAAGTAATTTTTTTATTATAATTTTATATTTAATTACCATATAAAGTAATTCTATTAATGTTGAGTAAATAATATATATATATATATATATATATTACATTGTTGTATAGGTAAAATATATTATATTTATATTAATTTGTTAGGGGAGGGGAGGAATATCTTCTAAATCTATTGAAAAGAACTAGTAATCATCACCATATAATTGTTTAATAATAAAACATTACATAAAACGAATTTTCCTATTTTCCTTAAATAGATAACAAACCATTTATATAATTCTTCACATATTCTAGGAAAATCATAGTAAACCAACCAAAGAACAAACCATAGTAAACCATAAGGGTGCATATATTACCATTTGACATCAATGATGACATTAAAAGTACACCAATTATTTAGCATAAGAACTAAATTTTAGAACTAAGCCTCCTCTAAGAATAGTTCATTACATTTCAATGGAAAATAGATCATTCCATTTCAAAAAATAGTTCATTATATTTCATTGAAATTTTGTTTCAAAAATAAAGACATTTTAGCTTTGTAAAATGGCTCATAGGTCTCTGAAGTTATTATCTTCCAAGATTATTCTCGATCCGCTATAACAAACATCTACACATCTTCAAATGATTGACTTCATCATTGATAATATCTACATTCTCATAAAAAAAATGTGAGGTGGTGACTCATTTCTAATAAAGATCTTACATCAACTATGTAACCAAGAATTCTTTGAGTGCAAATGTGATCCCAACTTCTCTACACACACCTTTGGGTGTGGTTAGGGTGAATTCTTTCTTGTTCTTTCTGTGGAAACAAGACCTATGGAATGCTAAGGAATATGTGAAGTAACTTTTTGTTTTTCTCTAATAGAAAGTTTGATTTTTTCTCGCGAAAAAAAATAATTAAAAGTTAAAACCCATAACTGAATTTGTTCAACCATTTCTTGTCTGATTTGAACATTTTCAGGAGTATCTGGTAGGAGCCTTAACATTCTTGATTGTGAATCTATGAGACTCCTCAAAGAAACTTGTTCCAGTCTTGGCGGGAGAATTCTAACTGAACACACATTTGATGGATTATTTATTAATTCTGATGTACTCCTAACAAGAGCATGCAGGTGCAATTCAACAAGGATACTAGGAACATCAATATTTGATGTAGAGGGCATGTTATGGGGTTTTGGTCTAGGTGTCGAGGGAATAACATAACCCTCTATACCAACAGATTGTTTACTTGTTGGAGTCACCCTAGAAACATCCTGCAAGGCACAAATATAAATAATAAGATGGAATAAAAGATGAATAAAGTTGAAACATGTAAACTAGGTTTGGTCTTCATAATGACATATGTAATCATGATTCTATGTAATTTATGTAAAGAAGGAAAAAAAAATCATTTTTGTTATGTTTGAAGCATGGGTTTCATGCTCAAGGATAATATAGATGAATAGCAAGAAAAAATTAAAAGATGAAAGACATTTGCCATGGTTGAATGCATCTTAGTAAGAAGGCATCATGGTAAGCATACAAATTGAAGCAAGAGCTCATAGCTGAAGTAAAAGTATACAAACAAATAACATAATCAAGTAAAAGTCACCTCCATTGTTATGCCCTAGATTTCTCAACAAATAACATAATCAAACTCACACAAATAGATTGTTGAACCTTACATTTTGCATAACATTGGATGTATTAGGGGGCATAAACGATACCTGCATGGCAACATTTGATGTATTGACTAGCATAAATGAATCCTGCATGCCAACAAAATGCATGCTTAGCAAAAACACAAATATTAATAAATATATAAAGTGAAATAAGTTAATTTAATGCACAAAAATATTGATCAAGCTTTACCACTAGCATAAGCTTAGATGTATTGAAAGGTGTGATAGGGGTTGGAATGACTTTAGAAATTGCATGCATTCCAAAAATATCAATTAGCATAATATAATAAAGAACATAAGATAATTGAACCTATAAAATACGATATTCAAGCTTACCTCATGCACCATCATAGCAATGTCTTGCCCTTGTGCATTTGTTAACATTTCCATAAAAGTGGTTAAGATCATTGAATCCCCCGGTTCAGAAGTAACATTCTTAAAAAAACACATAATAACATAAAAATAAAAAAATATTGATTTGAGAACATATGCTAGTGACATTAATAACAAAATTCAAATTCACTAGCACATGAAAAATGACATAAACAAATTTCAATATGTTTCAATACATAAAAAAAAAAACACATAAACAATACTCAATATGCAAAGTTTTTTTTAGGTTTATAGTATTATGTTTCTCTTGCCTAGGTGACGATGGCATAAAGTAAAGGTCTTCAAAAATTCAATTAAGAAATTGAAGTGTAGTAGATTAGGTGCCTCCACCAAATATATATGTGCTTTTCAATTAAAACCTTAAACATTCAAATTACTTAATGTCCATTACAATTAGAAACTCAATACTTAACTGTAGTGAATCCTTACAAATATCTTAAAATAAACATAGTGATCAAAAAATGTCATCCTCACATGAAATTTCTTCATCTGATGGCATAAATACCCCATCATTAATGGACCCTAAATCGACAAATCAATTAATACCATCATTTTCATAGTCTTCACCACCTTCAACTACAGGTAAATTAAAATCAATAAATTCATCATCTTCATGCACTTGATGTCCATGTAGTTGGTCATGTCCTTCAAGCACTTCAGTAAACTCGTCATGATCTTCGTCTTGGTCATATGCATCATTGACAATAACATCATCTCCGTCTTGGCCATCTATGTCTTCTGGGGGAACTTCTGCATCTTCAAGTAAATCATGGTCCTCTACATCTGGAACAAATGTTACTCTTCATCCCCTTGGATCATAATCAATCACAAATGACCAACCAGGTTGTTCTAAATTCGGAATGAGAAAAATCTGGTCCCATTGACTTGGAAACACATAAGGTTCAGAAGTGGCTTCAAACCTAGATGTATTGATCATATGGAATCCATTATTATGGAGCAAGATAGTTTTTTCTTCTCCCACTTCGATAAGCTTGTACCATTCAACATGAAAAATAACTTTCTTGAAAGACATAAAATCAAGCTCTATAATATCCTCCAACACTCCATAGTAGCGAAGTGTGCTTGTGATTGGTTGTCTATCATTTGCATGTGAACGACATTCCACCTCAAATGATGTTGAAACTCCATAAATCATAAGTTTGTCTCTTTTCATCAACTTTTCTGATGCAATAATGATGACCAAAATTCCATATTCTTTTCTAATATCTTACCTAAATTCATAAAATTATTAACTAATTAGATTCAAGGATATAAAAGTTAATAGATAATTTATTAAATATATGCAACATATTAATATATATCACCTCCCATTTATAGATCCTTTAATGAAATTCAATTGTTGTTGTGTCACTCTATCCTTCCCTTTTGTTTCCTCATTTTCAATATTGGTCTTTAGCCAATTCCATGAGCATCTATCTGGCCACTTTCTTTTATGGCTTGCAGGCAATCCTCGATTAGAGTTTTCACCATGTCTATTATATATATTGGTCCATGCATTTTCATCTTCTAATTTCTTTTGTTCAGCGTACTTATCCATCCATTCCAACATAAAGTCAGAATTGTATGCAACATACAAATGTAATGCCTCCCATTCCTTAGCATCTACAATGAAAAATATATTTGTTCAATGAATTAATAATTATTGATAGTCATGTATTATAAAATTTAAGATAAAAATAACTACTACTAACATTTTGTTTACCTTTTATCCTCTTTGAAGTCCCTTCACCCTCTAATTTTTCTCCTTCAAATGATTGAGATTGGTTGTAATTCCATAATAGCGAAGCTTCAATATGAAATTAAGGTAAGTACTCACTCAAATGAACCATTGCCTGAAAAACCATGTACCCCTCAACTATGGACCCTTCTGGTCGAGCCTTTTGCCTCACAAATTGTTTTAAGACCTTCATATATCTCTCCACGAGCCACATTGTTCGAATATGAATAAGACCACATTGTTCAATCTCTTCTACTAGGTGTACAAGGTAGTGCTCTTGATAATTAAAGAAGCTTGGAGGGAAGCACATTTGAATATCACACATCAAAAGTGAAACATTCCTCTTCCAATACTTCAATTCATCCTGATGTATCTCTTTAGATGAGACCCACCTGCAAGTATTACCATGTATTACAATAAAGACTTGTGATTTCTCGTAAACTAAAAGTAATAACTCATATAAAGGCATAACCAATTATGCACTTCAAATGATAAGATTCATGGAAGAGTATGCATGATGGATTGAAAATACCTCAGATATTTGCATAATTTGTAAATAGTCAAAGTGACATCATGGTCAAGAGTACTTGGTATTGCTGTAGGCAACACATACTGCATGACCATTAACAAATAACCATGTTAAAATATGCATGAACTTCAAATATGCATGGGATGATATTATCACAATACTAGCATGACCATTAACAAATAACCATGTTCAAATATGCATGAACTGCTATTATATATACAATTTTCTAATTAAGTTCCAGCAAATCTAACATGTGATAACGTTACCTTTATCCAGTTGTGCCAATCATGTGTTTTTAGGCCTGAGAACTCTGATCCATCTCTTGTGAATAATTTTTTTAATGTCGCACCAAAGCCAGAAGGAAATCTTATGTTTTTCATAGTATAAATGATGTTTTCTTTCTCATTTGATGTAAAATTCCATGGAGCATGAACATATGAGTTGTCTTCATGCAACCACATGTTTGGCATGATATTGGCAACTCGAAGGTCCTTTCTTAACTTTATTTGTGCTTCAAGGTTAGTTCCATTTAGATGTTTCCACAAGCACTCTGCCACATTTTTCTCGATGTGCATAGTATCCAATAGGTAGGCTATTGGCAAGTTCTCATAATATTCTAATTTGTAGAAAATAGAGTCTTTTCATTCCTAGGGGAAAACCCATCCCTTCTTTTTTGTCATACATTGCTTTCCACCTAGCAGGGTTCATCTTTATTGGCTTCCTCATTTCAACTTCCTTTCCATTGAACTTATGTTTATCACGCACTTAATAGCGATGATTTTGTGGTAAGAATTGTCTATACTCATCATATACAATTTTATTGAGATCCTTTGATTGCCTATGCAACAATTTTGGCCCACATGATGGACAGCCATGTTTCCCCTTTGTTTGTAGCCCTAAAATACGATTGTAAACCAAAGTCGTATCTACATAAAGAATGATTATGGATTCAAAGTTCCAAGAACTACCTACAACTAGCGAAGAAGTCTGGAAGTCAATTAGCCTACAACAGTCAACTGTATATCTAGTAAGTGTTGCTTTTGAGTATTGACTCACACGATTCTAACTCATTTGAAGAAGCGAACATAAAGCAAGAGTTGCAGAAAGAAATTCCAGAGGATTATACCGAAATACAGATAAATCAGACTTGGGAACCTGTGTAGACTTTGAAGAAACTTTGCACTTGTTAGATGAATAAAATTAGTTAGGCGTAGGTGTGAGATTTATTAAGTGGATGTCAAAAGTGCCTTCTAGAATACAAGCTTTGCAGAGGAAATGTATATGCATTATAGCTCATATGGACTGAGGTAGGCTCATAGAGCCTTGTATGCAAGCATTGATGACCAACCAAGGATAATTGTTTTGGAAACCTGTCATATTGTCAAAAGTAAAGTGAAGGATGAAATATTGATTGCATATTATATGTTGATGGCATCATTTCTGTGAATCCAACTTCCAAGAATGATGGAAGTGATAAAAGATGAGTTCCCTGCATAAAGCTTTTGAAATGATAGCTCCAATGTATTTAGATTTTCCAAGCTAAGTATGTAAGGAAGATATTGAAATTTGAAACATATTTGACATTGCTGATGATAAATCTGCAACAACTCCTATTGAAATGGATATGAAGTTATCGATTCTTAAAGACTCAAAGCTAGTGGATGCAACACTACACATTTAATTGGCAGAAGTCTAATTTATCTTATCACTATTTGATCGGATTCAAACTGTATTGTTGGTGGAATGATATCATGATTTATGGCTTTCCTCAATAGCTATTCATTGGAAGTCGGCAACATGGTTTTAAGTATGTGTACAAATATGACACTAAGTTGCTTGATCTCACACCCATTTATAAAGGATTTTGTGTTTCATGCCAAGACTAAGACGATCATCATCCCTTATATTATAGAGCAAGAACAAACCATGAAGATTGACTTGATCTATTTCAGGGCTTAGATGCATAGTATTAAAAACTGGAACTGGTGGCCAGACCAGTCCACCTAATAAACCGGGTTTCAAACCAGAACCAATCAAACTGGAACTAGTTAGATCTCAATGAACAAGCTTTTAAAAAAAATAATTTTTAATGAAAAAAAAAACTATTTTAAAGATTTAAAACCATAATTCCAAACCAATAGACACAAAATATGCAAATTTTTTTCATATATATACCATGTAAAGGTGAATATATCAAAATGGCACCGATGCAATTCATAAAACTTTCCTATTGTTGATCAAGCCTAGAAATGGAAAATTCTATATAATATCCTGGTTTGAGTTCTCTCCTAGAGTCTGAACTAACGTCCAGTCTAGTCAAAAAATAAAACTGCCCAATTGCTCAGCCAGATACAACAATATGATTAGAACCCTGATAATTAATCGTACACCGTTAGTTTGCTCAAGCAGCAATAGGGATGTCGTTCAAATAACTTAGGGATTACTCAAACCACAGGAGAACATATCTAAATATGTCAATAATGGTGCTCTAATATGCCCTATAGATCAAGAACATGGAATTGGCCTCTCGGCCTTTGCCTACAGTTGAGAGAAAGAAGAAAAAAAGACAAAGAGGTCAATCATAAACTCAGTAACAATCTTCAAACACAATGTGTGAGTTTCGCAACTTTATTGAATTAGAAACAGAAACAAATGGTCAGAAGAAGCATTGAAACATTGATAATCAAAACAAAATAAAGAAAATTTTTGACACAACACTGGATCAGATTTACTACAACATAACTTGTTAGAATCTCGTATGAGGCATAGAATATACCCCTGACACTAACAGGACAACACTAATTCGATCATTTTCCAGTTAATGCATACACTAATTTTATCATTTTTCGGTCTAGAGTGCCAAGCTAAGTCGGTTTTAGAATGGAAGAGGGACAAATATCCAACGTTGCAAGCCTCCAAGTTAGCTCACCGACACCTCCAAAAGAGAGAAAAAAAAGGCCAAATAGGTAGCCTAGACATTATCCATAGCCCATTCAGTCAATGTGTATGGGATGACAGAACAGTGGAGAGAGATGAATACTCTCACAGATTCAGTTGGGCACAACCCATTCAAGCTAGAGTCTAAAAAGCGCATACAATGAAAATAAAGACCCACATTGATTTAAGTACCTGCTATAGATTTTTCCTTTAGAAGAACATCAGACATTCTTAATATGGTACCCAGTTTGGTATGTTGGCTATTCCGGCTTGGTTGGAAACAGAGTGATGCCTCGTACAGTACTTGAACTTTTTAATATACGAGTATTTTTTTAGTAACAACCTAAAAAAATCCACACCATACATGATCTGTCCAAAAATTGTAAACACCTAACCATTGAAGCCACATTGGCAAAAGGAGTCATCAAAAAACAGTTTTAAGGAAATGGGTACAAAAATTCCTTCTTTGATTTTGATAATGTCTATTCCCTGGAGGGAAGAGAGTGGGGATGAAAAGCAGATAAAGTTGCAATCCCACAGGACGCAGGCACAGACACAGACAGAGCACTGAAACCTTGTTTCCAGATGTATCGAGAAAGGACTGTAAATCTGTGAAATACTCTATACCATCACTCTCTATGAATCAATCAACATTTTTTCACTCTACAATAGATGTTATTGTTCGTGTTATGATTTGCTGCTCCTTATTTCTGTAGCATAGTATATTGAAAATTTAAAAAAAAAAAAAAGGATAGTTCCATGTTTCTGGGCTTCTTCATAGACCTGTTTGTCGTTTGAATTTTGTGATGTAATCTACACTTATAGTTTTATCAAAGCATCATATAATCTTGTTATTAGCTCGGATTTCTTGTTGTTATAAACCCTCTATGTAGCAAAGGTTTCCCCACTGTATCTTTTGTTTGTCTAAGAGATCAATACAATATATATCGAATATCATTTTATGCTTCGATCTATAAACGTACAAAAAAACACAAAATCGAATAAAAAAAGGTTTTGAACACATGAAACAAATCTAAATTGCAAACCTAGCGTTATGTAGCCTCTCTTCTAAAATACAGAACAAAACATGTGCATTGTTGCATAATGTGGGTTAACGAGACTAAAACAACCTACATTGCAGTACAAGAGCTTAGGCTTGCGCTTACCGTCAATAGCTAAGAGGTTGGACTCAAATTGTCCTCCCTGCCCAAGGGGGATTGTTAGCTCTATGTGTAGGCTGTTTGCTCACCCTTAATAGCTAAGAGGTTCGACTCAAATTGTCCTCCCTGCCCAAGGGGGATACCAAAATTTTCTACTCATTGTTACATTGCCTTGCTAGGAAAAGTCCATGTCAAACAGGCATTCCTCCATCAATGAGGCACTTTATAATATAGTGATGGAAGGAGTCCATGATACTCATGGCTCCCTCATGCAAGATGTAGAGGTGAAATTTAGGTGAAATTTGACACACATAAGTGTATCCAAGGGCTTAAGAGGCATTTAGGCAACATGAAATCCATGGAGCAGGTTGTAAACGTTATGGACTTGCTGGGTAACATTGCAAGGCATGCTATGCCATTGCTTGCTTCACAGAACCCATAATACAGAGGACGAGAGGTTTAATGAAGTTTATTGCTGCGTTCAATGCATTACACTGTTCCTATTGCATTACTGCTTGGAATCATTAAATTCAGTGTTGTAAGGTGTAGGCATTACACTTGCCATCCTCCCTGCCCAAGGGGGATTTTTAGCTCTATGTGTAGGTTGTTTGTTCACCCTCAATAGCTAAGAGGTTGGACTCAAATTTTCCTCCCTGCCCAAGGGGGATTGTTAACTCTATGTGTAGGTTGTTTGTTCACCCTCAATAGCTAAGAGGTTCGACTCAAATTGTCCTCCCTGCTCAAGGGGGATACCAAAATTTTCTACTCATTGTTATATTGCCTTACTAGGGAAAGTCCATGTCAAACATGCATTCATCCATCAATGAGGCACTTTATAATATAGTGATGGAAGGAGTCCATGATACTCTTGGCTCCCTCATGCAAGATGTAGAGGTGAAATTTAGGTGAAATTTGACACACAGAAGTGTATCCAAGGGCTTAAGAGGAATTTAGACAACATGAAATTCATGGAGCAGGTTGTAAACATTATGGACTTGTTGGGTAACATTGCAAAGCATGCTATGCCACTGCCTGCTTCACAAAACCCATAATACAGAGGACAAGAGGTTTGATGAAGTTTATTGTTGTGTTCAATGCATTACACTGTTCCTATTGCATTACTTCTTCACGACCTACTGAACTGGACTTTCCAAAAAACACAACACTGAAATTGTGCTTCAATGCAATATTTATGCCTTTTGGTAGCTTAAGATATAGGGATTAGAGGGCAGTTTCTATGAAAAAATTACAACCACAATCTGAAAACAAGGACCTACTTGGAATCATTAAATTCAGTGCTATAAAGTGTAGGCATTACACTTGCCATCCTCCCTGCCCAAGGGGGACTTTTAGCTCTATGTGTAGGTTGTTTGTTCACCCTCAATAGCTAAGAGGTTGGACTCAAATTGTCCTCCCCACCCAAGGGGGATTGCTAGCTCTATGTGTAGGATGTTTGTTCACCCTCAATAGCTAAGAGGTTGGACTCAAATTTTTTTCAACCAATTAGTGCATTTCTTCATTATTCGAATGCTTTATTAGCCTACCTACTTGATATAAGCTCCCTTTGGTACCTAGACTATAACAAGGGAAAGGTGCATTTGGGAGTATGGGAGGAATGACAAAATGTAGTTGATCACTACAGAACGCACATTGAGGCCCAGATAAAGTTGATTGATGAATGGTAGAATAATGTATATAGGATAAGCTCCAAAGGGAGTCCCAAAGTAATGTTGAAATCTAACCCTATCCAGAAGCTTTGCATCTTAGAGTGGGAATGCACTTTTTTCCAACCTTTCATGGATACCAAAATTTTCTACTCATTGTTATATTGCCTTACTAGGGAAATTCCATGTCAAACATGCATTCCTCCATCAATGAAGCACTTTATAATATAGTGATGGAAGGAGTCCATGATACTCTTGGCTCCTTCATGCAAGATGTAGAGGTGAAATTTAGGGGAAATTTGACACACAGAAGTGTATCCAAGGGCCTAAGAGGCATTTAGGCAACTTGAAATCCATGGAGCAGGTTGTAAACATTATGGGCTTGAAAGGCCAAATGTGTCACTCCAAGGGCTTAAGAAGAACTTAGGAACTATGAAATCCATGGAGCAGATTGTAAACATTATGGACTTGAAAGGCCAAATGTGTCACTCCAAAGAAAATGTGGGATTGAATGACACAAAAGATAAGCCCACAAGATCCATGGAGTAGGTTGTAAACATTATGGACTTGAAAGGCCAAATGTGTCACTCCAAGGGCTTAAGAAGAATTTAGGCACCATGAAAGACTTAACTTCTATTAAAATAGTTAGCCCACCTATTAAATTATACAAGATCTTGTGTTACATTTAAAATATAAATGATGAACATAATGACTTGGTCAATTCAACCAACTATATAATAATCTTCTCAACTAAATTTTGATCCCAAACTTTCCTATTTTGCATATCACATGGAAGAATCACCCCAGCAAAAACTACATTACCAAAAATTTCTCCATCATAAGCTATTTTTGCTGGGAAATAGATAAACCTATTTGTTAATGGTTGGTTGACCAACCTTTCGAGCAGTGGATTATACACTCATTGGTTTAGTACACCATAACTCTTCTTCAGTACTATCCACTCATTTCTTTAGTACACCCGAACTCTTTTATCGAGCATAAGGGCAATCTAAGAACCACCAATTACTACATTTGGTGGTATTAAAATGAGAAAATAATGTGAAGGGGCCATATAACTAATTAGATTCAAGGATATAAAAGTGATTTGATGGCCTAAGAATATTGACATCCCATTGTTGGGTAACATTGCAAGGCATGTTATGCGACAGCCTGCTTCACAAAACCCATAATACAAAGGACAGGAGGTTTGATGAAGTTTGTTGTTGCGTTCAATGCATTACACTATTCCTATCGCATTACTACTTCACTACCTGCTGAACTAGACTTTCAAAAAACACGATAGTGAAATTGTGCTTCAATGAAATATTTATGCCTTTTGGTAAGCTTAAGATACAGGGATTAGAGGGCAGTTTCTGTGAAAAAATTACAACCACAATCTGAAAATAGTGAAATTTTCATAAATATATGACATCAGTATGTACAGCATGAAAAATTAGCTAAGAACCAAAATGAGTATATAGACACAGTAGTGTTTCAGAAGCAAGGAAGGAAAGCAGAAAAGAGGCTTAAATACCTTGATCTAGGGCTTCCAGAAAATTATGGAATTTCTCCAACTTGTGAACCTGTGCTTGTTGATCAGATGTTAACCTAGTTATATAAACCCTAACTCCAAACTAAACATTGAAGCAACTGTGTTGTACCCTTTAGCTGAAAATTTGGCGCCAAATAATATTTCCCGCTCTCCATGAAAGAATCGCAGCTCCATGCTTCTCCATCGCAACCCCTTTAAACCAAGGCTGATCGTTGTTGAGTTGACACGCAGGATTAACCGCTTTGTGAATGTTGTATGGGATGTCTCACTACTACATTTGGCGCAAATTCCGACACTTGGTTCCGACGCTTTTGACCAAATGTCGGAAATTTCCCCAACTTTTTTCCATCCCGCCCGAAACCGTCTCTATACCGACGTTTATAGAAAGGTGTCGCAATACCGACACTTAAAATGTGTCGCCACTGCGACGTTTGGAGGAAGACGTCGCACTGGCGACACTATGTCCCAAAGCGTCGCTATTGCGACTACTACAAGTGCGACACAATGTCTAAGTGTCGTAATTGCGACGTTTGGAGGCCTTCGTTGCAATAGCGACGTTTTTTTCGCCGTCGGTATAACGACACTGATATGCGCGCTAAATGCATATACGAAACTTATATGCACGCTACATAAAAATGATTTTATTTTTTCGTATCCGTGGCAATAGCTAATATCACGCGCGCATCCGCCCTCCGCTCTTGCATAACAGCATTCACCCTGATCAGCTCTTGCATAACAGAATTTGGCCTCAGCATTCGCCCTCGGCGTTCGCCCTCAGCTCTTGCAGAACAGAATTTGCCCTCAGCATTCGCCCTCAGCTCTTGCAGAACAGCATTCACCGTCAGCTCTTGCAAAATGGTAAGTTCTTAGGCCTTCCTCCTATAGTAAGTTTTAAGGTGTCGCAATACCGACACTTAAAAGTGTGGCCACTGCGACGTTTGGAGGAAGACGTCGCACTGGCGACACTATGTCCGAAAGCGTCGCTATTGTGACGACTACAAGTGCGACACAATGTCTAAGTGTCGTAATTGCAACGTTTGGAGACCTTCGTTGCAATAGCGACGCCTTTTTCGCCGTCGGTATAACGACACTGATATGCGCGCTAAATGCATATACGAAACTTATATGCACGCTACATAAAAATGATTTTATTTTTTCGTATCCGTGGCAATAGCTAATATCACGCGCGCATCCGCCCTCCGCTCTTGCATAACAGCATTCACCCTGATCAGCTCTTGCATAACAGAATTTTCCCTCAGCATTCGCCCTCAGCGTTCGCCCTCAGCTCTTGCAGAATAGAATTTGCCCTCAGCATTCGCCCTCAGCTCTTGCAGAACAGCATTCACCGTCAGCTCTTGCAAAATGGTAAGTTCTTAGGCCTTCCTCCTATAGTAGGGTTGACTCTATTTGGGGTTTTTTGGTCAATTCCATTGGATTGTGTTAGGCTGTAGGGTTCTCTCTAGATGTCAAGAATCAAGATTCAATACCCTCTATTATCTTCATCACCCAATACAAGATTTAAATTTTTCCCAAAGAAACGCTTATTAATTTGGCGGCCATTATTTCTCCCTGCTTTAAAAACCCTACATTTAAATGAAAACAAGCATTGCATTTCAACTACAAAAATCTATTAGTGTTCAAATGTACATGTGTGCTACATTAACGTCTGATATCACGCGCGCATTCGCCCTCCGCTCTTGCAGAACAACATTCACCCTCAGCGTTCGCCCTCAACTCTTGTAGAACAGCATTCGCCCTCAGCTCTTGTAGAACAGCATTGGCCCTCAGCTCTTACAAAATGGTAAGTTCTTACTGCAGGCCCTTCCTCCTATAGAGGGTTGACCCTACATCCTAACCAAATAGCTCCACTTTAGAAAAATTTTCATAATCTTGGGTCTGGATATACTGCAGAGCAAACAATTGTAGTTATCATTCGTGCTCCAATATATTAATATACTTTTTACATTGAACTGAAGAAAGGGAAACAAGCAAATGCTAGCCATCATACAATGCTTTGACATAAGAGTTTTGAGTGACATACTTGAAAAAGAACTCATCGACTGATATTTATAATCATTTGAGTTATTCAAGTTAAACACAATGTCAAGAATCAAGATTCAATACCCTCTATTATCTTCATCACCCAATACAAGATTTAAATTTTCCCAAAGAAACGCTTATTAATTTGGCAGCCATTATTTCTCCCTGCTTTAAAAACCCTACATTTAAATGAAAACAAGCATTGCATTTCAACTACAAAAATATGTTAGTGTTCAAATGTACATGTGTGCATCACTTGTGTAGGGTATTCCTTTTCCACTTTCACATTATCCAAGAATGTGTGCAGTATAGTTCATATTTTTGTGATTTAGATTATCTTGAAAAAGGAAAGGTAAATTATTTCCCATGGAAAAAGAAGGTTTTCCCTTTTTACTACTGGAAATGGTACAAAAAAGTTCCATTTATACCCAAAACTCCTATGAAACAGGAACCAAATAAAGGCCATGTCCTCAATGGACATCATTTGGCTTTGAAAATGGCCATTGCACAGTGTTGTTTCTTATATTACAGCACGATAGTTTCTTAGGTCATTTCTTGTTTCTTGAGATGAAAAAAAACCAAAGAAATCGTGAAGATCCTTTTAAGAAATAAATGACCATTTCTCAAACATATCTCAACTATTTTTTATTTTATTCAGTGGTTGCTTACTTTGAGAGAAATTTGACAATTTTATAAGGAATATAACATAAAAACACATGGGAAGGAATTGATGATGTAGATGACCTTTAGTTGTTGTCAATTAAGAATTGATAATACACGATGCATGTTCTGTACTACAAACTAGATTCCTTCCTGGAGTTAGGACATAGAGTATTGAATCAAAGTTGTAGTTTCTAACTTCTTGTATTGGTTCATCAATCTTGAAATTCGGACATTGCATGTCTTCATTGCTTCATGTTTGAATAATTTGCATCATATCGTACAATAGGAAATTAGGAATTATGATTATTATTACTTTATGGATCTGTTAAGTTGCTTTTAAGTTTGCATGGTTTAGTGTGAAATTATTCTAGTCCCCAAACACATATAATCAAGGAATTATAACGTGATTTCAAACATTAAATATCAACAAAATCGTTTAAAGGATATTGAAAGGAAAAAGGTGATGGAAGATAGAAATTGCCTTACTTAAATTCTCTAAGGATTTTTCAATAGTTGCTCCAAAAGCTTCACTTCAAGGCCCTTCAAGATCGTCTCCAACAATGCTATACCATCAGCTTCAACAATGTTGCTCCAAAAATGTCCTCGAGGTCTTCACAACAAGTTTACTAGAAGTTGCTCCAACAATATATTCAATAAGGTCTTCATTGTCAACTCGTCTCTTGTTTGGGTGCCTTAATGTGCAATGACATGTTTTCAGGACTGAATTCAATGCAAGGCATATTTGAAACTCTAACTCTGTCTTCCGGTGTCTTATTAGAAATTATTTCAGTTTTCATTTTGTGTTTTTAAGTTAGATATTGTTTTCAAGTTTTTACATTTATAATTTTATTGCAATGTGGCAGACTGATGAGAGCAGTGCAGGAACAACCCGGAGACGGGATGATCGCGGAAAGAGGCCAGCGGAAGAACATGTAAAGTGCCAGCATTGCTCTATATTCAGGTATTTTAGTTATTTACATAATTGAAATAATATTAATTTTGTTCAAATATGCAGACACCTAGCCATGGTACGCCTGATGATTCCCTCTTTGAGGAAGAGCTTTCTTCATCCCTATCTCTAGTGTCCTTGTTGCGAAAAAAGGCACGAGATGCAAGGTCGGAATTTAATGCTTTGATAGACGCGCCTCAAACACCTGAAACAGAAGAGAAGATAAAACAACTTATGAGCCAGCTAGAAAGATATCAGGTAATAATAAAAAGTCAAAAGGATATTTTTTTTTGTTCTGCATGAGATGAATTGTGATAGTTTGATTTTTAATTTTTACATTGACTAAACTAACAAAAAGTTCTTTTGTATGTAGCATTTACTGGCACTTGATGAAACCGGTGTTGGTGGTAGTGGGACACAAGGGCAAGAGATTGCCCAACAACCCTCTTGTACACCTTCTACTCCTTTAGGTGCCAGGCAAGAAACACACCCTGCCCAAGCGGACACCCAGCCAACCGCTGAACGTGTTGGCAATGATGAGGCTGATATGGCCAATTACATTATTGTGTTTCCTGGAGCTACACGTGTCAGCTCCACAGGGACCATTAATGGCACGTTGTTGGTGAACGATGAAGGTGTCCCTATAAAGCATGTACAACTCCCAGGTAAATTTTAATATTTTAACTATTTCATGTACTTTATCTAAAACATATTTATCACGATTTTTATTTTTAAATTAATGATAATATCTTCTCTTTTTTTTTTTTTAATCTGTGTAGGAAACAATGAGTTCTATAGGTATCTGGAGAGCCATGCGTTGGTAATTTTTGGCCCAACCATACGCACAGGGTGGAATTCCCAGAGTTCCAACCTGAAAAAAGAACTTCTAGATTATCTAGAAACCCTTTTTGGGGTCGGCATATTTGATAGAGCAGCGGTGGCTCAGGTTGCCGGCAAATATTTGAAATATACCAGGGACACCTATAGGACCCAATTGCAATTTAACCCTAGATATGAGCGTCCTCTCACAGTTCCAGAGAGTGAGTGGAGAGCACTCATCCATGACGGAAAAGAGAAAAGGGCAAAGAAAGAAGGAAAAATACCAACTGGACCCGCAAGGTATTACAACTTTAATTCAATAGCTTTAATTTTCTCATGTCTAAAATAAAAGTGTGCCACGTCATATCTGACTTTAATCTTTTGATGCTAGGTTGCCTGACACCTCAAAGGCAACCAAAGCTAGGATTGAAAAAAAGGGCCATCACAAGCTAGGCCGGGGCGGCTACTTGAAATTAGCTGCAAGAATTGTAATTAAGTAGCTAAACATCTTATAATTAATTGTATCGCCTTCCAACGTTTTTGTAATCCTATCAAATATGATTAAAAATACACAATCATATGTAATGTAGGGTGATGACTTCGGAACAGAAACTAGAGAGGAAGATAAAAATATCGCTTTCCATTTCGGCTATCAAGCTGTAGATGAACGTCGCAGAAGCTTGGGGCAGGTCCCAAGATCCAAAATGCCTGATAAGGTAAAACATTAACCTTTCAATATGTTTGTTTTCGTCCATAAATTTAATGTCTAACAAATTTTTTTAAATCAGGGGAGCAGCACTACCGACGAGGCAAATAACCCAGTTTTAGAGCCAGATGTAGATGATCCTCACGTGCAACCTGATCATTGTAGTGGGGACCAGGCCGACAATGCTACTATCAGTGAGGGCCATGATGGTAATTAATTTCCACTTATAATTTTTTCTAATTATACCTTGATGGTTGTCCTTATAACTTTTTTTGTTTAAATGAAAGAGAATGTTTCCCTTGAGGATCTTACCACCAGAGAGGAAGACAGAGCAATAGTCCCAACGGCGACAACTGGTGCACCAGGTAAATAATCTCATTGCAATTTTTTTTATTAATATTACCGAACTAGTTCAATGATATTTAAAAAATGACAATTAAAATTTAATATTATCTTTTTTTGTAGGCGATGCCCCGTCACTGGATGAGACCAGACATCGTGACTACGCAACTAGGTCAGTGCCGACAACTGATGCACCAGGTAAATAATCTCATTGCAATTTTTTTTTTATTAATATTACCGAACTAGTTCAATGATGTTTAAAAACTGACAATTAAAATTTAATATTATCTGTTTTTGTAGTCGATGCCCCGTCACTGGATGAGACCAGACATCGTGACTACGCAACTAGGTCAGCGCCGGCAACTGGTGCACCAGGTAAATAATCTCATTGCAATTTTTTTTATTAATATTACCGAACTAGTTCAATGATATTTAAAAACTGGCAATTAAAATTTAATATTATCTGTTTTTGTAGGCGATGCCCCGTCACTGGATGAGACCGGACATCGTGACTACACAACTAGGTCAGCGGCGACAACTGGTGCACCAGGTAAATAATCTCATTGCAATTTTTTTTATTAATATTACCGAACTAGTTCAATGATATTTAAAAACTGACAATTAAAATTTAATATTATCTATTTTTGTAGGCGATGCCCCATCACTGGATGAGACCAGACATCGTGACTACGCAACTAGGTCAGCGGTGCGGGTCGAAAGGCACGAAACAGGAGCAGAGCATGATGATATTGATGATGTAATTAGGAGCTTTAAAAATAGGAAGAAGAAAAAGAAAATTCGATAATGTAAAATATTGTATTATTATAAGACAAACGTTACCAATGACCATACTTGGAACGTTTTTTGCGTTATATAAAAAACTCATTTATCATACTATTTTTATGTAAAGCATTAATTGCAATGTTTCCTTGCGTACTTTTTGTTGAATTGTTTTTTATTAGTTATTGAATATTTTTTTTTATGCTCATGAAAGTAAAAAATGAATTATAGATTGGGTATTGGGGAATTGAGAGTGATGTGAGGGCGGGGGGGAGGGGCCATAAGAGCTTCCACCTTCACGTGGTTGTCCCTGTTTAGTAGAGAATAATTTATTGGAGCGATTTAATCTTGGAGCAAACCACCCTCGATCCAGTGTAGCAACAAAAAAGTCACTGTTGACTTAGTTGCTACTCTTTCAGATCGTGGGAGGCTTGTTCCAAGTTCATGCGACTCCAATAAATTGTTCTTGAAATTAAGAGGAGCTTATTCAGGTATGTTTTGACATTTTCAACATATGTTCTAACATTATGATAAGAATGCATCTTAGAGTAAAAAATACTACATCAATTACTTGTATTTATTGTATAGATAATGATGGATTTTAATTGACTTGGCAGTGCAGGTACAAATCCTCTTGCATCATGAGCAATACAACTTGTCAACCAGGGTCATGTCCAGGATATTTTTGCTTGTGCGCTTGACCGGGTTCGTAATGTCACATTTTGTAAGTTCCTTTACAGTTCATAATTCAATATTAAGCTTGTTCATGATTATTATCTAGGTTTTTTGTATGTGTTTTTTCATCTATTTGATTGTAAGCAACTCTGCATGTTTCCTATTGTTCACTATGATTTCTCCCATTACCACTCCCGGGATGAATCTGACTTTATTTTTACATAGGTTACTTTATTGTTACTATGATTTCTCCATTTACGATTTCATAGGTTACATCATGTAAAGTTGTCAATCTCAGGTTGGTGATGAGCTTTAGTTCTCCAGATTTGGGGATTTTCTGATATTTTCTCCCTCATGTCATTCCTGCATCACCTCGTTGTTTGAGCATGCCAATTGTATACCACTTGTACCAAATGGCACATGTCAATCTCTGAGTGGTGCCACATTTCACCTATTTTCAGTGAGAGTTTAGGGTTTCTCTAACATAGCTTTAGAAATTCGATTCAGTGCCTGCTTTAATATCGTCACATAATACTCATGGTTTGGATTGATGAGCATGTTCTGAATGGTTGGTTGATTCATAAGAACCACCCATATAGTCATCTTGAGATATTTCAGAAGTTTTCTCGGGTTTCCTTTTTCACCGTTTCTAGTGGGTGGGATGGTGTGGGGTGATACATCAATATTGGTGCTCTTGTAGTAGGGAATTTGTTTTTGGGGATATAAAGGAGCATTTGATGTAGATATCCCATTGGATGCATTCATAGATGGGCACGAGAGGTCTAGAATTTAAATTAAAAATATGCAACCTCTAGCATGGCAACCTGAAGGCTGCGAGAGACATTGGTTAAAGATTGTTTTGTGGTGGCCTTAATATAGTCGTGATTTCTTTCTATTATCTTAATGCAAATATATAGTCCGGTCTCATTAAAATGAGGATTGTGGTTGTATTTCTCTTTAGTTGTTTCTCTCTTAATGCTCCAGAAGTTGCCAAAAGTTGCGATAGTTGTTTAGTTTGCCTGTTACAACTTAAAAGTGGTTTTTAGCAATGGGAGTCATGTTTTTTAAGGTTCATGCTAATATGAAGATCTTGTAATTCTATATTCAGGATAAGAGAAGATGGCCTCTGCTTTGGGCAGTATGACAACAATTGCCACATCTACCTCATTGGGTAACAATGGAAAGGGGAAGAAGTTGGGTGCAATGTTTGATAATTATGGCAGACAATTGTCTTCTCTTTCAATTTTTTCACCCATTTCCTTTAATCGCTCAAGCGGAAGAGGGACTCTGAGATTACGCGACAGAGAGAAGGTAGTTAATACAAGAGCTATGGAAAAGGAGTTGTACTTCAACAAGGATGGCTCAGTGACAAAAAAATTGCAGGTCAGAGAAAAAATTATGTTTAAAGGAAGGTCCCCTGCACGTGAAACTTCACTACGGTGGATCTTTCCTTGTCCACTTATATGAAATTTTAATGTGTTATTTTAATTTTTCATGGAGGGTTGTTATTTTAGATGTGTGCTCTGGTTTTCTTTTTAACGTTGTATTAGTTCCCCCTCTTAAATGTCTTAGATTTGGTTGGCATAATTTGAAAACTCAAAGGTGAAAGGAAACATAATTGTTACCCAGTGGTCTAAAAGGAAAGGGTTATATATCAATAACCAATCAACAATCACGCTCTATATTTCACCACCCAGCCTTACAACAATCACGCTCCAGACTTATGCTAATTATCCGTTAATCGTTTAATTAAACAATTTCAATATACTCCGGCCCCACCTATATATATATCAATAACCAATCAAACACTCGTATCGTACCTGGCTATCCTCTGCACACCTTAGTTAACCTCCGGGCAAGTTCAACGTGCGACCACCGTCCGATGGCCCTTCTCCAAATCAACGACTCTTGGCAATTTCGCTCGGATTCCAACGTCGGACTTTAACGTGCGATGGCGCGGGTTAAACGGTGGTTTTCCGGGGGTCACTTCGCCACGTGTCGCTTTCCCTATGGAATCGCTCGCGAATAGGAAATACCGCCTACTCCGCAAAAGCGGTGCGATACGGGCAACCCGCTTTTGTGATTCCGCTCGTGGTTTTGGTACAGGCTTGACCACGGGTGCAAGTCTGGTTCCGCTTTCCTTTTGTTTGTTAACTCATGTCCAATCCTCGGGTCAGGTTCCGAAAGCACAACAATCTTGTATCTTTATTAAGCGGGATTTTTATATTTGAACAGTGTTCACGACCCCGGTTCTCTTAAGTCGAGCCCGCCGGACTTCAAACGGCGATAAACCATAATTCAAACCAAATTCGCGTTCCAAAATAGCCTGCTGACGTCGGCCAATTTTGTGACGCGAAAACCAAATGAATTCCGCCCTAATCTTTTTCGGGTCCGAAGTTGGCTGGCGTAGGGAGGGAGAGTTGTGACGCGAATTTCTTATCAAATTCGCCCTAATCTTTTTCGGGTCATTTTCATTGTTCCCCGCCACCCTTTTGACTTTGTAAATAAAACAAATTGCGTATGCGTCATTTTCATTGTTCCGTGCGCTAGCCAGTCTTCCATGTAACAAAATTCAAAAACCAACTGTTAACGCTTGCTGACCGTTACCTTGCTGAAGAGAATTGAAGCCGAGTATTTCAGGGTTCTTCTGTCATAACCAGCGCCTGTTTAAACACGTTTCATTTCCCGTAAAAAGGTATTTATTCCAATTCCCCGCTAAACTCTCTAAAAAATCCTGGTTTTAGTTTTAATTCTGCACTAAGGTCTGAAAAGAAGTTCAGTTTGGTCTTTTTCGTTCCCAGAACTGCAATTATATTCCCAAAACTGGTAATTGTGCCCCTTTTCCACAAAAACCCAGAAATTCCATTTCTGAATCCACAAGAACCATAAATGGAAGTTCCTGTAGCTCTGAATGTCGTGCCCATCAATGCCCCTCACAAGGACTTGGATTATTTTCCTTTAGCCGATATGGATTTTCAAATTAAGGACTTGCGTCTCTGTGAGAATCCTCTTCGAATATTTTTCCACTGCAGAGACAATTATTTGAATGGTTCTGACATCTTTGGACTTTGGGAATCAAATCTTCCTATGTACTTTCTCCCCTCAGTCCATATTTTTCTTGAGTTAATCCATTATTGCTCCGCAAAGTATGATCCCAACCAACGAGCAGTTTTATCCCCAAGTCAAAATGTCCTTTTCCCAATAACTGCTCAATCCATAAATGAAATGCTACAATTCCAACCTGGTCAAGCTCTCACTCCCCTATCCATGGTTGAATTACTTGAGAAATCTACTAAGTTATCCCATGAAGAGTTAAACCGCCTATGCCAAACCTTTATGTTACCAGAGCATCAGCCTAAATACCCTCCCCCTTATGGTTATCCTTTCTTTACTGATGAGGGTAGAGTTATTTTAGACATGATATCTTCCATAATGGGCTTCAATACTAGTGAGTGTGTTGATCACTTAACCCTAGTATTGTTATCCATTTTTACCCCTGGACAGCCTCCTGCTGTCAAGTATGATTTTGCATCTTATATTGCTGACAAAATCCATGATCAGTTCATGAGATTTGAGAATGAGAGAGTATTTAAGTATTCTTCGGTCATATATCATCTCATGATTTACTTTCAGTCAGAAAATTTCCCTTTTTATGTTAAGAAACTTGATGCCAAAGGGAATCCTAGGTCAGTCATCTTTTGGTCTGCCATTACTCACAATTCCTCTGATTCTCCTTATTCCTATAATGAGTTTGTCGACCTTTTTGTTCATCCTGCAACTACCTTGTTGACAGGAGTCTCTCCTCCTAGAATTAACAATGAAATCAAGAAAATCATTCAGCTCTCAAAGCATTACAAGATAGGTGACTGGTACCTATATAAAAACTACACAGAGATCGGGATATATGGATGTGAATTATGCCCATTCAAACTGCCCAAGTATGTCCCAATGAGACTCTTTGCATTAGAATATTTCAGGCAGATGAATAATTCAGATATAATTCCATTTTGCAATGCAAAGAAAAAGGCTCAACTCAGGATCAAGAGCCAATTAGGTCCCTTCATTTGTAACTCTAGGGAAGCTGGACAGGAAGCCGAAAGGATTTTAGAAGACCATCTCAGACTACAAAAGAGTTTCTACTGGGTGCCTTATGATCCAAACAACTTTATTTGTGATAGAAGAGTGAAAAATAAACAGTCACCATACATCCATCAAAGAATCCCAGAAATAGAACAATATGCTAATATGGATGAATGGACAGAAGGGACATTGGTCGAAAATGATAGTGAGCAGGTCAATGTTGAAAATGTAATGAAAGATCTTGAAAAGATACTTGACCTAGAATCTTTTGGACAGGTGCAGGGATCTTCTTCAGCCAAGACTTTACAACAAAATTTGCAGGAGATTAGTACAGTAGCAGTAGAATCTAAAGGAAAAGAAAAGGAGCCTGATATACAAATAATTGAAAAATTCATAATGACAGAGCAACCAGAGGCTTCTAAAGAACAAGGTCAAGGACAAATTCCTCCTACTCAGATCAGTGAGCCAGAAATTTCTATTTTACAAACTCCTCTGAATATATAAAAGGGAAAAAAGAGAGAGGCTGAAACAACTACTCCTATTGGTGGCTCTTCTGAATAGCAAGATGTTAAAAGGCAGAAATTAACTCCCCTTCCAGAAGATGAATCATTTCAGGAAATCTCTGACAGCCAGGGAACAGAAGATAGTCAGCAAACAGATACGGGTAGTGGGACAGGAATACAGAGGCAACAAAGTGCAGAAATATCTTCTTTCAAACCTCCAGTAAAAACTGCCTGGGACATCAAAAGAGCATTCACCAATATAAAGGCCAGGAACGATCCACTTAGACTTCAAGTATACAGCCAATATTTGAAGATGGCTCCGAAAAATCAAGAAAGATTGATGTCAGCTTATGACATCCAACAGGGTAAGATGTTAATGAGCCATTTGAAGCCCAAGGTGCGGAAGCCTCAGACAGCTGCAGATTAAGTTAGGACTAATTTTGAAGTCTTAGTAAAGGATATCCATCCTTTAGATCAAATTGAGCTACACAAGCAAACAGGTGAGATGATTTATTCTACTTTGACGGATAAATCAATGATGACCCATAAGTTGCAGGATTCTTTGGATAATACTAATACACAGTTGCGGCTTGAAAAAGCCTCCTCCCAGGCTAAGGATAATAGAATCAAAACTTTAGAGGAAATAATCATTGGTTTGGGTCATAATCCTAAAGATGTGAAAGGTATTGAAGCTTTGATCAAGAGAAAAGATGATGATATTGCAGCTCTGAGAAAACAATTAAAATTACCGGCCTCAAGACATCCACATACTGTGAAAATCATCAAACAAAATTCTGAGGAAGAACTAATGGATTTGCTCTTAAAATTGAATGAGCAACTTACTGCAACTGAAAAAGAGCTTGAGAATGCATTAAAAGATAAGCAGGCAAATATTCTAGTATCTACAGCAGGAGTAGTGACAGGTACAGCAACAACAGTTCAGCCAGTAGAATTGTCACAGAGCAACACTGCAAATTTGAACACTGATGAATTAACAAAGTCAATGGAAGATATGAACATTCAGGCCATAGAGCTTCACAAAGCAAAGGAACAATTGGCCACTCTAGAACATAAATATGATCTTTCAGAAATGAGTGTTGCTGAAAAAACAAGAGAAGTGAACAAATTAGAAAAAAGAGTCAAAGCATTGGAAAAGGATCTCACATTGGAGAAACCTTTAAAAGAAATAAATGATATTCTTTGGGATAATATCATTCAATCAATAAAGGATGTTTGGCCCTCAATTCAGATAATGGATGAACAGAATAACTTAGTTAGATTGGCTCTGGATGAGATTGAGAGATCAAGACAAGAGTTGGGAAATATGCCAGAAGAGGCCAATAGACTTATACATTTTTTGAATACTCACACTAAGAATCAACTTGCAGAAATTAGTATTCGGGACAGGACCGGAACAATTCTGGAAATAAAGAAAGTTTTTACTAAAAGAAATCTGGTACAGAATTTAGAACAAAGGTGCTCAGATATGCAAGAAGAAATCATTGCCTTCAAAGAAAGATTGAATATTTTGTTAAATAGAGGATTGCCCAGTCCTATAGTTGCAGAAGATAAGCTAATGGACCTTGATAGTTATGTTGAAAAATTGGACAAATATGCTGATAATCAAGCTAGTTCTTCAACCAGTTCATCAACAGCAGCATTGCCTACAGGGAAAAACCTTCATGATAGATTGGAGAATTTATTTTATCTTGAGCATGAAGTAAATCATTTGTTCCCAAATCAACCTGATTACTTCAGACATACTGAGGCTGATGAAACACTAAGAGAGTTGCAAATGACCAGAGTGCCAGAAGTTCAATGGTGGGAAGAAATTATGGAACTTTTGTAAAAAATTATCCTTACATAAATTTTTGCCTATTTACCACAGTATATCATGATAAAAAGGATAAAAGGATGAACAAAGGTCAAAGAGTATCAGAGCAGTTAAAGAGTATCGGTGAAATGAAATAATCAACATAGAATTACTAAAGAGGACAGCAGCAAGCCAAGATATAGGGCCTGCCTCCAGCACATTCTTAAAAGAAGGAAACAGCACAACATCAGTTATCATTTTTCTTATCTACGAGACCATCTGTCTATATTGTTGTAATGACTTCATGGACTATTTTACTTCATATAATATATTAAAAACAGCGTTTTTTCTCTTGTGAAAAAAAAAATGATTAATGTTTATCACTCTGCCTTCAAAACTAGCGATGTTGGTCTATGTTGTTGGTTTATTGATATGGTCTGATGGTCTTCCTCACATGATTATCGTTTTTCTCTGTTCATGGATTTTAGGTACTTTAATTTGTATTTGGAACAATGGACGTCGGTATTCTATCTGTTGCTTTACTATTCTACATACTGCTATTTCACTTTCTTATAGATGCCTCGGGCATATTTGGATGCTTTCTCGGATTGTCGATAATCTCCATGTGGATCATTACTGGGTTTAATATCAAGTCCCTGTATGTGACATGGGGTATTTTTCTATCACTGTCTGGGGTGGGACTTCCACATTTCTGGATGGATATTTGGGTTCCAATCTTCAGATGTGAAAATGTAATGACTTCATGGACTGTTTTACTTCATATAATATATTCAAAACAGCGTTTTTTCTCGTGAAAAAAAAATGATTAATGTTTATCACTCTGCCTTCAAAACTAGCGATGCTGGTCTATGTTGCTGGTTTATTGATATGGTCTGATGGTCTTTTTATATTTTGGACATATCACACTCCTCACATGATTAACGTTTTTCTCTGTTCAAGGATTTTGGGTACTTTAATTTGTATTTGGAACAATGGACGTCGGTACTCTATTTGTTGTTTTACTATTCTACATACTGCTATTTCACTTTCTTATAGATGCCTTGGGCATATTAATTTGGATGCTTTCTCAGATTGTCGATAATCTCCATGTGGACCGTTACTGGGTTTTATATCATGTCCCTGTATGTGACATGGGGTATTTTTCTATCATTGTATGGGGTGGGACTTCCACTTTTCTGGATGGATATTTGGGTTCAAATCTTTAGATGTGAAAATGTAATGACTTCATGTACTGTTTTACTTCATAAAATATATTCAAAACAGCATTTTTCCTCTTTTAAAGTTTCATTTTTTTTTTAAAAAAAATTGAACTCTCCGTCGCAAATCCGACGTCCTTTAAGCGTCGGAATTGTGACAGTATACAGACGTCGAAAGTGCGACGTCAAAAACGTCGGACCATATTTCATCGTAATTGTGACAGTTTACAGACGTCGGAAGCGCGACGTCCAAAACGTCAGACCACATTTCGTCGTAATTGTGACAGTTTACAGAAGTCGGAAGAGCGAGGTCAAAAACGTCGGACCACATTTCGTCGTAATTGTGACAGTTTTCAGACGTCGGAAGAGCGACCTCAAAAACGTCGGACCACATTTCGTCGTAATTGTGACAGTTTACAGACGTCGGAAGAGAGACGTTTAAAACGTCGGACCACATGTCGTCGGAAGTGCGACAAGTTTTAAAGGTCGGAAGTGCGACGGATTAGGAGACGTCGGAAGAGTGACGCTTGTTTGGAAGCGACGGAAAAGTGTCGATACTGCGACACTTTTTAGTTGTGTCGGAACTGCGACGGTACGGTAAACCACGGTTTGCCCGCCCGCTAATTGTCGCTCCTGCGACGACAATGTGTCGGAATAGCGACGATTTGGCCGTCGAAATTTCCGCCAAATGTTCTAGTGTCTTGTGCGCTCACGCAGGATTGTGCGATGTGGACGGCTTCATTTGTGAAGGAAATCTTTCAGAAGCTTTCAATGTACTGTACTAAGCACGAAGAATATATGATTAAACAAGTCGTATATGGAGAGCCAGGGTGTGCAGGGGCATAGCTTACTATCAATATAAGCGCACTCAAGAGCTTAGGTTATACTTGAGAGCTCAACTACCAGATTCAAGGAGCCTACTCGCCAATTGGTTTAGCAGGAAATTACTCAGGCAAAGACGAAATCAACAAATGATCGACACACCCTCATGAATACTTCATGTTGACAAAGGTAATGGATTAAGTTCTAGATTCGAAACATACCATGATTTTGTTTTGAATCAAATTTTTAAATAGTGAGATTCCCAAATTTTATGACCTAATAACTACAATTATAAGCGAATTATTTAACTTACCTTTTTCAATATTAAATTAACTCTGAATAAATGCAAAAGTCATGTTTGACGGTCCATAAAAAGTTAAAAAGTTAAAATATTAAAAAAAAAATGGCGTCAATTTCAATGACAAAGAACGATTACATAAACCTCATACTTCTTAATAGCATGGATTCCGAAATTTATAAATTTCTTGGATATAATAACTTATTCACAATGACATTTCATAAAAAATATGCGGAAATTACTGTCCCATAAATTATATCGTAATGGTTGCTAAAATATTGAATATATTAAATAAAAATCAAGATTTTATTTAATTATTATTATTTAATTTTAAAGTTATGGTTAAGCTAGGCACTAAATTGGTGTAAAAAAAAAATTTGTTTGTGGGATAAGTGACCCATTTTAGCGTAGTTATTTCACTGCTAAATTTAAGAAGGTATACATACTCTGTTAAATCTACAAAGGCCTCCTCTCATTTTGAACCTATACCTCTTAGCAAACAAAACTTACTCTTAACTATTAAAATATGTAATTAATTCCCACATGCAAGTTAGATCTAGCCTTATTTTAGATCAATAAGACAATTGGGAGGTTCCTTCATTGATATAGATTCCTACCATGTCTTGTGAGAACATAACCAAGGAATGATTTGGTGGGAGAAGGTTTATTCAAAACAAAATGAAGGGGATATTATAGTTAATAGTGTATTATGCAAAAAACTTATTCCCTTTATAGTTAATCAACATTTATTTGACAAAGCACCATGTAATCAAAGTTTATTTGACAAAGGGATTGACTATTAATTGATTGGTTCAAAGGAAAATATGTCAAGTTATTTATGGTTAGCACCTTCTGGTGCACTTTCCTAGAGACCCTGGCTCCTGATAGTACTGGAATGGATGTGATGATACTACAGATCCTCTTGTTCAAGTTGGTCAAATCCATTACAAAATTACAATATGGAGGAGATGATCTTGAAGACCTTTCAAGGAAAGTTGGTCAAATCCATTACATAATTACAATATGGAAGATCAAGGAAAAAATGGTGTACATCAAATACAACATAACATGTGCTTCCTTCTTCATTTGTATATATTAAACTGCCTTGTTAGAAGCAGCTCTATGGTTTCACCACACCAGTCTTTGTGCCTTTTACATCTTTACACTGAGCCTGTGAAGATTCTACTCCATGAATATTGTAGCTGAGTTGCACATTCTGCAACTCAATTCCCTGGCATGGTACATTAGGGCCGCATGAAAGAGAAATAGCCACCTGTGTGGCTGGTAGAGGGGGAACTTTGAGGATCCCACTGCTCCACCTTCACAACTGGTATTGTCCATCATTGGGTCTTTCCAATTGCATACTCTATCACTAACTAGTTCAATTTCAAATTCCCAATTTCTTGCCAAAATAACGAGTGGTTGACTACCAATCGCCACGAGATAATACCAATGACTAACAAAGGTCGAATGAAGAGCACCAGAGAGAAATAAAGATAACAAATTCTCTTGTGAAAGCCAAGAAAACCGATGTAGACCAATAAACATTTCGAACAACAAGTTATTGATCTACACCTTGCTCACATAATCACATCATTAGCTAATTGCCTCCATAATGTTTCAAAGCTTGCGCACAAACAAATGATTCTTCCCTGGCATGTCTGGACCTTGATGGAAGAGCTCGGTTGCAAGAGAGAATTTCAAAGAATCGACCTCGGACAAGTCAGACCACTACACAAATCTCTCATCCAGAGCCCGCGAGCTCAATGGAACCTCTCAATCACTGAAGAGGTAGAGCAATCTGGAGACCTAGAAGGAGCCTTTACTAATACTAATAATTTTAATTAAAAATATAATTAATTTATTTTTTATAATTTTTTTATTTTATCACTATAAAACATATAATAAAATAAAATTAATAAAAAATTTGAGTGATTTAATACTTACTATAAATTAATACCTTTAAGTTATATAAATATATCACATTTATCCACATCACCTCATAATTCCTCATAACCTTTTTCTTTGCAAGATGCTTAAAAAATAAAGGAAAAGAACAACTACCATATATTTGGGCAACTAATGCGCTCTTAGAGTCTTTATTATGCAGCATTCCTTAGACTCATCCAAAAAGTTCTAATCAATCCATATTTTTATTTGAAGTTTTATAAAATGTTTCATATTGTTTTTCACCTATATTTTTATACATCTTAGAATCAGTTAACTGGTAAATCATCCAAAATATGTCACCCAATATGGCTGCGTGAGTTCATTGATTGTCCAGATTCGGAAACGTGCAAAAGTTCGGCGACGTGAAGGGATGGACACACCATATATCCTGAGTGGGGATGTGAGTGGAGTTAGATAAGAGGCCATAGGATTCTTTTATGTTGAAGTGGCCAGCCGTATTAGAGCCCCATCTTAGCTTGCTCGACTGATCGTCCTCTTGAATATTCCTTTTCCTTAGCTCATCAGCTAGGTTAGTCCAATCTTGAGAGTGATTTTGCTGGACCCATTCCGGGGCCTCGAGTCATTCCCTCTGTTTGGTCAATTTAGTGTGTCCTAAATTGCTACATTAATTTGTCAATCCGGGATTCGTAAGCTGACGAAGTGTGGCGCACTATATGTGCAAGATAACATATCTCTTACTTTTTTGTCGTTTTTGATTTTTTTTTTCTTTTTATCTTGGTTGGTTTCCTAATGAAAATTCTAAAAGGCAAGTATGGTTATGATTGTTCAAGGCAATGATGTCCCTTATAATGATTTACCAAACTTCAAACTTCAAAAGGGTTTTGAAACATACAATGAAAAAAATTAGTTCCTAAAAGGAAATGAAAATGTGCTACTATTCTAGTTAAACAAACAGTGAACTATTGATCATGAAAACCATTACCCTTGTTGTTGTCTAAACACAAAAGAAACTGTTACTCAAAGAAAAGATTGCAAGTAAAGTAAAACTAAAATCAAATTACATCAACTCATATTCTGACCCCTCACCATTAGTCTCGCTATGGCTTTCGGAGGTAATCATAAACAACTTGAGCAATCTGATATCTAATTTGCAGAAAAATAAACTAATATCAAATTACACACTCATACTTCAATCCCTCACCATTAGTCTCGCTATGGCTTTCGGAGGTAGCTGAAAATGACATGAGCAATTTAATATCTATCTTGCAGAAAAGTAAACTAATATCAAACTATACACTCATACTTCAATCCCTCACCATTAGTCTCGCTATGGCTTTCGGAGGTAACTGAAAATGACATGAACAGTTTAATATCTAACTTGCAAAAAAATAAACTAATATCAAACTACACATTCATACTTCAATCCCTCACCATTAGTCTCGCTATGACTTTCGGAGGTAACTGAAAATTACATGAACAGTTTAATATCTAATCTAACTACTAAAGCAAATGTGCAAGACTGAAATAAACAAAACAGTGCTGGAATTAAACAAAAAATAAGAAAAAGAAATCAGCAGAAGGACAATATTGATTCCATGTCATTCGTCATTATAAAAAGATGTGCAAATGCCCGGGCTGTCTATTGTAATCTGAAACAAGAACACTGATTAGTTAACAACAACATAATACATAAAAGATTATGGACAGAAGTAAAATATAAAACATGAAAGATTATGGACAAAAATGAAATGTAAATACCATGAAAGATGTAACTATATACACGTGAATGACTATAGCACAATGAACATAAAGAAATGAAGCATGAAACTATACAGTAATACACAAAACCTCAGCGTGTGCAGGGGCCCTCTGCACAGACCTCGGGCAACAGCTTTCAAATACGAATTACGCTTTTGAACAAAGTCTTCTCATATTTAAAAATGCGGTCATAACAGAGAAACAATGTTACAGCACAATGGCGACGCAATTACATTACAGAGCTAAAGAAGATATAACTATTATGCGTATGAGAACGCATTATTTATAACAGAGGGAGATATAACTAATTCCCTAAAGTCTGCGCTGATAGAAGACACGTGAACCATCACGTCCAGAGATCTAGCGTTATGGCCGCCGTGAGGATTAAATCTATGGAGAGTGGCTGTTGGATTCGGCTTATGGAGCCGTTTACAGGTGTTGATGTGTCTCCCATGATCTAGAAACGGCCACGCAAATCTCCACGTGATGAGAAACAGAGTTCTGTCACCATGGGACTCTTCGGTTGACCACCACTTGGCCACCTTTGACCACAGCCTTCTTAGGTGAATTCGACTGAGCCAATAGGACACGATCCATGTCCATGTCATTTCTAACTTGCCCATGTGGCTCGATTTGCCTGAAGATACCTGCAACATAGACTTTAACAAAATGGTTGCGGAAAGTTGCAGCAGCTGCGGAAAGTGACAAGATTCCGCAGCTAAATGAGCAAAAATCTAAATCAAACAGCAGACACAAAACATAGTTAAAAACCATTTTAGATGCTCTTTTACAATTAATATGCAATGATATTGATGAATTAGAAGGTCTAGGTGAATGAAAAAGGTCTAGAAAGGTGTATAAGAAAGATGCAGATTTGAGACTCAACATACCCCCACTATGAAGGTGTTGCATGTCCTCATGCAACCAAAATTTGGATAATCCTTCTTCAATTCATATGCCTTGACACTTCAGCCAGTACATCCAGTCCTCTCCTCCTCTTCCTTGGTGCTGCTAACATCCTGGGCTTCTTCATCAAGCATCTAAATTTGATATTAACCAATGCTCTACTTAACTTCTGGCATTTCTTCTTCAATTTCCTGTTCTTTTTCTGCCATAGTCCCAGATGTAGCATGGTATTGTCGTGAATGATCTTGTCCAATTTGCCTTGTTCCTTTAATGCCTCATTTTCATTTTTAATGTGTCTATTTAAAACCTCCAACTCAAAGACTTCTTGTTTCAATGATTGGACTAGATCTTCTTTTGCTGTGTGAGGCTGAGTGGATGAAGTGTTGGGACCCGTGGCTGCTCTTTCTAAAGATTCTATATAATCATATACTTCTTGCTGCTTTGGGTCTATCTCAGGTGTCATTTTTATTGGGTTGTCCCCAAAATGCCGTGGAGGAGAATTGGCTTCGAAATCTGGCTGAAAAGAGCTCATGTCAACGTCTGGCTAAGAATGAGATGGACTATGTTCAATATCTGACTGAGAATGAAATGGAGTATGGCCAGATGGAGTTTGTTCAGATGTTTCTTCTCCCAAATCAATAAAATGGGGTCCTTTCATTTGTGTTTTCCTCAACTTCCCTTTAAGTCTGGAACTTCTTCTTACACGCTGTGGACTACTATCTTTTTGCTTTTGTTTTCCTTTCCCTCTCTTTTTGGCCATAGATGAATGTTCCTGAAGGTGAACTAGTCTCTCAAATAACACTTGATGATCATCTTCTGAAGAAGGAGTTTGATGCATAGCCTCAATGCTTTTTCTCTCTTTTGATTTTATTGGCTTTTTACCCTTGGTTTCTTCCTTCCTTCTTTTTGACAGTCTCTCTTCTCTACTAGTTCTTTCAACCGTAGTAGTAGGAGTACTTTGAGTTTCATCATTTGTTCTCTTTCTCCTACTCCTTCTTGATAAACTGCCTTCAGGAATTTCTTGGGGTTCTTCAAAGAAATTTCTAATCAAAAATTGTTCCCATGTATCCTTTTTCTCTTTTAACTGTTTTTCAATCAAAATTTTCACAAGACCATGGTGATATAAATGTGGTTCTACATCCCCTAAATGCTTCTGAAAGGTCACATACATCTTCTTCAAAATATTTAATAAAAAGTATGGCAGATTGAGGGTCTGGTTGTCTAGAAAATTCATCAGTAATCGGGTATGATACATATACATTGACCCAAAACGGCCCTCACAGGTGATAAATTTTTGAATAACTAGCAGCAAAGTAACCCACTCCTCTTTCAAAGCATGAACAGGAATTCCCCTTTTTAAAAATAGTTACATCCATACTTGGGTTACGTAGGATTACTCTCCAGGCTTCATCACTAATACTCTTGTTCTTGAACCAGCGTTCACCTTCTTGAGGAAGTTCTGTGGCAGCTGCTATGGATGCCTCATTCACCGTAAATTTGAGGTCCCCAATCTCTACCTCCAGGCCATTGAAAGACCTTGCAAAAGCTTTTGTCACTTATTTATGGTAGCCTCTAAACTTTTGGATGAACCGAAGCCACTTTGTCTTTTTCAATATATCCCTGACTTGCGGGTATCCTTCCATGAATTTAGGTCCTTCTGGTTCTGTTCTCAACAACTGACCCATCCTTCTTTCTGCTCTTTAAAACTTGTCTGCGTGAGGAGGGTTCAATGGAGGTAAGACGGCTGAATGAGCGGAAATGAGCACGATGATTGTAGGTAGATATCAGAGAATGGGTATACAGACTGTAGCGTAATAGAGAACAAATGGGGTGAAGCGGAACAGAGAAGGGTTACGTGAGCACGGTGGAAATGCGACTGTGAGATCAATAGAACAGTAGGAGGAGTATAACGCATTCGACAGTATTTAAAATTGGGTGGCTGCAGAGTAAATGTAAGCACGTTTATGAAACGGCTACGGATTTTATGCGGCTGAAAGAAGCCGTAGTCAAATCAACCACGTTTCATCATCACAGGTGGAGTATCGGAGTATGAGTGAAGATCGAAGGCTTGATTATGGGACCGTTTGAAAATGAATGCAAGGGTTGTGGGAGGATCATATAGAGATCGTTGAATGGTTACGGAGTTTGTGAACACAATCATTGCATATAATGGAGCTATGGTTTATAACTATGTAAAAATGTGCTTAAATGCCATTTGAAATAAATTTTACTCATACCTTGGAATTCTTGCCATTTTTCCTTGGTCTTCAATTAGTTGCTTCTCATTGATGTCTTGAATGCCCCATGTCTTCATACTATGTCTTCATACCTGCATTTGATTTCATGATTGTGAAAATACATCTGACTATACATTCTTTTGAAAAACAGAGTGGTAGCTGCAGAATCTGCTTCTGGTTGCGGAAATTGGTATCAGCTGCGGAAACAGGTGTCAGCTGCGGAAACTGACACAGCTATTATTTGGGTGAATGGAAATAGACGGATGATAACTGACTGAATGAAAATGGTCATGAAAGAAAATTTTATTGGTGAAATGAAATGAAATAGATGAAATGAAGTGAAATGGAATGAAGTGGAGGGAAATGAAGTGGAGTGAAATGAAGTGGAATGAAGTGGAATGGAATGGAGTGGATGGTCACAAGATTTGTGAAATGAAAGAGAGATTTTTTTTTGGAAAATACAGGGTGTTAGGTGATCCTGATTTTCACCCTACATTTTCTGTATAAGACTGCCAATCAATGATTGGTTTTCAGGCTTATACAATTTTTTTTATTTTTTTTATTTTTTTTTTAATGAACATAAAAGAACAAAGGCTAGGCTGGTGGAGAAGAAGAATTCTTCTGTACCAGCCTGATTGCAGAATTTTCTTGAAACATTTTGACAAAATCCTCTTTTGAGAGTGGCTTATGATAGACTTTTAATCTGTGGCCATTCACAATAAGAGGAGTTTGAAATTCATCAATGGTCTTGATTCTTACCGCTCCATTGCTAAAGATCTTGTCAATCTCATATGGCCCAAGCCAATGAGTCCGAAATTTTCCTTTAAAATATTTAAACTTGGAATCAAATAACAATGCCCAATCTCCTTCTTGAAACTTCTTCTCTTTGATGTATTTGTCATGCCATTTAGCTCTTTGATATTGAACTAGATCAGTTCTTAGAATTGCCTCTTGTCTGATCTCATCTAACTCATTCAACTGCTCCATTCTATGCTTTTGAGCTTCTGATAAATCCATCCCCAACTGAACTGCTATCTTGAAGGTCTTGACTTGGAACTCAATGGGGAGCAGGACTTCTTTCCCATAAACAAGTTCATAGGGAGAATGTCCTGTTGTATTTCTCCATGTAGTTCTGTAGGCCCACAAGGCTTCAGGAAGCCTTTCTGCCCAATCTCTTCTGTGTAGATGAACAATTTTAGTGATGATACTTTCGAGAACTTTGTTTGTAGACTCCACTTGACCATTTTCTTGCGAATGGTAAGGAGTAGATCTTCTGTGCTTGATTTTGTATTCTTCCATCAGCTTCTCCACCAGGTTGGATGTGAATTGGCTTCCCTGATCTGTCACAATTTCTCTTGGAACACAAAAGCGAGTAAAAATATCCTCATAAAGAAAATTAACAACTGAATTTTCAGTAGCAGACACTAATGCTTTGGCTTCTACCCATTTAGTAACATAATCAGTACAAACCAATATATACTTCTTTTGCTTAGATGGTGGATTAATAGGTCCAACGAAATCCAAAGCCCAGTTTTCAAAGGGTTCAATGAGTACCTGTGTTTGCAATGGCATTTCATTTGAAAGGGTAGGTTTCCCTACTCTTTGGCAGCTGTCACACCTTTTGACATATTGTTTTGCATCTTTGAAGAGGGAAGGCCAATAATATACTAAAGAGAGGATTTTATAGGTTGTCCTTTTGTCTGTAAAGTGTCCGCCGCATGGTTCATCATGACATGCCTTAAGGATATCAGGGATTTCATCTTCCCTGACACATCTTTTGATCACAAGATCTAGCCCTGTTTTAAACAATTCGTTAGAAATCCATGAATATTTTGAACTCTCCTGAATAATTTTTCGTTTTTCACTTGGAAATAAATGTGAAGGCAGTTTCCCTGTAACCAAATAGTTAGCAATATCTGCATACCAAGGAGTCTTAGTAGTTACTGCAAACAAGTATTCATAAGGAAACTTATCCTCTACAGGAGAATCTTCTTTAGTATTCTGAATCCTAGACAAGAAATCATCTACTGTATTTTGTTTTTCTGGTCTATCCAACACAGTAATATTGAATTCTTGCAAAAGTAAGAGCCATCTTGTCACTCTGCCATTAGTAACAGGTTTGCTCATTAGATATCTAATTGCAGAATGGTCAATATGAATAAAAGTTTCATAGCCTGTTATATTATGTCTAAACTTATTGATTGCATGAACAACAGCTAAAAACTCTTTTTCAGTCACGGTATAGTTCAACTCAGTAGGAGTCAAATTTTTACTGGTATAGTAAATGGCATAAGGGACTAAATCCTTTTGACCCAACACAGCTCCCAGAGCTGTATCTGAAGCATCTATAGAAATATGGAAAGGGAGTTTCCAATTTGGTCCTCTTAAGATAGGTGCTTCAGATATTTTTGTTTTCAAAGTTTCAAAGGTTGATTGAAAATCAAGATCCCATTTAAATTCATAGTCTTTTGTAAGCAATTTAAAGAGTGGAGATGCTATTTTAGTGAAGTTTTCTATAAATCTTCTATAGTAACCAGTAAATCCTAGAAAACTTCTAACATCTCTTTGACATTTTGGAATAGGCAACTTGGAGATAACTTCAACTTTTGATCTATCAACCTTAATCCCATCTCCTGAAATATGATGCCCCAAAACAATACCTTCAGTAAACATCATAAAGCATTTTTCATGGCTTAATGAAAGGTTTGTTTCTTTACATCTTATAAGGACTTTTCCAAATTTTCTAATGCCTCTTCAAATGAATTACCATAAACTGTAAAATAATCCATATAAACCTCTACACAATCATGGATTATATCAGAAAAAATTCCTAGGACTGCTCTTTGGAATGTTGTGGGTGCATTACATAACCCAAAAGGAAGTACTCGATAGGCAAAAGTTCCCCATGGACAGGTGAATGTGGTCTTATCTTGATCTTCAGGTGCTAGCTAAATTTGATTATAGCCACTAAAACCATCCAAGAATGAAAAGAACTTTTTACCTGCTAATGTATCTAATACCTGATCGATAAAAGGCAAAGGAAAGTGATCCTTCAAAGTTGCTTTGTTCAATTCCCTGTAATCAATGCATACCCTCCATTTACCATTCTTTTTAGGTACTATAACCAAAGGAGAAACCCATCGACTATTTGAAATTGGATAAATGAAGTTTACATTGAGTAATTTTTGGAGCTCTTCTATATAGTCATAGGTTCAGCACACGACTTCAAACTCAAACAGAAATGTTTCAGGATCCTCACTTTGAAATCCATAAAAGTTTGGGAGGACAGATGGTGAGATGTTTTTCATTGTTGTATGAGTTTCCTCATCAACTATAGGGAATCCAAACAAATTGTCTCCTTCCCTATTTCTTCCATTATTACTTTCAGCATTGTTGTCTCCATTGTTTCTTCCTCCTCTACCTCTACCTCTACCTCCAAATCCATCTATTATTTCCTCTGCCATGATAGTTTCTTTAGAGTCCTCAAAGTCCTCTGGTTCTTCTATCAAGGGAGGATGAGAGTGAGTCTTTTCCTTTTCTTCTTCAGGTGATTCTACTTTTTTGATTACAATATACTCTCCTGTAGAAGTAAAGAAAGGATCCTTTTCTAAATGAGATTTAGTAGGTGGTATAGGAGAATCCTCTAATTTAGCTATTCCTTGAATTCCAAGAATCTTAAGGCTAGGGGTAGATGGTGGTGAATCTTTTCTATGCCTTGAAGAAGATGGAGTTGTGAAAATCGAACTTTTAGCTTTAGCTATAAACCTTCCCCTAGAATCTCTTGCTCTATGCATGTCATTTTTATTATTTTTTTTTTAAGTTGGGCTAATAATTCTCTTTCTGATCTTCCAGGTCACACTAGGTGCAAGAAGAGAGCATACTTAAGAAATTATCGAACCAATAACTCTCTTTTCTGATCCTCCAGATCACACTAGGTGCAAGAGGATAGCATACTTCAAGAATCTATCAAGTTTTCCCTTCTTTTTATTGTTTTTTTTTTAAAGAAATTGGCTACCTAGTTACACTTCCCCGGCAACGGCGCCAAAATTTTTGGTCAATTTAGTGTGTCCTAAATTGCTACATTAATTTTTTCAATCCGGGATTCGTAAGCTGATGAAGTGTGGCGCACTATATGTGCAAGATAACCTATCTCTTACTTTTTTGTCGTTTTTGGTTTTTTTTTCTTTTTATCTTGGTTGGTTTCCTAATGAAAATTCTAAAAGGCAAGTATGGTTATGATTGTTCAAGGCAATGATGTCCCTTATAATGATTTACCAAACTTCAAACTTCAAAAGGATTTTGAAACATACAATGAAAAAAATTAGTTCCTAAAAGGAAATGAAAATGTGCTACTATTCTAGTTAAACAAACAGTGAACTATTGATCATGAAAACCATTAACCTTGCTATTGTCTAAACACAAAAGAAACTATTACTCAAAGAAAAGATTGCAAGTAAAGTAAAACTAAAATCAAATTACATCAACTCATATTCTGACCCCTCACCATTAGTCTCGCTATGGCTTTCGGAGGTAATCATAACCAACTTGAGCAATCTGATATCTAATTTGCAGAAAAATAAACTAATATCAAATTACACACTCATACTTCAATCCCTCACCATTAGTCTCGCTATGGCTTTCGGAGGTAAATGATAATGACATGAGCAATTTAAAATCTATCTTGCAGAAAAGTAAACTAATATCAAACTATACACTCATACTTCAATCCCTCACCATTAGTCTCGCTATGGCTTTCGGAGGTAACTGAAAATGACATGAACAGTTTAATATCTAACTTGTAAAAAAGTAAACTAATATCAAACTACACATTCATACTTCAATCCATCACCATTAGTCTCGCTATGGCTTTCGGAGGTAACTGAAAATGACATGAACAGTTTAATATCTAATCTAACTACTAAAGAAAATGTGCAAGACTGAAATAAAAAAAACAGTGCTGGAATTAAACAAAAACTAAGAAAAAGAAATCAGCAGAAGGACAATATTGATTCCATGTCATTAGTCATTATAAAAAGATGTGCAAATGCCCGGGCTGTCTATTGTAATCTGAAACAAGAACACTGATCAGTTAACAACATAATACATAAAATATTATGGACAGAAGTAAAATATAAAACATGAAAGATTATGGACAAAGATGAAATGTAAATACCATGAAAGATGTAATCTATATACACGTGAATGACTATAGCACAATGAACATAAAGAAATGAAGCATGAAACTATACAGTAATACACAAAACCTCAGCGTGTGCAGGGGCCCTCTGCACAGACCTCGGGCAACAGCTTTCAAATACGAATTACGCTTTTGAACAAAGTCTTCTTATATATAAAAATGCGGTCATAACAGAGAAACAATGTTACAGCACAATGGCGACGCAATTACATTACAGAGCTAAAGAAGATCTAACTATTATGCGTATGAGAACGCATTATTTATAACAGAGGGAGATATAACTAATTCCCTAAAGTCTGCGCTGATAGAAGACACGTGAACCATCACGTCCAGAGATCTAGCGTTATGGCCGCTGTGAGGATTAAATCTATGGAGAGTGGCTGTTGGATTCGGCTTATGGAGCCGTTTACAGGTGTTGATGTGTCTCCCGTGATCTAGAAACAGCCACGCAAATCTCCACGTGATGAGAAACAGAGTTCTGTCACCATGGGACTCTTCGGTTGACCAACACTTGGCCACCTTTGACCACGGCCTTCTTAGGTGAATTCGACTGAGCCAATAGGACACGATCCATGTCCATGTAATTTCTAACTTGCCCATGTGGCTCGATTTTCCTGAAGATACCTGCAACATAGACTTTAACAAAATGGCTGCGGAAAGTTGCAGCAGCTACGGAAAGTGACAAGATTCCGTAGCTAAATGAGCAAAAATCTAAATCAAACAGTAGACACAAAACATAGTTAAAAACCATTTTAGATGCTCTTTTACAATTAATATGAAATGATATTGATGACTTAGAAGGTCTAGGTGAATGAAAAAGGTCTAGAAAGGTGTATAAGAAAGATGCAGATTTGAGACTCAAAACCCTCCATTCAGTGTTTTCTTTGTTTTTCCAGGAAAGGGCTTCTTTGACCGAGGGAGAGCCCATAAGAAGAGTGTCATCCACATATTGTTAGTGGGTTGAAGGGGGGTTAGAGGGGTAGAGGTTAAGGGGTTAGAGGTTTAGGGGGTTAAATGGGTTAGGCGTTTAGAGGTTTAGGGGGTTAGGGGATTTAGCAATTAAGGATTTTAGGGGTTAGGGTTTTGGGGGTTAAATGGGTTAGGGTTTTAGGGTTTAGGGGTTAAATGGGTTAAGGGTCGGGAATTAGGGTAATTGTGAGGGCATGATAACCAAGGAGTGTCAGTGTATGCCAAGGATTAAAAACGCATGCTAACACATGCCAAAAAGTGTTGGGCACAACATTTGGGTTGGGCACAACATTTGGATTGGGCACAACATTGATTTTCCAATGAATTGGTGGGGTTCCCAAGTCGCAAAAAAAGTAAGGCTATCTATGACGGCATGAAAGCTAAGGAATACGAAGGTGTGGCAGGGAATGCCTAGAAGTACTAACACATGCTAGGTAGTTCCAAGGCATGATAGGCATTCCAAGATGTGCCAGGTGCTAGGGTGTTGCATGAACACATCCTAGGGAGTGTGGTTGGGTTCCCAAGTCGCAAAAAAAGTAAGGCTATCTATGATGGCATGAAAGCTAAGGAATACGAAGGTGTGGCAGGGAATGCCTAGAAGTACTAACACATGCTAGGTAGTTCCAAGGCATGATAGGAATTCCAAGATGTGCCAGGTGCCAGGGTGTTGCATGAACACATCCTAGGGAGTGTGAGGGCCAAGTGTTAGGGAAACACAAGGGAGCACTAGTTTCAAATGCATGGAAATGAAGTATCAGCCAGTTCCAGGTGTGCTAATAAGGGACTGACACAGTATTCTAGGAAGTTCCAAGGCATGTTAGAGTGCTAGGGAAGCATATAATACAAGTCGATCTATGAACCCTATTTCTGATGTGTTCTATGCATGTGTTTGTTCACTTGGTTTGACATGTGATAGACAATATATGAAGCCTTTTTTTCCATGTATCATCTTCATTAGATATCATGTTGCTAAGAATGAAGTGTCTGGATTAGAGTTAAAGTTCCTATTTTAGTTTGTTGTCTTTTTTCTTTTAGAGTATAAATCTTTCTGGTATAATGCAATGTTACGAGACTCGGAATCGGTAATAAATCAGCGAGGCAAAAGAGCGAAGAGTTTGAATTAGATTGGGAAAAAATCGAGAAAAAAACAGGAAATTCAAGAAATAAAGATATACACATATATTGAATTAAAACAACTATTTTTCATTGATATTCAATAAAGTCATGCCCAAACAATGCATAATATCAATAGATGTCCAAAATATCATGAATGAATAAGTATCTCATATATGTTATGAGTCCAGACTCCAAACATGATCCGAAGTACTGAGTCGTAACCAGTGACTACATAGAACCAGAAGCATATGCTTCTAAGAGTTTACAAAATACTGCCAAGAAAATCAGTAAATACTAAAAAATCAATAACTGAGAGTCTAAGACTCTGAGAGTGAGAACTAGAAGCTATTCCTCCCACTCCTTCGCTTGCTTGACTCTCTAAGTTCTCCAAGTCATGTAGACTTAAAAGGGGAGGCTCCTCCTCTAATTGGACCCAATCTGATGCATTTGTAGTTTGCAGATCTATCTCCTCAAGGTCGATTGGTGAATGATCCAAACCTGTCATTATCATGAGACATTGAAATGTAAATTAAAGTTTGAACTTTAAAGTTTAAAGTTTAAATTTTAAAGTGCAAATCAAATTATAAAAACTTCAAATTCAAGCTCTCACCTAGTATTTGCTTGTTGTGAAGTCGTAGATTGTAATGGACAAATATAAGGTCATTTAAGCGCTTTTGTGTCAATCGATTGCACTTCTTAGAATGTATTTTCTCAAACATTCTCCAGTTGCGCTCACAACCTGAAGCACTACATGATTGGTTTAAGATTCGAATGGCGAATCTCTTCAACTCTGGTGTATCACTACCAAAATTTTGCCACCAAAGACCTAGAAAATGCCAAGTGTTTGTGAGTAGTAAGTACTAAATACTAAAAACTTAAAAAAAAACAAAATTTAATAAAACATTTAACATACAAAATAAATTTTAAACAAATTTAATGAATTGATGAAGAGTTTAGGGTACCTGGAAACATCTTAGTCCTTTCTCGTATAGCACTAGTATAGGCAAATAATTTGGTTGGCGTCCTATAATCATATAGTTGGGAAAAGACATGGCTTTGAAATTCTGGATCAGAGGAGCACCTTTCAATGCATGTCATAAGTCCTCTGCCAACCTCCCCATCTTCATTAAATTTGCTCTTATCATAAAAGTACTGTGAGTTTAAGAAGTACCCAGCGGCATGTAAGGGGGAATGCAATTGCCTATCCCAACGTGCATCAATAATATCCCAAAGAGGCAAATACTTTGCCTCCTCATCGCCATATCTTCTTTTTATGGCCTCCTTTGCGAGATCCATCGCCTCATAAATGTAACCCATAGCAAGTTTGTCACCATCAACCATCCTAAAAGTTCAAGCTTTCAAATTTAATGAAATATGAAACTTTGAAAATAACAAGAAGCTTGAAATGAAATTTAAAAAATGAAAAAGTTAAAACTAAAAGACTTGAAGTACCGGAGAACTCTGACAAGGGACTCTGTCACGGCAATAATCTCTTCGACATATTTCCAAAAACTGTCATTAAACACAAGTGCAAGAATTTCAATGGCTTCAAGGGCCTTGGAATGTTTAGATGCCATCCACTCAGGTCCCAAGAACATCCTCTTCAAATTTATCTTTTGCTCAACCACAGATTGCAAAGATATGAAATTTGTTGCAAATCTAGTCACTGCAGGTCGAACAATTTCTTTACCTTCAGTGTATTTTCTCATGGTTTTTAGGACAATAGTGTGGTTGTACAGGTATTTGGTTATGGATTTTTCCTTCTCCACAACCTCATGTATCCAATGAAGCTTACCAATGTCCTCAAGCATTAAATCTATGCAATGGGTAGCACAAGAGGTCCAAAAAATAGTGGGGTGCCTAATCTCAAAAAGTCTACCAGCAGCCATATAATTAGCTGCATTGTCGGTGACAATTTGTACAACATGTTCTTCTCCCACTTCTTGAACGACTTCCTCCATCATTTCACAAATAAGTTGGGCAGCCTTAACCTTTTCTGAGGCTTCCACTGATTTGAGAAACATTGTGCATGTTGGACAAGATACAAGAAAATTTATTAAAATTATATTCCTCTGATCAGTCCATCCATCACTCCTGATGGTGCACCCTGTCTCTACCCATGATGAACGAAACTCAGCTAGCACAAGCATGACATCTTCAACACTCTCTAACAACAAATCTGTCCTAAGGCTCTCTGATGTAGGGGCTTTGAATCCTAGACCTGCAACAGCGACTGCATCAATCATAGCTTGCCAATAAGGACTTCTGGCACAATGGAAAGGTATGTCAGAATAGAACCAAAAGTTAGCTATGGCCTTCCTTGCCTGTCTATGGATATCTTTTTTCCAACCAGTGCCATCCAAGGTAGGTTGGGAACCAGGTTTTATGCGGGGAGAAAAAAAAGTGTGTATGTTTCCACCTCCAGTGTTGAATTCAGGTCGATTCATCTAGGCTTGAGTTTGACTTGGACTTGGAGGCATGTGTGAGAAACTTGGGAATGGCATTGAGGACTCAATAGAAGGAGATGAAAAGGAGGGGGTATTGGAAGAAGAAACGTCAACTCCAAGAATTCTTATTTCTTGTTTCTGCTTTGCTCTCTTAGCATTATGCTGCCTCAACATGTCAAGGGCCAAGGTTGCTTGGTGTTTGACATTATCGTCAACCTTGCTGCAAAGTCCTATATCATGCCTGGGTATCTGTGCAAGGTGGTACTTGAATCTATAGATGCCTCCACTATATTCTGTTTTGCAAAATTTACAAAGGAGCTTGGGGCTTCCGGGAATCTTGTCACAATAAGCCCAAGCAAAATCCTTCTCCCTCGACATTGTAGTTGTTTTGGACTTGTGTTTAAATTGTGGCTTTTGTTAAGATTGAAGAATCAAGATTTGAAGTTGTGGCTTTGCTGCTTTTGTTTAATTTATGGCTCCTGCAAGACAAAAAATAAATAAAAATTAAAAATGCAGATAAGTAGGAGAGAGGGCTTTGCTGCTTTGCAGCTTGCTGCCAAGTACTTATTAAAAAATTAAAAATATCTACAGGCATAAATTATGGCAATGTGGCATAAATATCTACAGACTTGTTGCCAAGTACTCTGAAATTTTAATAATGCAGTGGCAATGTGGCATAAAATTTCATAATTCTCTAGCAATATGGATGCTATAATGTGGCATAAATGATCATAAACCATTTTTTGAGGGTTACTTTGGTGATCTTGAGGCCAATGCATGGCCATCTTCATGCATTCCCCATTAATTGATTCCCCATTAATGGCCATCTTCATGCATTCCCCATTAATTGATTCCCCATTAATGGCCATCTTCATGCATTCCCCATTAATTGATTCCCCATTAATGGCCATCTTCATGCATTCCCCATTAATTGATTCCCCATTAATGGCCATCTTCAAGACTCAAGTTCGAGCCTCATAAGCTCATGTGTATTCATAAGTTCATCTTATGGAGCACAACTGGCATTTCGACTGAGCATTTTGGGAAGACAGGGATGCAATCACGGCACTTTTGTTCAACTTCATTTTAGGAATTTAGCTTGAGGTTGCAGAAAACATTTTCAATTTGTCATAATAAATTTATAAGTAGGATATGAGAGGGCCGACTCACAGAATGCTCGCAGAATTTTCGTAGGTCGAGTCTTGACAACTCTGGCTCACCAGATGGCTCTGGCGCTGCTCCCACAGTGATGCGGTGATGGCAGATGCACTGGTGACTTCACACTCCAGCGGCGACGGGTGATTGAGTGACTTCACAGTTCACACTTCAGTGGGGGCAAGTGCAAGTGATGCGGCAGCAAGTTCGAAATAATGGCTTCCAAGAGATTTGTGTACAATTTGCAATCCCCACTTCATCTGACTGCAATACCAGTATTGTTCATTCATTTCATTATTCTCCTCTTCAGTTCCAGTCCTTGTCTAAGTTCCTCCCACTCGTATAATTCATCGATTCCCTTAGATTTGACTGCAAGTTCAGTGAGAACAAGAATTTCTAGCAATACGATTCATACCCACTCATTTAAAAAAAATCGCCCCCAAAATTTTACAATGTCGGAAGTGTCTGTGGTAGAGAAGTGTGATATATTCACAGGGAGCTGGGTTCACGATTTATCATATCCTCTCTATGATTCTCAAACTTTTCCATTTCTCAATGGCGAAGCGACCTGCCAAAGGAATGGGAGGCCTGATTCCGACTATGAGAAATGGAGATGGCAGCTCTGTGACTTCAGCGAGCAGGTGATCGAGCAAACGGACAGCGGGAGTGACTGTTTAGAAGCAGACAATGACAATTAAATAAAAAACTAAAACCCTAAACACCTGATTCAGTCGTGAAAATCGGAAAAAATCGCCACCGAGTTGAATTGCAGAGTGCAAATCGTGTTGACCACGCAGATTCGACTTTGCTCTTTTGGCCGCCGAGCAGAGTATAACTCCTGATTAATCGGGATAATCGGCGAGTCCTGTTTCACTGGTATAATGTGCTAAGGTAGTTTGGCTTTTAAATATTCAAGGAATATGTGAGCTAATATAAGACAATATTGTAATATTTGAAATAACATGATGAACTACTTAGCACAATTTATGGTGTTGGATTGATTGATATGTTTATTTTTGGATGGATGGATGTACATCTCTTTAGCCAGTAGACAAAACTCATTAAGCATTGTTGCAAGTATGTTATTGACATGTTGAAGTGGCATTGAGATTTAGAGGAAGAAGATTTAGACTTGTATGTTTTCACCTATCCGAGTGTGATGATACCTTGTGGAGGTAATCAAAATTTCCATTTTTTTAACTCTTGGATATATTCTATACGCTCTTGAGAGAATTTCAACCTTTTAAATAAATTACAAACAAATGTACATTCATGCAATAATTACTAATTGATTTGGGGGTGACTCAACAAATTGTAGTGTGTTGGCTTGTTGAATTTGTTATTAAGTTAATTAGAGCTTGATAAATTTGTAAGCTTCAGTGGGATTTATTGCGATTGTATGTGTTTTAGAGAAGCGAGTTTGGAGTGGTGTTTGTGCTTCCTTTATTGAATTTGATTTCTTTGGTTCTTCTTCTTATGCATGCCCAATGTGGTATCTTCTTGTGCATGCCCACTGTGGTATATTCTCGCTAGTGGTTAAGGGGTGAGGGATTGGGGGCTTAAGGGTTAGGGGCATAATGAATTAGGATTTAAGGGATTAGGGATTGGGGTTAGGGGAATAATGAGTTAATGGTTAAGGGGTTATGGATTGGGGGTTAGGGGTTAGGGGATTTAGGTGCATTTAGGGGTTAGAGGAATAATGAGTTAGAGGTTAAGGGATTAGGGGCTTAGCGGTTAGGGGATTTAGGCGTTGTTAGGGGTTAGGTGAATAATGAGGTAGTGGTTAAGGGATTAGGGGCTTAGGGCTTAGTGGATTTAGCAGTTAAGGATTTTAGGGGTTAAGGGTGAGGGGTTAATGGGTTAATGGTTAAGCGTTAACGATTTAGGGGTTTAGGGGTTAAGGGGTTAGGGGTTTAGGTGTTAGTGGTTTATGGGTTTAAGGGTTTAGAGGTTTATGGTTTAGGGGTTAAATGGGTTAGGGTTTAGGGGATTAAATGGGTTAGGGGTTGGGAATTAGGGCTTAAGGGTTTAGGGGTTAAGGGTTAGACATTTAGGGTTTACGATTTTAAACGGGTTTAGGGGTTTAGAGGTTTAGGGGGTTAGGGTATTTAGCATTTAAGGATTTTAGGGGTTAGGGGTTAGGGTTAAGGGGTTAGATGTTTAGGGTGTTAGGGGATTTAGTAGGTATTTTAGGGGTTAGTGGTTAGGGTTTGGGGGTTAAATGGGTTGGGGTTTTAGGGGTTTAGGGGGTTAAATGGGTTAGGGGTCGGGAATTAGGGTTTAAGGGGTTAGGGGTTAAGGGTTTAGGGGGTTAAATGGGTTAGGGGTTTAAGGGGTTAAATGAGTGAGGGGTTATAGTCATTTCTTAAGTCAACAAGGCACAATCTAGTTGTAGTAACCGTAACTTGGTCAAGTTGTTATAGTCAAGGCAAGACTTGGTTGGGTTCCCAAGTTTCAAAAAAGTAAGGGTAATTGTGAGGGCATGATAACTAAGGAGTGTTAATGCGTGCCAAGGAATGAAAAGGCATGCTAACACATGCCAAAAAGTGTCAATGGATGTTCTGGAGTGCTAAGGAGTGCCAGGACATTGCAAGGGAGAACCAGGTCACAAAATGCATGGAAATGAACGAATAAGAGTGTGTGCCAAGTAGTGTCAACGAATTCCAAGTGTCTCAAGGATAAAGTGTGTTAGGGGAAGGTAAAAATAGGACTTGTAGGAGGTAAGCCTACGGTTACATAAAGGGTTGGACAAAGTAGTTTCAGACAAAGGGAAACTTTGGGCTAGACACAACATCAATTTTCCAATGACTTGGTTGGGTTCCCAAGTCACAAAAAAAGCAAGGTCATCTATGACTACAGGAAAGCTTAGGAATACCAAGGTGTGTCAAGGAATTCCTAGAAGTACGAAGACATGTTAGGCAGTTCCAAGGCATGATAGTCATGCCAAGATGTGGCAGGTGCGAGGGTGTGGCATGAACAAATGCTAGGGAGTGTGAGGGCCAAGTGTCAGGGAAACACAAGGGGGCACTAGTTTCAAATGAATGGAAATGAAGTATAAGCGAGTTCCAGGTGTGCTAAGAAGGGAGTGACACGGTATTCTAGGAAGTGCCAAGAAATGTTAGAGTGTTAGGTAAGCATACAATGTTGTTCCAAGCGCCAAGGTGTGCGAATGTGTGCTAAGGAGTGTTAGGGAGTGCCAAGAAAACATAACAGAGGTGCACTGGGCTAAAATTCATGAATGAATAAGAGTGTGTGACAGGGAGTGTTAGCAAGTTTTAGGTGTCTCGAGGAGGGAGTGACACGGTATGTTAGGCAGTACTAACTCTTGTTATAGTGTCAGGGCGACATGCATTCAAGATTTTATATATTGACATACGGGACAGTCACAAGATGTCAACAAAATCACATACTTATCGAAATCCTCAACCTGCAATATGATACATTGCTTCTTAATGTGCTTGCAACTAGGTGGGCATCAAAGACAATCATTGCAATGGGTTAAGGGGATCTAAGAGAGAATTATGTAAGGATCGAGTTCCTTCTAGCTGGTAAAGGACATTGGTATTACTATTGTTAAAGGGGGTGGCCTACAAGGATACATTGGTAGTTATTGATGTGTTACACAGTAATTTGTCACCGTCCCTGCAATCCTTGTCCCGCACATTGGAGGGCTCATTCTGTGACCTGTGAGCAGTGACATGGCTTGAAATCACTTTCATGACATCCCTCTGAACAAGAGCTTTCATTGCCCTGAAGAGATCTCCTTGTGAAAAACCCTAAAAATGGCCCTTTTTACATTGGCGCGGGCAGACAGTTCAGTACCTGCGCCAATGGGGAAAATCTTTCAAAGAGGCCGCGCCAATTGGCACTCTGTCCCAGAGTCGCACTCGCGCCAGCCAATTTAAGGAGTGTTTTTTAAAAATAAATGGCGGAAGTTTCGTCCTAACCAATTCATGAACTGGTATCTATCTTGAGTTGGGAGGTTTGGCTCCGGATTTCCATGTAGAGGAAGTGATTTGCCACCTCTCATGGAAGCTTCCTTGATGATAGGGCCAATCCCATGATTATAGGGATCCCAACTCCCCTTCCTCCATCTATAAAAGCTTGCCCATCTCCATTGCAAGCTAGCTTTCAAGTTCCCAAATTCCCAAGAGCCTTATGCTGCAAGAGCCTCCATGATTCCCTTAAGGCCAAATCCAAGCGAGGAGACTATTGTCAAGATCCGAAGAGAGAGGTTTGTCCCATCCTTGACACGCTTTTCGAGA